>CM048843.1:27673921-27871962 GCA_026545765.1 Plantago major | reverse complement strand
TGGTGCAACCTTTGTGTAAGAGATTAAATTTTTTATAAAGGTTTTTTATGTGTAAAATGAAAAAAAAAAAAGGTTAAGGGGTAAGATCGAAAATGGGCGATGAAGTTATTAGTGTAAAAAAATTTCTCTTAAAAAATACATTCCTGAAAGATAAAAAGTATTATTATCTGACTATTATACTTGAGTTCTATTCTTATCTTATATCCTGTAATTTTTCGCCACTACTTTCATGCGATATACAATGCTAGATTCTTTCGAAATGGGTAAGCGTCTATCTTTATACACGTTTTTAAGATTCTTAACAAAAGTGATTTCCAAACTTTACGTTGGGTGGGTAACGTCATCGGTGAAAGTACCTTTGCTGGAATACGTCATACCTTGACACCTATGGATGATATACTATTTATAGGGTGTCTAAATGTGGTAGACATTGTCCTATGAATTAGAATAGTAACACATATGTACGATGAGATTATTCAATAGGCAGGATTGATGTAAAGGAATAGATGTCCGGCAAGAATGGGGATACCGTTGAATTGAGAGATTTTTTAATAACTTGTGATATATAAACTTCTAAAGTTCAGAATAACATAATTCTCAAAACAATCGACAGCGCAATAGAAATTACGGCAAAAAGATAAAGATAAGTCTTGATGAAGAAAGGAGACTAATCAATCAATGCGACCATCGAAATATGGATCAGATTAAAAGTAACTCTAGTCTTAAGCGCTTGTTAAAACTTTTCATGTTAGGTCCACTTTAAGTATTTAGCTAAATCATACGCTACTTTTCCGGGTTGTCCATCACACTATGAGAATTCCGCCGGATAAGCGTGAAACATGCTCTCACTAATGTCGGTGGCTAGAATCTCGGTCGACTGAATTGAGGATGGATTAACAGCGGACTTTCAGTTCATCTAAATTTGTGGAAATATACCTTACCGTCCCAATTGCGCGACTCTTTCTCCATCGCTAAGCCGTTGCCAAATTAGGAACGAATTAGGTTATCCATGCATGCTTAATAACATTTTTCCAATTTAAAAAGTGAATAAATAGATTGAGTTTTAGCGATGGTTATTTATCCATGCACGATCTAAAAGCGATAATTGGAATTGTCTGCTCTCCTCTTCTTCTTCTTCTTCTTCTTCTTCTTCTTCTTCTTCTTCTTCTTCTTCATTCTCTCTGTGTCTGATAGGTGGGGAGCTTCTCCTCCTCATCCTCTAATTTGTTGTTATATTCCCAAAATATTTGTCAATCATATTCCATTTGGATGAGGGGTGGAAGTATTAGGAGTATATACTGGCGTCTGATTGGTATTTGGATATTAGGGCTTTGGGAACAAGGTTTATGTAGAGAATATGTAGGTTAGGCCTAAACAAGTTACTTTCCACGGAAAAAGAATATGTGTGTTTCGGTTCTTTGTGCGAAATCGTTGCTAATATATGTTACGCAAAAAAAAAGAAAAAAATTGTTCAATTTCATTCCAAAGCTAGTCAAGTATAATCTTATTATAGAGAAGAAGATAACTTGCACTTTGTGGAATCTTCTTCTCTTGCTCCAGATATTTCAAATCGACTTGGTACTTTACAACAACGATGAGTTCTTATCGCCTCTATACTTTATTGTCTGGAGTGCTCTCACCCACCCACCCACCCACACAACAACCCCCCTCAGGGGTCATGATGCCTTGAAGGAAGTGACCTTTGTAATATTATCATATGCTTCCGTTTATAGGTTTATGTTTAGGGTGAGTGTTTTAAGTACGTAATTGGGAAAAATTTCCCTGATTTACGAAATTAGCCTTATTTACGCCTCGAAGCGACTTCAAATTGAAGCTTAATTAAGCTAAGTAGGATTGTCCATGCCGATAGGACCAAAATCGACAACGAACTCAAAGTATATTTTAGCGATTCTGTTGTATTTGCAATTTTTAATTTTAAACATGACCTATTTGAAGCGCACCACAACTTAGAGGACAAAAAAAATGAAATTACACTATTGTCTATTGTGGCATGTGTTCATTCTGTAATATCTCCATCAACAATAGCTCCAAAATGGAATGCGGGAAGTTGAATTCAGGACGGAGGGAGTATATATTAGGGTGCATTACATCTAGTCATCTACGTTCCCAATTAGATATCTTAATTACATTGTAAGTAGTTATAGGCAATGACCAACTTCTGAAGTTCAGCTTTGAGCTCCTGATTTTGTTTGATAAGTCCATTTTCCTTATTAGTGAGCTCTGCCAATGGGCCTTGAATGGCATCTGCTTTTCCAGCAGCATAGCTAGCTTCTTCAAATGCTTTTGCAGCCAAGTTTTGGTCATCATCCCTAACCATGCCTAGGTCTTTCTGAGCAATGACGGTAGTTGTCCTCGAGTGATGAGCTCGGTGAATGTCTTCATTTCTATGAGGGATCACAATGGCGGCTTTATCTTGAGAAAATAACTCCTTTTTCAATTTGGCCAGTACTTGATATCTGTTCAAGTATTCATTGGAGTTGACATTTGGCAGCTTGCTGAATATTTCAGGAGCAATTAGCTTCCTTTTCAAATGAGAAACTCCTAAGTGTTCATTGCGGTGTTCTGACAATTTCTTCTCTTCTTCATCATCCGAGTCATCATTGGGCTGATCTTCATCCTCTTGGACATTTCAAGATTTTCTAGTCCGGCCAACCATCTCATATAGGCTTCTTTCCTTTCGGATAAGAGGATGGTATATCTTTTGATGGTGATGCAGCCTTAGCATCATGCTTTTCTTCAGATACTAAAGCATCTAGCTCCTTAGCAATGGCATTTACAGCATCCTGGAGCTCTTTGACCTCTGTTAGGAATATTCTTTTAGATTTTGATCAGCAACCTAATGACTTATCTTAGCTCAGAAAGGTGGTTAGTACTCTTGGTTCACTTGAACACTGTAAAAGAGGAAACTCACTAAGTATGATAGTCTAGCAAATCTTGTATAGGATGTTAAGTCTCTGAATGTAACTTTTATTCTCTGAAGAAGACCAAGAAGAAGGCATCCAGGAAAAGTTCAACAAATTTTGAAGATCGAGGCGCACAAGATTCTTTGAAAACAAAGGTATTTCAGATACCTATGACCAGATATCTTGAAGACACAAGCATTTTTAAATAAACGGTGTTGCAAAAGATATCTGAGAAATAAAAGGTTTCTGAAACGAGGAAAAGTGCCCACAAATATCTACACTCAGATACCTTGGATAAAGATTATGTTTCCCGGAAACAATATATTTTTAACAAGTGGTATCTGGAGTTGATAGTCTCTGGAAAAGGACGTGCAAGGCTTCAGAAAGCATGCATAGTTCCGTTGGCACTACAGGACAAAGTATAGTACTGTGCATTAAATGCGCGGACATAAATGTCTGAACAAAAACGGTAGCCAAGAAGAAGACAAACTACTCTAAGATCTTATACTCGGATATCAATAGTTTGAAATTGAGTTAACTACGGATACTATTCAAACGGCACTCAAATTCATCTATAAATATCAACACTTAGACTGCTTGAGAACACACACAGAACTTACACCTTAGATCACTGAACTTATATTGAATACTCTCACAAGCTCTCTCAAGCACACTACTTACGTTCAAGCTTTCTGTTGCGACCAAAGCTCTTAATTCTAAGTAGCACAAAAGTTCTAAGTGTCCTGATCCTTAACAAGCATTGTTATTTGTGAAAGAGTTAAACTGAGATTTCATATAAAGATTCATTCTCTTGAACACTTATCATAGACTTGGGTCAAGAAAGAACAAGAAACCATACATTGCAAAGTGTATTAAGTATACTTGATTCATAGAGCTATCTGAATAACTGAACAAGTTATTAAAGAAGCTCACCTGACAAACTACCTTAACCAACGCCTTAATCGGTGTGGAGTACAGGAAGTACTTAGTTTGGGAAACTAAGGAATAACCCCAAGGTTACTGAGCATAGGAAGTACTTAGTTTGGGAAACTAAGGAATAGCTCAAAGGTTTACGAGCAGGAAGAACTTGTTTGGAAAGCCGGGAATAACTCAGAGGAACACTTGGTTGGGAACCTAGTGTATTTAGGAATCTAGAGAAGATACTTGTAAGGTTACCTCAATTATCTGTCTTAGTGGATTCTAGGTCTGAGAAAGGCCGAAGTGGATTAGTTGAAGGATTATGCCACCTTCAGATACCACTATAAAAAGACTTATGTTATTTACTTTCTGCAGTTTATTACTTGCTTTATTTATCTTGCAAAGTATTTACACTTATCTTTGAGCACGTGCACTTATCACGAAAAAGTCTTCCGCTCTACGAATTAAGTATCGGATATCTTCTGAATATCGAAAGCTGTTTATCGACAAATGTTTTAAAAGAATATTCACCCCCCCCTCGAGTCTTTTACTTTGCCGTTATCTGGACCAACAAGTGGTATAAGAGCAGGAGGTTCCCAAGCCTTCTGCACTGAACCTAGATCCCAGATAAGTGCCCACTAACTGCTTTTCACCTACACTTGATTTGTTTGTTTAGTGTGTTTGCTGCAGGTGTCTTTAAGTAGCCCAATTCTCAAGCCAGAGAATTATGAGAAATGGAAGAACAACATGATGCTCCACCTAGAAGCCATCAGTGACGAAATGATCGACGTAATAAAGAATGTCCCAATAGTCATTCAACAACTCAAGCAAGTCATAGAGGTTCTAATGGTAGAGACAGAGAACAAAGCGATGGGTCTTCACAAACAGATGCGTCAACTTGTGGGAGACCTGCCAGTCAAGTTATTTATGAACCAAAGCCCAGAGAGCTCTGGACATCGGAAGATGCCAAGAGAAATCGATTGGATGGTCAGGCTCGTAATATCATCATACGTTCTACTTCAGAGCACATACAGTGTAAACTGTGGGGTGCAAAAACGGCGAAAGTGGCCTGTCAGCTGACTGAAGAAATCTGTGCTGGCACTGAGAAAACAAAGGAAAATAAGTTCGAAGTTTTGAAGCTCAAATTCCAAAACATTAAACAAGGTCCCACGGAGACTCTTGAAGAACTAGATTTCCGGTTTTCAACACTTATGAGTGACATGGCTGCACTTGGTGAAAGTAATAGATATACCCAGTCAGAAAAGATTAAGACTATTGTGAGAAGTCTAAATCATAACTGGGAGCACACAAAGTTTTTCTACTTTAACCAAGGAATGCCAGATATCACTCCAGTGGAACTTTTCTCTCACCTTGCCACCGTTGACTATGAGACACCTCAAAGAGAACAAACAACTGAAAAGTTGCAGAATGTTGCTCTAGTTTCACAAGGAACTTCTGAAAAGAAGAAAGGAAAGGAGGTGACTGAGGATGCCCTTGCTGTAAAGCAAATGGAAAAATATGTCAGTCGAGAAATTGAGAGAAGAAAAGCCAAAGAGAAGCTGAAAAAGCATCTAGGCTCAAACTATCACCAGTACACAAATATGCAAAGCTCGCTGAACAAGCCGGCTCAGAAAGCATCAAGTACTGAGGAAGCAGAAATCGGAAATGATATTTGTTTCTATTGTCAGAAACCTGGTCATTTCAAGAAGGATTGTCCTGCCTTCAACAAACTTAAGACAGGTGACAAGAAAGATAGAAGAATCTTCAAAAGAAGTCAAAGAGCTATGCTCACTGAAGAAAGGAAAAAGATCCAACTCCAACTGGCTGCTCTAGACATTGAGTCTGATTCTGAGGATGAAGACTCAGATGATTCCACACTGCCTTCTCCAGAAATGTGCAGTGTTTCTCATGAAGTAATTGACTTTGGACAAAAGAAGAAAGAAGTGTGTGGAATGGCTGAAGAGATCTTTCCAGATATCTACAACATTGAACCTTGTCTAATGGGTGATGAGGTAACAAATACTTCCTGTTATACTTATGAAAGTGATGAAGAAGGAATCAAAGATTTGGAAAATCTCAGAAGAGAACTTGATCTCTACAAAAGAGAATTTCTAATGGTCCGAGCTAGAGCCGAAATTCTTGAAGAAGAAAAGAATTTTCTTGTAAAGGAAAATTCACAAATGCTCAAGATATCTGAGAAAAAAGATGCTGAAAATGCATTTCTCAAGACTCAGATATCTGAGACCGAAAAGTCACATAAAGAAGCATTGGCCAATCTTCAAAATAAATGTGAAGATCTTCTTTCTGAGAATGAAGAACTCAAAAAGAAAGAACTATCTTTTCAATCTTATGCCAAAGCTAGTGACACTCTTACTGAAGTACGATCTTATTTAAGAAATCCTTCAGAAAAGAGAGGACTTGGGTTGGACACACACACAGACAGTTCTACCACTCTGAATAAGAGTGATGAAAGACGAACATTTGTCAGTGCTCAGCAAGGTGATTCCCAAATAATCTACAGTATCGGTCAGAAAGCTAAGGTTGTTGACAAAGGAAAGGCGATTGACTAAGCCTTTGTGGGAAAAACAAGTCCCAAGGAAAACTGTTGGGAATGTCTCTGAAAAGAAACATAACACTGAAAAGTGCAATCACCCACAGTGCTATGTCTCTCAGAAAGGAAAAATTGCAGGAGCTGACAAATTCTCCTATGTCACATTTTCTGGAAAGAAAATAGATTATCCAGAGACTAGCAAAGCTGCTGAGAAAAGATCTCAGATAGCACCAGGTGCTCGGAATGGTATTGGCTATAAAGCCATCGAGAAACAACTTGCTCGTGAGTACCAACAAGACCAAGAACGATAGTTAAAGGCTAGAATTGCTCACAGCAATTATCAGAAGTGGAAGATGAATCAAGCCACTGAAAATCTGAATGTCAGGGCTAGACGAAATCTGGCTAGGAAAGCTAAGTTTGCTGAGAAGCAGACTCAGAAACCTAACAGGTATCTGAAAGCACCAAATGGAGCACCAAGGAACACACCAAGGAAGAAAATAGTTCTTATTAACAATGATACTAATCATTTAACTAAAATTCCTCCTTATGTTCCTGTTAGACAAAAGAATGTTCCTAAGAAATTCATTCAAAAATGGATTCCTACTGGAAGATTCTTTAGTCCAGATGGTTCCATTGTTGGCATGAGAACCTAATCTCATGTTTCCTGTTTTGTGTAGAACACTCTAAAGACTAATTCAAAGTGACATTTTGATAGTGGATGTGGGAAGCACATGACAGGAGACAAAGCAAATCTGATTGACTACAGAAAGTGCAATGATGGACCAATTATCAGGTTTGCTGGAGGAGATGAAAATCCAACCATAGGTTTTGGCAATTTGAAGTTTGGAGCCCTTACAATCTCTGAAGTACTTCATGTAAAGGGATTGAAATATAATCTCCTAAGCATGAGTCAACTAGTAGACAAAGGGTACACTGGCAAGATCAAGTCAAAACTATGTAAAGTGATTGGCAATGAGTCAAAGCAGACAGTCTTGGTTGCAAGGCGTAAAGGAAATCTTTATGTTGCTGATTGGGCATCCGCCACAACTGAAGAATGTCTCATGGTGAGTCAATCTGTCCATACTGAAGAAAATTGGCTATGGCATAAAAGAATGAGTCACTTGAATTTCAAAACTCTGAATAAGCTAGCCAAGAAAGAGATGGTGGTTGGTTTACCCAAAATGGCATATAGAAAAGAAGGTGTATGCTCAGCTTACCAAATGGGAAAACAATCCAAAACATCTTTCAAGTCTAAAATTAGACATTACAGTTAAAGGCCACTGCAAATGTTACATATGGATCTTTTTGAATCCTCTGTAACTAGTTATGCAGGAAAGAAGTATGGTCTGATTGTTGTTGATGATTACTCAATATTCACTTGGGTTGTCTTTCTCAAACACAAATCTGTTGAGATACCCAACTTCTGAATAAGCTCGAAGTCATGAAAAATGACAAGGTATCTGTAATCAGAACAGACCATGGTACTGAGTTTGTGAACCAGTACATAAAGAGTTTTGTACCTGCAAAGGTATACAACATCAACTATCTTCTATATGGACACCACAACAAAATGGTGTTGCTGAAAGAAAGAATAGGACCCTGAAAGAAGCAGCAAGAACAATGCTTGCTAACAATGAAATAAGTGAATTTTATTGGGTTGAAGCTGTAAACACAGCATGATACACTCAAAATAGATGTCTGATTAACAAACACCATGACAAAACTCCTTACGAGATTTTCATTGGTAGACCCCCTAGTATCAAACATCTAAGGGTGTTTGGTTGCAGATGTTTCATTCTTAACAATGGAAAAGAATACTTGAGAACATTTCAACCCAAGGCAGATGAAGGAGTATTTCTTGGTTATTCTCTGAATAACAAAGCCTATAGAATCTACAACAAAAGAACGCAAAAGATTGAGGAATCTGTTCATGTAGTATTCTATGAAGAAAACAAGAAAGTACTCTTGAATGATGATCTCTCAGATAGATTCAAAGAACTGATGATTAAAGATTCTGAAAAAGGATCCTCAGAAGGAAACAATTCTATCATTCAAATAGAGGATGAGTCTGACGATGAAAAGCAACCTATGCTTAGTAACAACTAGATGACTCTAACACATGATGAAGAATTTCCTATGAGAATTCTAGAAATGGAACAGGTTACTGAGAACCTTCATCATGAAAAGGTATCTGAAAATGAGATTGCTGAAATGCAAGGTTCAGATATCTCTAACACTGAAAGAGTGTCAGATATCCATGGCATTTCCCATGTCAGATATCTCGAATCTTGCACAAGTATCTCATCAAGATCATATTGATTCACATTCAGATCAAAATGATATTGATCCTACTAGTTCAAAACCCATTATGAAATGGATAAGAAATCATCCTGCAAAGGATGTGATTGGTCCCATAGACCAAGGAGTTAGAACTAGAAGAGCAATCGCTGAAAATGCAAATTGTCTCTATGGATTTTCATCTCAAACATTGAACCAAAACTATAGAAGAAGCATTAAAGGATCAAGATTGGATCTCTGCAATGCAAGAAGAGTTGGATCAATTTGAGAGAAACAAAGTCTGGAAACTGGTTCCATTTGTTGATGGAATATCTGTAATCGGAACCAAGTGGGTTTTCAGAAACAAAATGAATGAGTCTGGTGAAATAACCAGAAACAAAGCTACGTTGGTTGCCAAGGGATTCACCCAGATTGAAGGACTAGATTTTGATGAATCTTATGCACCAGTTGCAAGATTGGATGCAATAAGACTCTTTCTAGCCTTTGCAGCTCATAATGACTTTACAGTTTATCAGATGGACGTCAAAAGTGCATTTCTAAATGGTGAACTTGCTGAGGAAGTCTATGTTGAGCAACCACCAGGTTTTGAAGTTTCCTCAGAAAGTAGGATGGTCTATAAGCTTCAGAAAGCTCTGTATGGGCTGAAACAAGCTCCAAGAGCATGGTATGATACATTGGCCAAATACCTACTAGAAAGTGGTTTCAAGAAAGGAGATGTTGATAAAACACTCTTCACATTGAACCATGATGGGAAACTACTTTTATTTCAAGTATATGTTGATGACATTATATTTGGATCTAAAGACAAGCAACTTTGTGAAGACTTTGCTGAACTCATGAAATGTAAATTTGAGATGAGCATGATGGGAGAATTGAATTACTTCCTAGGGCTGCAAGTCAAGCAACTCAATGATGGAATATTCATTAGTCAAACAAAGTATGCAAATGACATGCTCAATAAGTTTAATCTAAAGCCTTACGAAAGAATGCAAAGATAACAATGAGCATTGGAACCAAAATGACCTATCTTGAATCGACAAGAGTGTTGAAGAACACAAGTATAGGAAATTGATTGGATCTCTCATACCTCACGCAAGTAGACGATATTCAATATGCGGTTGGAGTGTGTCATAGATTTCGGACAAATCGATGCAATCACACTACAACATTGCTATGAAAATATTGAGGTATGTAAAAGGTACTGTAGAAGTTGGAGTGTGGTATCCAAAAGATTGTGGATTGAGTTTGGTTGGCTATTCAGATGTCGACTATGCTGGATCATTGCTTGATAGAAAAAGCACCTCGAGAACTTGTCAATTTCTTGGTGCTAGATTGATATCTTGGTTCAACAAGAAACAAAATTCAATTGCCACATCTACCACAGGCTGAATATATTCTTTGGGTGTTATGCTTCATAGATATTGTGGATACAACAACAACTCGAGACTATGGACTCGATGAAGAAAACTCCCATAATCATGACAACACAAGTGCCATTGCCATAACTCAGAATCCTAAGTTTCATGCAAGAACAAAGCACATTGATGTTAGACACCACTTCATCAGAGACCATGTTGAAAAAGGCAATATAGAGATACTCAAGATTGGCACTAAAGACCAACTTGCTGATATCTTCACTAAGCCACTACAAGAAAGTAGATTCTTAGCCTTAAGACATAGTCTTGGACTAATGGAGCTACCAAAGAACTAAAAAGTTCGATCAAGAAGATATCAAAGGAGAGAAAAGGAATGCGAGCGGTATCCGGAGAAGAGGTATCTGGAACGGTATCCGGAAAGAGGAATCTGAGCGGGTATCCAGAAACCAAAGGCTAAAGGGTAAAATTGCTATTTGAAGATTTCTTAGACGGGTACTCAGATATCTAGATCACTCAGTGAGGGGGAATACAAAAGAGAATAGTACAACTGTCTACAGTTAACTACTATCTTGAAATTTGTATTATTTCTATCTTTGTGAAAAACTTTGAAAAGACAACAAGTATAAGATAGAACCAGATACAAACAGTGTTCTCATTCACACAGAAACGTGATTTAGATAGCTAATAGCCAACATTCATTAAATGGGCACAATTACAATTGTTGATTGTGATCATTGTTGAAGAAGCAATGGTGACCCTTGATGAAATGGGCGATTGATCTTCACGGCAGAGATTAATTCTCGGTAAATAGTGGACTGTTGAAATTCCGACATGGCCCACTATGCATTTAATGCCGAACAAACTTTTACTCACGCCTGCAATTCACAGATACGTATATACAAAACCAATTTGTATGTATATGTTTATGCAATTACGTTGCTATATATATAGAATTTTGGCAAAAGAATTTACTTTCGCCTAATCCAACATTCAGACATGCACAAGAATAGCAAAAACCATTCTTCAACCTCTGCAAATTTCTTATAGTCTTTCTGAAGAATCACTAATCTCTCACCCAAATCACTTTCAAACTTTCAAAACACTTGCACTATATAAATAGATGGCTCCTAAGCGTCCATCTACCCAGAAACCCCAATCTTCTACCACTGGTACTGTTGAAAAGCAAGCACCAGAGTTGGTTATAGTGAACAATCGATTGGTAGGAGACTTTAATCCCGATCATTGGACTTCAACTCACAGAATGATTTGGGGTGGTGCCATGATTGAGGAATACCTCACGGCTGCTGTTAAAAATCAAGCCGATAGGAAGCTAATTCTTGACATGCTTGAAAAGGCACAAATCAAGGGTTTTCTATCTGCTCTTCCCAGTGGAATTTCTTCACTGGATGTGTTAGAATTCTACAATAACTCCAGGATTATATCCTGTGTTTCTGAAGGCACTGCAATAGTGTCTATAAAAACTAAGGTCCAAGGAAAGAAAATCCTTTTGGACTTAACAACTTTCTGTAAGTTGTTTGATCTTCAAAATCTTGGAAAGGATTTTGAAATAGACACCAAGGATGATGATCTCCCTGAAGGTGTAAAACAGCAATTTGTCTGATGATGTGTGTGATCTTGAAAACCGGATACACCCAGCGATTTCAAGCTTCGACATCGAACCGGACATCTTTGGTTCACTGGGATGTGTTGGCATGCATTCTTCACAGGTGATTTGATGGTCTACAATGAGGTGCTGACCAGATAAGCCAAGAACGCTGGATGATGATGTTCTTGTTGCAACAACAAGACAAAAGGCTGGAAAACCATTTTAATTGGGGAAATACGCCTTTATGAAGTTTGTGAAGAAGATTCAAGGCTTTGAGCCTAAAATCGCTAAGGGACTTGCTGAGCCAAAGGCCACAGTAAGCTATGGTCTAAAGATATGCTACTTTGGAGAAGCTTGGCATTGAGCTCGAGAGAAGGTGACATAGCCAACGAGAACCTACTCTACAAATATTAGTATCTGAACTTGATTAAAAAGGTTCTTTGGATCTCGAAAGGTTCCAAGAAGCGAAGGCGAAGAGGTATCGAGGAAAGGTTGCGACCGAAGCCCGAACTTCACGAAAGAAGTCTGTGGCAAATCGGTAGACACACCCATTGAGGTTGTCAATTCCGGATATCTCGCCATGGCGATGAACTCATAAATGCGTCACGATGAACTCATCAATCTTTGCCAATACGGTATCGACTCTTGAACAAGTAGACTTAGCAAGAGAAAGTGCTTTTAAATGTTAAGACTACTTGAAAGCCTTCGATGAACTCATCAATCTTTGCTAAAGAAAGTAGTGATAGATAACAAGCCCTATCTACAGAAACCACAGGGATTACGGACCAATCAGTTCCTAATGCTGATGAGAGCTCTGACGATGAAGATGATGAATTAGTCATCTCTCATGTCCTAGAAAAATCAAAAAGGGCTAAGGTTCTTGAAAAATGGCGTGTAGAGGTATCTGAAGAAGAACCTACACCACAAAGGTTCTTTGAACAAGCACTGTTTCAAAGGTTTGAAGAAGCAAGCGTGTCAAGGTCATTGGACAAATTACACCATCGAGCAAGAAAGACTGAAACTTATTGAAGATGCTCTGATGAGTGATAGCTTAGTGTTGAAGGATACTGCCATTGCCTCAACACTCAACACTCTGTCTCAAGCACAACAACCACAACAACCAGATGTGAATACTGCTGAAATGGTACTTGAGTTACAGAAACCAGCATCTTTCATTGCTGAAGAAAATCCTGGAAAAGAGCAGGTTCCCCAACTCAATGAGAAGGATCAAACTGAGGCATCTGCTCAGAATGATCAATCAGGGGAGGCAACTGAGTTGCATACTCTGGAAAGGTCTGAAGTACCTGAAACTTCAAACAAAGAAGCTGAAATGGAACCACAAGACCAAAACATAGAAGGGTCACAAGTTCCAGAGACCAATCGGCTGACCTTTGCTCAGGTAGCTGAATGGTTTAACTCTCTACTTGTGATAATTTGTGTTTATTAATCTTGTTATTTAATAAAATTTCTTTGCTACAGGCTGAATTAGAAACACAAGAACAAGAGGAAGCTGGAAAGCTTGCCTTAGAGATTGAGAAGGAGGCTACTACAACCTCACCTCTTAAGAAATCTGAGCCTGTGCTACAGGTGATAGAGAGTTTCTTAAGATATTAGTTTTCAGATATATGTTAAAACACTTAACTAATTAAGTAGATATTTCTAATAGGCTCCAACTGAGAAAGAAGAAGATAAGGCAAACATGCCAGAAAAGGACCCATAAACCGTCAATGTTTCTGAAGAAAATGTCATTGAGCCTTCTAGTATGAAGGTATATGAAAATCAGTGATAAACATTCTTCATTATGGGTTAATATAAATTCGTCTCTAATTACTCAATACTTTCTACTTACAGGCTCATTCAGAAGTAGAAGTGCAAGGGGAAAGAGTTGCAACATCCCCTGCACCCATGGAAATTGATGAAGCCCCAATGACATCACCGGAAAAACACCGAAGCGAGAACGTTTTTGCGAAAAATGATTCTGAGCCTCCTGTTGAGGAAGTAAGTGGAAAACTCAGAAATCATTGAAACTTAATTGTGATAATTTTAATTCTTAGGATCAAGCAGAAAGAAAGGTTGATGAGGACCAGACATCCAAGTCTCCACCTCACAACAAGATATCTGAGGCACCCCCTGCCTCAGTAGTACAAGTCTCTGAGCCTGATGTACTCATTAAGGTAACTCAGAAACCTAACTACACTCGTACTCAGATATCTACACAAGTTTTGAATCTAACTCAGAACTCTTTCTTTCAGGCTCAAATAAGTGCCACTAAGGTCCCTGTTGATGAGAAAGAGGACCTGCTTCCTTTCTTCAAGGAACACACTTTGCCAAAGCATCTGAAATGCTTCAAGAAATGGCAAAAGCTCCGATGCTCCGATCTATCTGAAATCTTAAAGGTGACTGATCACCACACAAGGAGAGCACGAGCCCTTGACTTGGAAAACTACGGCCATGCAATGTTCCCCACTGAACAATATTCTTTCGGAACATTGATGGATAAGGATTTTGTCAAGGAAGTGGCCAGAAAGCTGATCCAAGCTTTCAAACAAGCGGATGGTCAGACCAGACTACAGATGGAATTCAAGCCTACTTTGCCCCAGACTCTACAATACATACCCTCTGAACAAGAGGAAGTTAATGGGCAAACGGTCACTATTCCAGAAGTGATTAACCTGGTCTCTGAAGATGAATAGGAGAAGGAAACTGATGAGAACAATTATGAAGATCCTCCTTTTGACCATCACAAGGATGAGGATAAGAAAGATGATGATGATGCCCCTGCACCAAGGACAGGAGGGATTCCACAAGGAAATAATACCTCAGCTGCTGAAAAGCACACTGAGAGGACATCACAGCAATCCCCTCCTCCATCTCCTCAGAAATCTACCCATCCATCTCTCCAACACAAGGACTCTACTGAACCAGTAGTTGAGCACTCTGAGAACTCCACTCAGAAAATATCAGATACATTCAGGCTTTCAACTCACACAATGTTGGAAGAAGAACAATGACTCCATCTTCAAGCGGAAGAAGAGCTAGCTAAATCCGGAGATAAGCAATCGACTTCAAGATCAATACTTACAAGAAATGGTAGCTTACTCGTAGTCAAAGAGCTCCGGGGATCTTTGTAAATGCCATTGCTAAGGAGCTAGATACTGAAGAAGTATCTGAAGAAAAGCATGATGCTAAGGCTGCATCACCATCAAAAGATATACCATCCTCCTTTCTGAAAGGAAAGAAGCCCATCTCTGAGATGGTTGCTGGACTAGAACATCTTGAAAATGTCCAAGAGGATGAAGATCACTGGGCTGATGACTCAGATGATGAAGAAGAGAAGAAATTGGCAGAACACCGCAATGAACACTTAGCGGTTTCTCATTTGAAAAGGAAGCTAATTGCTCCCGAAATATTCAGCAAGCTGCCAAATGTCAACTCCAATGAATACTTGAACATATATCAAGTACTGGCCAAATTGAAAAGGAGTTGTGTTTTCTCAAGATAAAGCCGCCACTGCATCAGTCCCTGCAGAAATGAAGACATTCACTGAGCTCATAACTCAGAGGACAACCAATCTGGTCATTGCTCAGAAAGACCTAGGCATGGTTAGGGATGATGACCAAAACTTGGCTGCAAAAGCTTTTGAAGAAGCAAGCTATGCTGCTGGAAAAGCAGATGCCATTCAAGGCCCATTGGCAGAGCTCACTGATAAGGAAAATGGACTTATCAAACAAAATCAGGAGCTCAAAGCTGAACTTCATAAGTTGGTCACTGCCTATAACTTCTTAAAAGGACATTTTGAGTCTCTCTCAGAATCCTTTATGAGGCTTAGTCAGCCAACAATGACTAAGGGGGAAGGATTGTACAAATTTGGACCTCAAAGTCAGGGGGAATGGGAAGAAGGAGAAGGATATAAGAACAAAATCTGGAGCTGGTGCTGCTCAGAGAGGAAGAAGAAACAAGAAAACTTCCCAGCCACCACTCAGAATCAATGAGCCCTCCTCAAGTCAAGCTGCTTTACAAATAGTAGCTACTTCCCAGAAACCAATTGAAGGAACTTCAATGGTAACAAGGGCCATGGCACAGAAACCTCCAAGGAGTACCAAGGCTCCAAGGAGAAGACAAGTGAGAGGGATTGATGAGTCTTCTGAAGAAGAAGAAGAAGGCCAAATCAAATCCCTGGGCAATGAAGAAGGCTGCAAAACTCTCACTAGAATTAATCTTGATGATGATGATGAAGAGACTGATGAAGATGAAGCTCCTCTTCACAGAAAAAGGAAAATTGATAGCCTAACTGAGCCCATAGCTGCAAAGCTTTGGCAGCTAAAACACCCTCTGGAAATACCAAGTCAATCCAGGGTGGTTCTTCAAGCAATCCAAGGGAAAACTCAAGGCAAAGGAGGAATAGATTGAGAGCTGAAAGAAGAAAAGGTCAACTTCCACTCAGGCCAGAAGAAGCCAGAATTGAGTATGTGAAGACTGACAACAACTCCTCCTCCTACAGGTGTATTCATCAGAGGAATGGATATTGGATACTGGAACTCAAGCATTTTCTTGTAAATGAAAAAGTATTCCCAGTACCCATCCATCACAACTTATGGCATGGAGAAAAAACAAGCCAATCTTGATCAACACCAATCATGTCAAAGCTTGGTTGGATTTTGAAGTAATCAAGAGAGTTGAAGCCATGAGGAAGGACCTTAATGATGAATGTCCTTATGGAAAACCTGATGATGTGCATAAAGTCCTAAACCTCACTGGAACAGGCACAAAGCCAAGACTTGTTGTGGAACCCTTTAAGTCATTCTACATGACTGAAGATCAATACAAGGGTGACATCAGATATTTGAGGATCATATATGATTACTTCAAGCTATCAGATATCAGAATTGAGCATGCCTTGAAATGGGGAAAGTATTTATGGGTCAAACACTTTGCCAAGAAGAATCCTACCAAAACCTACAAGGAAGTATGTGGATTTGCCAGAGACACAGAGATGATTATCAGAACACGTCTCTATGACTACTCTGATGATGTCAAAAGGTTTGGTGATAGGAAATTTGCAGATTGATCCATGGAACTGCTTTTGAAGACTTGAAGTGTTGAAGACTTGAAGACTAGGTTATTAGGATGTCTACTTGGAGCTTGGTTACTCCTGTTGTCCTAATTGAAACTATGTATTTGACTGAGCATAAATGTTGTTTTATCTTGTATTAAAGTTATCTCTGAACTTTCTTTGTAACTTATCTGATGAACCTACTCTCAGATATCAATTTCTATAAAAGATAACTTGTAAGCAAAGATCACATCTTGTGATTTGGTTGATGTTTACTTTCTGCACTTAAATTATATGAATTGAAAGATCATAAGAAATGATTAAGTGGTGGATTGTTTCCTCATCCAGATTTGTAATAGGTCAGATAGTCATCGTTGACTGATCAAAATGGGGGAAATTTGTTAGGAATATCTGTTTAGATTTTGATCAGCAACCTAATGACTTATCTTAGCTCAGAAAGGTGGTTAGTACTCTTGGTTCACTTGAACACTGTAAAAGAGGAAACTCACTAAGTATGATAGTCTAGCAAATCTTGTATAGGAGGTTAGGTCTTTGAATGTAATTTTTATTCTCTGAAGAAGACCAAGAAGAAGGAATCTAGCAGGAAAAGTTCAACAAATTTTGAAGATCTGAAGACTGCACAAGATTGCTGAAGACAAAGGTTTTTCCGATACCTATGACCAGATATCTTGAAGACACAAGCATTTTTAAATAAACGGTGTTGCAAAAGATATCTGAGAAATAAAAGGTTTGTGAAACGAGGAAAAGTGCCCACAGATATCTACACTCAGATACTTGGATAAATATTATGTTTCCGGGAAACAATATATTTTTAACAAGTGGCATCTGGAGTTGTGATAGTCTCTGGAAAAGGACGTGCAAGGCTTCAGAAAGCATGCATAGTTCCGTTGGCACTCTGAGGACAAAGTATAATCTTGTGCATTAAATGCAGCGGATAGAAATGTCGAACAAAAGCGTTAGCTTTTGAAGAAGACAAACCTACTACGATTATACTCGAGATATCAATAGTTTAAAATTGAGTTAAACTAACGGATACTATTCAAACGACACTCGAATTCATCTATAAATATCAACACTTAGACTGCTTGAGAACACACACATAACTTACACCTTAGATCACTGAACTTATATTGAATACCTCACAAGCTCTCTCAAGCACACTACTTACCTTCAAGCTTTCTGTTGCGACCAAAGCTCTTGATTCTAAGTAACACAAAAGTTCTAAGTGTCCTGATCCTTAACAAGCATTGTTATTTGTGAAAGAGTTTAACTAAGATTTCATATCTGAGATTCATTCTCTTGAACACTTATCATTGACTTGGGTCAGTAAAGAACAAGATACCATACATTGCAAAGTGTATTAAGTATACTTGATTCATAGAGCTATCTGAATAACTGAATAAGTTATTAAAGAAGCTCACTTGACAAACTACCTTAACCAACACCTTAATCGGCGTGGAGTACAGGAAGTACTTAGTTTGGGAAACTAAGGAATAACTCCAAGGTTACTGAGCAAAGGAAGTACTTAGTTTGGGAAACAAAGGAATAGCTCAAAAGGTTTCTGAGTACAGGAAGTACTTCGCTGTGAAAGGCGGGGAATAACTCAGGGGGAACACTTGGTTAGGAACCTAATGTATTTAGGAATCTAGAGAAGATACTTGTAAGGTTACCCCTTATACATCTTAGTGGATTCAAGGTGCGAGAAAGGCGAAGTGGATTAGTTGAAGGATTATGCCACCTTGGATACCACTATAAAAGACTTGTTATTTACTTTCTGATTTATTACTTGCTTTATTTATCTTACAAAGTATTTACACTTATCTTCTTTGACACGTGCACTTATCACAGAAAAGTCTTCCGCTCTCTGAAATTAAGTATCAGATATCTGAGAAACTGTGTTCATCGACAAAAGTTTTAAAAGACTATTCACCCCCCCCCCCTCCAGTCTTTTACTTTGCCATTATCTGGACCAACAACCTCTGAGTAAGCTACCATTTCTTGTAAGTATTGATCTTGAAGCTTATTAAGATTATAAATGGATTTAGCTAGTTCTTCTTCCAGTTGAAGATGGAGCTGTTGTTCTTCTTCAAGGTTGTTTGAGTTGGCACTCTGGTTTGTGTATTCAATATCTTGAGTTGTTTCCTCAGTGCTCGACTACTTATTCGATATTGTCCTTTTGTTGTTGGGAAGATGGATGGGTAGATTTCTGAGGAGATGGAGCAGAGGATTGTTGTGATGTCCTCTCAGTGTGCTTTTCAGCAGCTGAGGCATTCTTCCTCTGTATAATCTCTCCTGTCCCTGGTGCAGGGGCATCATCATCGTCCTTCTTATCATCCTCATCCTTTTGATGGTCAGAAGGAGAATCTTCATAGTCATTTTCATCATTCTCCTTCTCTTCTTCATGTTCAGAGACCAGATTGATCACTTCTGGAATAGTGATCTTTTGCCCATTTACCTCCTCTTGTTAAGAGGGTATGCATTGTAAGGTGCAGGGCAAAGTAGGCAGAATGCCATCCGTTACGTGCGACCATCTCCCTTCTCAAAAGCTTCTATGAGCTTGTGTGCAACTTCTTTGATAAAGTCCTTGTGCATCAGAGTAGCAAAAGAGTACTGCTCTGTTGGGAACATAGCATGGACATAATTCTCCAAGTCAAAAGCTCTGATTCTTCTTAATTGGTGATCAGTCACCTTTGTTAATTCAGTCAGATCTGAGCTTCTGAGCTTTTGCCACTTTCTGAAACACTTGCGATGTTTCTTGAGTGTGTGGTTCTCGAAGAATGTAAGAAGGTCTTCTCTTGAGAATGCAGAAGCCTTTTGCACACTTGTTTGAGCCTGAAAGAAAGAGTTTTGAGTTAGATTCAAAACTTGTGTAGATGTCTGAGTATTTGTGTAGTTAGGTTTCTGAGTTACCTGAATGAATGCATCAGGCTCAGAGACTTGTACTACTGAGGTAGGGAGTTCCTCAGATATCTTGTTGTGAGGTGGGGACTTGGAAGTCTGGTCCTCATCAACCTTTCTTTCTGCTTGAACCTGAGATTAGAAATATAACACTTAGGAAACTTTATCAAGAAAAAAAATTTATTGACAAATCAGATATCTGAGAGGTCAATTACCTCCGTTGGAGGCTCAGATACTTGTCTCTCAGAGACTTGTGCAGTCTCTGGAATCTTTTCTTGTGATGAAGGCCTTGATGCCTCATCAATTTCCATATGTTGTGAGGATTGAGTTGACAACTCCTCAACAACTTCTACTTATTTTTGAACCTGTTAAGTAGAATGTGTTAGTTTGAGAAAAATGATCAGAGATTTGTTCTTTAAAGAATATAGATATCTGAATGAAATAGCTTCTCTACAGAAGGTTCAGATACTCGTTCTTCAGAGACGTTGGAAGTCTCTGGATTCCTCTCTGAAGAGATAGACTTTTCCGTTTCTTCATTTTTCTTCTCAGTTGGAGCCTATTAGAAACAAACACTTATTAGTCAAGTGTATAAAACACATATCTGAGTTATATCGTAAGGAACTATTTTCTACCTGTGAGACAGGCTCCTGTTCCTTAAGTGGTGCTATGGAATCCTCCTTCTCAGATTCTGAGGTAAGCTTTGCAGCTTCCTCTTGTTGTTGTGTTTCTAAATCAGCCTGCAACAAAGAAATTATAATAAGTAACAAGATTTAGGCATAAGTTATCACATGTAAAGAGTTAAACCATTCAACTACCTGAGCTTTGTCAGGCTGACTGGTCTCTGGAACTTGTGAAGTTTCCATGCATTGGTCTTGTTGTTCTTGGACCACTTCTTTGTTGGAAGTTTTAGGTACTTCAGACCTTTCCTGAGTATGCAACTCAGTTGCCTCCCCTGGTTGATCATTCTGAGTAGATGCCTCAGTTTGATCCCTCTCATTGAGTTGGGGAACCTGCTCTTTTGCAGGATTTTCTTCAGCAAGGAAAGATGCTGGTGTCTATAACTCAAGTACCATTTCAGCAGTATCCACATCTGGCTGTTGTGGTTGTTGTGCTTGAGACAGACTTTTGAGTGTTGAGGTAATGGCAGTATCCTCCAACACTAAGATATCACTCATCAGAGCATCTTCAATATGCTTCCGTCTTTCATGCTCTGATGGTGTAATTTGTCCAGTGACCTTGGACAAAGTTGCTTCTTCAGCAACCTTTCAAACAGGTGCTTGTTCAGGAACCTGTGGTATAGGTTCTTCTTCAGATACCTCTACACTAGTTACTTTTTCAGTAACCTTAGCCCTTTTTGATTTCTCTAGGGCTTGAGAGATGACTAAATCCTCATCTTCATCGTCAGAGCTCTCATCAGCATTAGGAACTGATTGGACCATAATCCCTGCGGTCTCTGCAGATAGGGCTTGGTATCTATTACTACTTTCTTTAGCAGCATTGATAAGTTCATCAGCAAGGCTTTCGGCAGCGGTTTTGACATTTCTGAAAACACTTTCTCTTGCTGAGTCTACTTGTTCTGTAGTCGATACCTCTTTTGCAGCATTGATGAGTTCATTTGCAGCGGCGGCAGGTATCTGGGAATCGACAACCACAATGGGTGTGTCTTTTTATTTGCCAGCAGACTTCTTTCGTGAAGTTACGGGCTTTTAGTGTAACCATTCCCTCAAATACCTCTTGATCTTTAAGCTTCTTGGAACCTTTCTGAGATCCAGTAACCTTTTTCATCAAATTCGTATACTCATATTTGTAGAGTAGGTTACTATTGGCTATGTCATCCTTCTCTCTGAGCTCAATGCCAAGCTTGTCCAGCAAGTAGCATATCTTTAGACCATAGCTCACTGTGGCCTTTGGCTCAGCAAGTCCCTTAGCGATTTTAGGCTCAAAGCCTTGAATCTTCTTCACAAACTTCATAAAGGCACACTTGCCCCAATTGAAAGGGTTTTCCAGCCTTTTGTCTTGTTGTTGCAACAAGAACATCATCATCCAGCATTCTTGGCTTATCTGGTCAGCACCTCCTTGTATACCATCAAAGCATCTGTGAAGAATGCATGCCAACACATCCCAGTGAACTAACAGATTTCTGGTTCTGATGTCAGCAAGCTTGAAATCAGTGGGTGTATCTTGTTTATCAGTGTCACACACACCACTGTAAAGCTCTTTTACACCTTCAAGGAGATCTTCATCCTTGTTGTCTATTTCAAAGTCCTTTCCAAGATTTTGAAGATCAAACAACTTACAGAAAGTTGTTAAGTCCAAAAGGATTTACTTTCCTTGGACCTTAGATTTACAGACACTATTGCAGTGCCTTCAGAAACACAGGATATAATCCTGGAGTTGTTATAGAATTCTAATACATCCAGTGAAGAAACTCCACTCGGAAGAGCAGATAGAAAACCCTTGATTTGTGCCTTTTCAAGCATGTCAAGAATTAGTTTCCTATCGGCTTGGTTTTCAACAACAACCGTGAGGTACTCCTCAATCATGGCACCATCCCAAATCATCCTGTGATTTGAAGTCCAATGATCGGGATTAAAGTCTCCTACCAATTGATTGTTCACTATAACCCACTCTGGTGCTTGCTTTTCAGCAGTACCAGTGGTAGAAGATTGGGATTTCTGGGTAGACGAACGATTAGGAGCCATCTCTTTATATAGTGCAAGTGTTTGAAAGTTTGAAAGAGATTTGGGTGAGAGATTAGTGATTCTTTGCAGAAAAACTAACAGAGATTTGCAGAGGTTGAAGAATGTTTTTGCTATTCTTCTGTAAGGCAAAATTTTGGATTAGGCGAAAGTGATTTCTTTTGCCAAAATCCTATATATAGCAATGTAATTCTAACAAACATATACATGCAAATTTGTTTTGTATGTACGTATCTGTGAATTGCAGTAAGGCGTGGGTAAAAGTTTGTTCGGCATTAAATGCATAGTGGGCCACGTCTGAATTTCTCTGATCCACTATTCTGAATTAATCTCATTGTTAGGATCAATCGCCCATTTCATCAAGGGTCACCATTGCTTCTTCAGCAATGATCACAATCAACAATTGTAATTGTGCCCATTTAATGAATTTTAGCTATTAGCTATCTGAATCACGTTTCTGTGTGAATGAGAACACTGTTTGTATCTGAGTCTATCTTATACTTGTTGTCTTTTCAAAGTTTTACACAAAGATAGAAATAATACAAATTTCAAGATAGTAGTTGACTGTAGATAGTTGTACTATTTTCTTTTGTGTTCCTCTTCACTGAGTGATCTAGATATCTGAGTACCCGTCTCAAAAATCTTCAAATAGCCATTTTACCCTTTAGCCTTTGGTTTCTGGATACCCGTTCCAGATTCCTCTTCTTTGGATACCCGTTCCAGATTCCTCTTTTCTCTCCTTTGATATCTTCTTCAGATATCTGAACTTTTTCAGTTCTTTAGTAGCTCCATTAGTCCAAGACTATGTCTTAAGGCTAATAATCTACTTTCTTGTAGTGGCTTAGTGAAGATATCTGCAAGTTGATCTTCAGTGCCAATCTTGAGTATCTCTATATTGCCTTTTTCAACATGGTCTCTGATGAAATGGTGTCTAACATCAATGTGCTTTGTTCTTGCATGAAACTTAGGATTCTGAGTTATTGCAATAGCACTTGTGTTGTCACAGAAAATGGGAGTTTTCTCTTCATTGAGTCCATAGTCTCTGAGTTGATGCTGTATCCACAAATTCTGTAAAGCACAACACCTAACAGCAATATATTCAGCCTCTGTGGTAGATGTAGCAATTGAATTTTGTTTCTTGCTGAACCAAGATATCAATCTAGCACGAAGAAATTGACAAGTTCCTGAGGTACTTTTTCTATCAAGTAATGATCCAGCATAGTCGGCATCTGAATAGCCAACTAAACTCAATCCACTGTCTTTTGGATACCACAATCCAACTTCTACATTACCTTTTACATACCTCAATATTTTCATAGCGAAGTTGTAGTGTGATTGCATTGGGTTTATCTGAAATCTAGCACACACTCCAACTGCATATTGAATATCAGGTCTACTTACAGTGAGGTACAGTAGAGACCCAATCAATTTCCTATACTTGTGGTCTTCAACACTCATGTCATATTCAGTATAGGTCATTTTGGTTCCAATGCTCATAGGTATCTTAGCATTCTTTTCAGAAGGCTTTAGATTAAACTTTCTGAGCATGTCCTTTGCATACTTTGTTTGACTAATGAATATTCCATCATTGAGTAGCTTGACTTGCAGCCCTAGGAAGTAATTCAATTCTCCCATTATGCTCATCTCAAATTTACATTTCATGAGTTCAACAAAGTCTTCACAAAGTTGCTTGTCTTTAGATCCAAATATAATGTCATCAACATATACTTGAACTAAAAGTAGTTTCCCATCATGGTTTAATGTGAAGAGTGCTTTATCAACATTTCCTTTCTTGAAACCACTTTCTAGTAGGTATCTGGCCAATGTATCATACCATGCTCTTGGAGCTTGTTTGACCATCTGAGCTTTACGAGCTTATAGACCATCCTACTTTACGAGGAAACTTGAAAACACGGTGGTTGCTCAACATAGACTTCCTCAGCAAGTTTACCATTTAGGAATGCACTCTTGACATCCATTTGATAAACTGTAAAGTCATTATGAGCTCTAAAGGCTAGAAGGAGTCTTATTGCATCCAATCTTGCAACTGGTGCATAAGATTCATCAAAATCTAGTCCTTGATGCAGGTGAATCCTTGGCAACCAACTAGCTTTATTTACGGTTATTTCACGGACACATTCATTTGTTTACGAAAACCCACTTGGTTACGATTCTGATTTACGTCAACAAATGGAACGATTTCGGACTTTGTTTCTCTCAAATTGATCCAATTCTTCTTGCATTGCAGAGATCCAATCTTGATCCTTTAATTCTTCTTCTATAGTTTTAGGTTCAATACTTGATATGAAACATCCATAAAGACAATTTGCATTTTCAGCGATTGCTCTTCTAGTTCTAACCTTGGTCTATGGGACCAATCACATCCTTTGCAGGATGATTTCTTATCCATTTCATAATGGGTTTTGAACTAGTAGGATCAATATCATTTTGATTTGAAAGTGAATCAATATGATCTTGATGGGATACTTGTGCAGTATCTGAGAAATCTGACACATGGAAAATGCCATGGATATCTAACACTCTTTCAGTGTTAGAGATATCTGGAACTTGCATTTCAGCAATCTCATTTTCAAATACCTGTTCATGATGAAGGTTCTCAGTAACCTGTTCCATTTCTGGAATTTTCATAGGAAATTCTTCATCATGTCTTAGAGTCATCTGGTTGTTACTAAGCATAGGTTGCTTTTCATCGTCAGACTCATCCTCTAATTGAATAATAGAGCTGTTTCCTTTTGAGGATCCTTTTTTCAGAATCTTTGATCATCAGTTCTTTAAACCTATCTGAGAGATCATCATTCAAGGGTACTTTCTTGTTTCCTTCATAGAATACTACATGAACGGATTCCTCAATCTTTTGTATTCTTTTGTTGTAGATTCTATAGGCTTTGCTATTTAGAGAATAACCAAGAAATACTCCTTCATCTGCCTTTGGTTGAAATGTTCTCAAGTATTCTTTTCCATTGTTAAGAACGAAACATCTACATCCAAACACCCTTAGATGTTTGATACTAGGGGGTCTACCAATGAAAAGCTCGTAAGGAGTTTTGTCATGGTGTTTGTTAATCAAACATATATTTTGAGTGTAGCAGGCAGTGTTTACAGCTTCAACCCAATAGATTTCACTTACTTCAGTGTCAGCGAGCATTGTTCTTACCGCTTCTTTTAGGGTCCTATTCTTCCTTTCAGCAACACCATTTTATTGTGGTGTTCTTACGGAAGATAGTTGATGCTGTATACTTTTGCAGGTACAAAACTCTTTTATGTACTGGTTCACAAACTTCGATTACCATAGTGCATTACGATTACAGATACCTTGTCATTTTCATGGCTTCAAGCTTATTGACAAGTTGGGTATCTCAACCTTGCATCCATTTGTGTTTGAGAAAGCCATTGAGTGAATCTTGAGTAATCATCAACAACAACGGACCATACTTCTTTCTGCATAACTAGTTACGGAGGATTCAAAAGATCCATATGTAACATTTGCGATGCCTTTCACTGGAATGTCTAGTTTTAGACTTGAAAGATGTTTTGGATTGTTTTCCCATTTGGCAAGCTGAGCATATACCATCTTTCTATATGCCATTTTGGGTAAACCAACCACCAACACTTTCTTGGCTAGCATGTTCAGATTTTTGAAATTCAAGTGACTCATTCTTTTATGCCATAGCCAATTTTCTTCAATGTGGCCAGATTGACTCACCATGAGACATTCTTCAATTGTGGCGGATGCCCAATCAGCAACATAAAGATTTTCTTTACGCCTTGCAACCAAGACTGTCTGCTTTGACTCATTGTCAATCACTTTACATAGTTTTGACTTGATCTTGACAGTGTACCCTTTGTCTACTAATTGACTCATGCTTAGGAGATTATATTTTAATCCCTTTACATGTAGTACTTCAGAGATTGTAAGGGCTCCAAACTTCAGATTGCCAAATCCTATGGTTGGATTTTCATCTCCTCCAGCAAACCTGATAATTGGTCCATCATTGCACTTTCTGTAGTTAATCAGATTTGCTTTGTCTCCTGTCATGTGCTTCCCACATCCACTATCAAAATGCCACTTTGGATTAGTCTTTAGAGTGTTCTGCACAAAACAGGAAACATGAGATTAGGTTCTCATACCAACAATGGAACCATCTGGACTAAAGAATCTTCAAGTAGGAATCCATTTTTGAATGAATTTCTTAGGAACATTCTTTTGTCTAACAGGAACATAAGGAGGAATTCTAGTTAAATGGTTAGTATCATTGTTATTAAGAACTATTTTCTTCCTTGGTGTGTTCCTTGGTGCTCCATTTGGTACTTTCCTAGCCAGATTTCTTCTAGCCCTGGCATTCAGATTTTCAGTGGCTTGATTCATCTTCCACATCTAATAATTGCTGCGAGCAATTTTAGCTTTTAACCATCGTTCTTGCTCATGTTTGTACTCAGACCAAGTTGTTTCCCAATGGCTTTATAGCCAATACCATTCCGAGCACCTGGTGCTATCTAAGATCTTTTCTCAGCAGCTTTGCTAGTCTCTGGGTAATCTATTTTCTTTCTAGAAAACGTGACATAGGAGAATTTGTCAGCTCCTGCAAATTTTCCTTTCTAAGAGACATAGCACTGTGGGTGATTACACTTTTCAGTGTTATGTTTCTTTTCAGAATTATTCCCAACAGATTTCTTTTGGACTTATTTTCCCCACAAAGGTTTGGTCGCAACTGCCTTTCCTTTGTCAACAACCTTAGCTTTCTGACCGATACTGTAGGTTGTTTGGGAACCACCTTGCTGAGCACTGAGAAATGTTCTTCTTTCATCACTCTTATTCAGAGTGGTAGAACTATATGTCTGTGTGTCCTGCCCAAGTCCTCTCTTTTCTGTAGGTTCTCTTTAATAAGATTGTACTTGATGAGTGTCACTAGCTTCGGCATAAGATTGAAAAGATAGTTCTTTTTTTTTTTTTTTTTTTGAGTTCTTCATTCTCAGATTGAAGATCTTCACATTTCTTTTGAAGATTGGCCAATGCTTCTTCATGTGACTTTTCAGTCTCAGATATCTGAGCTTTGAGAAATGCAATTTCGGCATCCTTTTCCACAGATATCTTGAGTAATTTTGAATTTTCCTTTTCAAGAGAATTCTTTTCTTCTTCAAAGATTTTGGCTCTAGCTCAGACCATTAGAAACTCTCTTTCGTAGAGATCAAGCTCTCTTCTGAGATGTTCCAGATCTTTGATTCCTTCCTCATCACTTTCATATGTATAACAAGAAGTATGTGTTATCTCATCAGCCATTAGACAAGGTTCAATGTTGGAGATATCTGGAAAGATTTCTTCAGCCACTCGACACACTTCTTTCTTCTTTTGTCCAAAGTCGCTCACTTCATGAGAAACACCGCACATTTCTGGAGAAGGCAGTGTGGAATCATCTGAGTCTTCATCCTCAGAATCAGACTCAATGTCTAGAGCATCCAGTTGGAGTTGAATCTTTTTCCTTTCTTCAGTGAGCATAGCTCTCTGACTTCTCTTGAAGTTTCTTCTATCTTTCTTGTCACCTGTCTTTAGTTTGTTGAAGGCAGGGCAATCCTTCTTGAAATGACCAGGTTTTTTACAATAGAAACATATATCGTTTCCGATTTCTGCTTCCTCAGTACTAGATGCTTTTTGAGCCGGCTTGTTCAGCGAGCTTTGCATATTTTTGTACTGGTGATAGTTTGAGCCTAGATGCTTTTTCAGCTTCTCTTTGGCTTTTCTTCTCTCTATTTCCCGACTGACATATTTTCTCATTTGCTTTACAGCAAGAGCATCGTCAGTCACCTCCTTGCCTTCCTTCTTTTCAGAAGTTACTTGAGCAACTAGAGCAACATTTTGCAACTTTTCAGTTGTTGGTTCTCTTTGAGTTATCTCATAGTCAACAGTGGCAAGGTGAGAGAAAAGTTCAACTAGAGTTATATCTGGCATTCCTTGGTTAAAGTAGAAAAACTTTGTGTGCTCCCAGTTATGATTTAGACTTCTCACAATAGTCTTAATCTTTTCTGACTGGGTATATCTATTACTTTCACCAAGTGCAGCCATGTCACTCATAAGTGTTGTAAACCGGAAATCTAGTTCTTCAAGAGTCTCTGTGGAACCTTGTTTAATGTTTTGGAATTTGAGCTTCAAAACTTCGAACTTATTTTCCTTCGTTTTCTCAGTGCCGGCACAGATTTCTTCAATTAGTTGCCAGGCCACTTTAGCGTTTTTACCCCAGTTTACTTTGTATGTGCTCTGAGTAGAACGTATGATGATATTACGAGCGACCATCGATCGATTTCTCTTGGCATCTTTCGATGTCCGAACTCTCTGAGCTTTGGTTAAGTAAATAACTTATTGGCGAGTCTCCTTTGGCGCATACATGCAGTGAAGACCCATCGCTTTGTTCTCTGTCTCTACCATTAGAAACCTCCATGACCTGCTTGAGTTGTTGAATAACTATTGGGCCATTCTTTATCACGTTTATCATTTCATCACTGATGGCTTCTAGGTGGAGCAGCATGTTGTTCTTCCATTTCTCATAATTCTCTGGCTTGAGAATTGGGGCGTCACTTAAAGACATTCTGCAGCAAACACACTAAACAAACAAATTGAGTGTAGGTGAAAAGAAGTTAGTGTAGGTGAAAAGAAGTTAGTGGGCACTTATCTGGGATCTAGGTTCAGTGCAGAAGGCTTGGGAACCTCCTGCTCTGATACCATTTGTTGGTCCAGATAAAGGCAAAGTAAAAGACTAGGGGGGGGGGGGGTGAATAGTCTTTTAAAACTTTTGTCGATAAACACGATTTCTCAGATATCTGTGAAGATTTCTGATACTTAATTTCAGAGAGCGGAAGACTTTTTTGTGATAAGTGCACGTGCTCAGCAAGATAGGTGTAAATACTTTGCAAGGTAAATAAAAGCAAGTAATAAAATGCAGAAAGTAAATAACACAAGTCTTTTTATAGTGGTATCTGAAGGTAGCGTAATCCTTCAACTAATCCACTTCGGCCTTTCTCAGACCTAGAATCCACTAAGACAGATAATTGATGTAACCTTACAAATATCTTCTCTTGATTCCTAATTACACTAGGTTCCCAACCAAGTGTTCCCCCACGAGTTATTCCACGGCTTTCCTGCCAGTACTTCTGTACTCGAAACCTCTTTCTGAGTTGTTCCTTAGTTTTCCAAACTAAGTACTTCACATACTCCACTTGATTAAGGTGTTGCTTAAGGTAGTTTGTTAGGTGAGCTTTTTAATAACTTGTTCAGTTATGCAGATAGCTCTATGAATCAAGTATACTTTAATACACTTTTCAATGTATGGTATCTTGTTCTTTACTGACCCAAGTCTATGATAAGTGTTCAAGAGAATGAATCTCAGATATGAAATCTTAGTTCAACTCTTTCACAGATAACAATGCTTGTTATGGATCAGGACACTTATAACTTTTGTGCTACTTAGAATCAAGAGCTTTGGTCGCAACAGAAAGCTTGAAGGTAAGTAGTATGCTTGAGAGTTTGAAAGATAGTGTTCAGTTTTCTTGGTGTAAGTTCTGTGTTCTCAGGTGTGTTCTCAAGCAGTCTAAGTGTTGATATTTATAGATGAATTTGAGTGCCGTTTGAATAGTATCCGTTAGGCTTAAATCAAATTCAAACTATTGATATCTGAGTATAGTACTGTAGTACGTTTATCTTCTTCTTCAGAAGCTACCGTTTTTGTTCAGACATTTATGTCCGCGCATTTAATGCATTGTACTATACTTTGACCTGTAGTGCCAACGGAACTATGCATGGTATCAGAGTTCTTTATACTAACAGATTTCTCTGATGTTTTGCACGTCCTTTTCAAGAGATTATCACAACTCCAGATACCATTTGTTGAAACAACTTGTTATAATATATTTCTTTTCAGAAACATAGTTTATGTCCAAGGTATCTGAGTGTAGATATCTGTGGGCACTTTCCTCCTCTCAGAAACCTTTTATATCTCAGATATCTTTTGCAACACTGTTTATTTAAAAAAAAAATGCTTGTGTCTTCAAGATATCTGTTCATAGGTATCTGAAAACCCTTGTCTTCAGCAATCTTGTGCAGTCTTCAAATCTTCAAATCCGTTGAACTTTTCCTGCTGGATGCCTTCTTCTTGGTCTTCTTTAGAGGAATCAAAATTACATTCAAAGACCTAACATCCTATACAAGATTGGCTAGACTATCATACTTAGTGAGTTTCCTCTTTTACAGCGTTCAAGTGAACCAAGAGTACTAACCACCTTTCTGAGCTAAGATAAGTCATTAGGTTGCTGATCAAAATCTAAACAGATATTCCTAACATTCCTTCTCTCTCTTGAGTAAAGTCTCTTCCCGTTTTGACAATAGAAAACCGGGTTACCCTTCTAACCCCCCCCCCCCCCAACTTAGTCCTTTCAGGTGCTCTGGCTCAGACAAAGCTCTTAGGACGGACATCAAGTTGGAGGCGGATCATAGAATTGGGACCTGTAGTAGTTTAGTTAGTGTTTGAGGCTCAACCCCTCAACATTTTTGGCGCAGTCTGTGGGAATCCTTACAAAAGGTTCCGTGTTTCTGAAAGTGCAGTATGCACTTATATTTTGATAATCTTGTCTTTCAATAATCAGTTCCAAGTTTGTGTTTGTTGTTGTTTGTGAAGCTGCAGGATGATCAATGTTGTATAACATTGTGACAGGATAGAACTCAATGTTGGCATAACATTGAAGATATAGCATTGCCGCAGACATTGAAGACAAAGCACTTTGGACATGATACTTGGACTGGAAATATTGACAAAACGAACAAGAATTGATTTAAGGAAAAAGAACAGCTTGTGGTGAAAGCAACAAGGAATATATTTTATGAAGAATTGAAATATGGAAATTTCCTTCTATGCGCATTTTGAAGAAAACAAGTAAAAGGAAAAATTGCCTTTGCCAAGATCCTATTGCCTTTCGACATAGATGGAAGAGGTCGACATCTCAAGTATATATATGCAAGGATTCAGCAAAGCAATGTTTGAGCTTTTTGAAAAAATCAAAAGAGATTTTAGGCTTCTTGTTTTCTGCTAGCTTTAGAGTTTGTCTAAGAGTATTCATTGTTGGAATAACTCTTTCAAACATCGACCTAGAATAGCTTTTACTGTTGGTTCTTCTAGGGCTAGTTTTGGTTGTTTAATCAATCGTTTGTGATTGTATTAAACCTAGTTGATTAGATCTACTTTTCTGTCGTTAGATATTTTGCCTAAAGTAGCCAATATATTTTTCTATATATTGTCTTGGTAATAGAAGTTACTTTATTCATCCTTTGCTATACATTTCTTTGTAGACATTGTTGAACAACATTGTTGGCAACATTGTCTATTGATCTTGTTTCAAAGTACCAATCCGGGATCTTAAGTTATTATAAGTGGCATCAGAGCCAGTCACCTAACTACTGGTGTCTGGATTTGGTACTACTACAATGGATGCAAACTATAATAGACCTCCACTTGATGGGTCCAACTACCATTACTTGCAAATTCGGATGAGGACATACATCAAGTCCCTTGATGGCCGTGCTTGGAGATCCATTCTGGAAGGATACACCTGGCCAACTGAAGGACCTGATGCTGATGGTGACATTGTCCCCATACCTGAAGAACGCTTCTCTGCAGGTGACATACTTCTTAGCTCTTATAATGAAAAAGCTTTAAATGCTATCTTTGGTCATGTAGATTCTCATATGTTTAAAATCATTCAAAACTGTACTACTGCAAAACAAGCTTGGGAATTACTTCAGAGTCATTGTGAAGGGGATGCTAGTGTCAAACAAACTAAACTTAGAATGCTTTGGTCTCAATTTGAAAATCTAAGAATGGCGGAGGAAGAAACCATTGACTCCTATTTTGAAAAACTTTTGACTCTCTCAAATGAAGTCCAAAGGCGGAGAAGCTATTTCTAATAGGCAACTTGTTTCCAAAGCTATTCGATCTCCTTCCTCAAGATTTAATACCAAAGTCACTATTTTGGAAGACACTCATAACTTGGCAACTATGGATTTTCATACCCTGTTGAACAATTTGAAAAACTTTGAATTAAATGAAAATGAGAGACAAGGTATGAAAACTCATAGTATTTCCCTTCACTCTGTTTCTAAAGCAAAACCTTCAAAGCCTGATAGTAGTAGTGATGAGTAAGACAATATGACTGAGGAAGCTTTCAACAATCTTGTAAGGAAGTTCAACAAACTTAGATTCAGGAAAAACTCTGGTCAAGGATCCTCAAGTGGAACTAAAACTTTCAAAAAGAAAAACAATACTTTCAAAACTGGTTCTGCTTCCAAAACGAGCTCTGAATCTGATTTCGATCGCACTCATCTGAGTAAGATTAGATGTTTTGAATGCCAAGGGTGGGGTCATTATCAAAATGAATGTGCTAACAATCTCAGAAAAGAGAAAAAGAATCTTCTTGATTGTCTCAGTGATTTCGGATGAAGAACGGAAGATGAAGAAAAGAAGATGATTCACCACCAATGCGAGCTCTCCGCTCATCCACTTACCATGTTGATGACCAATGTTGGGACAACATTGTCAAGACAACTTATCGAGAATAGAAATCTTCTTTGACTATGATGACTCGAGAATGTGAAATTTTGGCACTAACCAAACCTGAGAAGTCAGGAATATCTAATGTTTTATGTCTACATGGTTCTATGGATTTTGATATAGATAGTCCTTCAGAAGAGGAAGGTAATGCAGATCAAATGGTGAAGGATCTGCAACAGATGTATGAGAAACTCTTCAGTGAATGGAAGACTCGGAAAACTCCTCGAAAAGCGAGAAGGAGAACCACAATCTAAAAGACACCATTGTCAAACTAGAATTTGAATTAACAAAGAAGGACTACGAAATTCAAGGTAATCTACGAGCTAGATAATGAAAAGAAGGTAATTGCAAAATGGAACTCTTCTACTTCTAGACTTAATGAGATGCTTGATGTGAACAATGATAGGACCAACGGTTTAGGGTACACAAGTAGTTATGATGAACTTGGGAGCAACATGAGCGACCTTTGTTGACACGATACCTCAAAAGTTGTCAAACCTCTTTACGAGCTCATAAAGGTCCTACATTTGTCAAAGAAAAAGCTTTGTTTGTGTGCACTTACTGTCTTAAACCAGGTCACAAAAAGCCTTACTGCTTCAAGTACCAAAAGGACTTAAAGAGTGAACATGTTGAAACCTCCAACCTCAGTAATCTCTCCACAATTCCCTCCTATCCGGTTTCAATGAGACAAAGCAGTGATGCTAGTGCAATGTTGTGACAACATCCACTTCAACGAGCGAAAGATGTAATCTTAAGACTCTACAGTACTTTCCTAGTTCTCCTAAACAAGACAAATCTCCGGGCGGATAAGAAAACACAAGAGTGTTTGAAACATGTTTAGGTAGCTAAAGAAAATCATACTTGCAATGTTGCTTTTTACATTGCTACTTCCCAACAATCTTGAGGAAAATGGTACTTGACGTGGTTGTTCTAGGCACATGACGGTAACCGTCAAATCTGTCAAACTTTGTAGCTCAAAAGGCAGTGCGGTAACATATGGAGGAGGATACCAAAGCAAAATACTTGGAAAGGGAACAACATGCCTTAAAGGATATCGAAACTCTCGAATGTTCTTCTTGTTGAAGGGTTAGCTGCTAATCTTGTTAGTATAAGCCACGTGTGATGATGATCTGAAAGTCAAGTTTGATAAGCGTTCTTGTAAAGTTTATACTTGTGTGGACAAATTAACGTAATAGCGGATGTGAGATCACGGGACAATTGCTATGTGATGGACATTCCTCTCAAATGCAATGTTGCTCAACATGATGATGCAAACGTGGCATAAGAAATTGGGACATGTCGACTCTGAAATCTGGAAGATCATCAAAAATAATGTGGTGGCGGAGTGCAAAACTTACCAATGTAGGGAAACATGTGTGGCGGTGTCTTATGGGAAAACAAACCAAGGTGACACATCACCACCGATTGAAGGACAACAAAGAGGTACTTTTAAGCGCTTTGAACTCCTGCATATGGATCTCATGGGTCTATAGAAGCTAAAAGTTTAGGAGGAGCTGGTATATCTATGTTATAGTTGATGATTTCTCTAGATACACTTGGGTCAATTTTTGAAAGAAAAATCGAAACTTTTGAATCCTTCAAAAGCGGCATACAAAATCTTGTAATCGATTTCTACTCTTGTTCAAAGAATTGATCGACCATGGTAAAGAATTAGAATCAATTCTTTGATAAATCTTGTGAAAAGAAAGGAATCATGCATGAATACTCGGCTCCTAAGACACCACAACAAAATGGTGTTCTTTGAAAGGAAAAGCAGGACTCTTCAAGAAATGGCCGAGTGATGTTGAGCTCAATGAACCTATCAAAAGGTTGTGGGCTGAAGGCATGAACCTTTGCTTGTCACATAATCAATCGTGTCTATCTTCGTCCAGGTTCTCTAACCACTCCATATGAGATGTTGAAAGGTAGAAAGCCCAATCTCAAGTACTTTCATGTATTTGGATGTGTGTGTTACATACTCAATGATAGAGAACATCTAGGGAAGTTTGATGCTAAAAGTGATAAAGAAATCTTTGTAGGATACTCTCAAAATAGTCAAGCTTATAGAATATACAATCCTAGATTGCAGACTATACAAGAGTCTGTGAATGTTTCCTTTGATGACTCTGAGCCCTATGCCCGGAAGAAGATCTCTGCAGGTGCTGAACAGGTTATTGAATCAACCTCTGACTCTTCTACACATGAGAACGTATCAGAAACTGTGACTCCTGCTGCTGATCAAAATGGAAGAACCCATGTTGTGGGCAATGTTGTGCCAACATCCCCTCTGTGCAATGATGACCCAACATTAAATTCAACATCCCAGATTTACACTCATGATGAAGAACAAGCTGATCCTCATAATGAAACTGAGGCTAAATCTGACAATCCATCCGGCAACAATGCTGCACCTATGTCTCCTAACACACGAAAGGATCCTCCTCCTCGAATACGCAAAGATCATCCCAGTTCCCAAGTAATTGGAAATCCAGGAGGAAGGACATTGAGGGGAAACACGCGCAAAAACTACAAGGAGACACTCAGACTTGCTGAAATATGTCACTCTGTAAGTTCCTCATGCTTTGTGTCGCTAATTGAACCTAAAAATGTGAAAGAAGCTCTTGCTGATGATTTTTGGATAGAAGCAATGCAAGATGAACTTCGTCAGTTTCAAACAAATGAAGTCTGGACTCTTGTTCCCCGCCCCCATAATATAAATGTTATAGGCACCAAGTGGATTTTCAAAAACAAGAGTGATGAAAAGGGGATAGTTGTAAAAAACAAAGCCAGATTGGTTTCTCAAGGTTACACCCAAGTGGAAGGCATTGATTTCGATGAGACCTTCGCTCCTGTTGCTAGACTAGAGTCCATTAAACTTGCTCCTAGCCTTAGCATGTTGCCTTAACCTAAAACTCGACCAAATGGATGTTAAAGGAGCTTTCTTGAATGGTCACATTGACAAAGAAGTGTATGTTGAACAACTAGAGGTTTGAATATCCTTTTTATCCTGACCATGTTTTTAAACTAAGAAAAGCCTTGTATGGATTGAAACAAGCCCCACGCGCTTGGTATGCTAGGTTGACAGAATTCCTAGTTGGGTTAGGATTTAAAAGAGGTGAGGGAGATCAAACTCTGTTTATCCTCAGGAAAAGAAAAGACATCTGCATTGCTCAAGTCTATGTTGATGATATTGTCTTTGGTGCTACAAACCTCTCCTTGCTAGATAAGTTTGTTCAGGCCATGACAGGAACTTTTGAGATGAGTATGATTGGTGAACTTAGTTTCTTCTTGGGGCTCCAGATACAGCAGAAACAGGAAGGCCTCTTTATCTCTCAAGAGAAATATGCGAAATATGCCAAGAATCTTATCAAAAAATTTGGTCTGGAAAATGCCAAACCTTGCAGCACTCCCATGGCTACATCTCTGAAACTCAGCAAAACCGATGTTGGGGACGATGTTGACCCAACATTGTTCAGATCAATGATTGGAAGTCTCTTGTATCTTTCAGCCACCAGACCGGACATCATGTTCTCTGTTTGTGTGTGTGCCAGGTATCAATCCAAACCCAAAATATCTCACTTAGCTGTCAAAGAATCATTAGATATATATATCGAGGCATTAATCTTGGATTATGGTATGCATGTGATTCAAACACTAATCTATTGGGATTTAGTGATTACGATTGAAATTTGGTGACTTAGATGATCGAAAATCAACTAGTGGAGTTGTTTTTATCTTGGACCAAATCTTGTGTCATGGTATAGTAAGAAACAAAATTGCGTGTCTCTCTCTACTTGAATCTGAATATGTGGCGGTTTGGGAGTTGTGTGTCTCAATTAATTTGGTGAACAATATCTTGCATGAATATGGGTTTCAAAGTGACACTCTTTTCTTGTTTTGTGATAACCTTAGTGCCATTCACATATCCAAGAACCTGTTCAACACTCACGCACCAAGCATATAGACATTCGACATCATTTTCTAAGAGACCTAGTCTCGAACAAATAATTGACATACAACACATTGATACCACAAATCGGTTAGTGACATTTTCACAAAGCCCTTGATAAAGAGATTCTTGATTTGAGAAGGTCTCTTGGCCTTTGCACTATTTGATAGGATTTGCTGCAAGCAATGTTGACATAACATCCTGGTCAACATTGTCTTCTATGTTTACCTAGTGTTGTCTTTCTTTTATTCTTTTAGTTTTTCTCTTTCTTATTCTTGTGTGTCTATGTGTTTTTTGTGCTTCTGTGCTGGTCAATGGTTGTTCCTATTTGTAGCTTACAGTGGTGATGCTTAGGTTTTGAAAGGCTGCTTGAAACCAAGGTTGAAAGGTATCGAGTCTCCTGTGTGTTTGCTTTATGTAAAACCCACTTTTGCTGCTTTTTGGCCATGTTTTCTCGTACCTTGACTTGCACTTGATTTTGCCTCCTGCTCTTTGTGCTTAATAAATCTAATGAATTATGATAAAAAGGGCTCGAAGTGTTTCCGTCGAGGATCGTGTTGGGCAGGTTCCAAATACTATCCAAATATCGACGTGGCCAATGTGTCATATGTCGTGAGGGTTGATGGCTGTCTTTGAAACCGACACAAAAGTACCGATTCTCGTAATCTTTCTTTGGTTCACTTTACGAGTACCAAATCACCTTTGTGGTAAAAGTGATCTCTATGCCATGAGGCGTGTGTTTGCCTAACTCCGCATAGGCTTGGCTTTGGGTGGATTCATCGTGTTCGATTATTTGACATGGTTCACAATCTCATGGTCACCCCCACTCACAATTCTGTTAATTGATCAATTTACTTTTTGAGGCAATGTTGAGTGTGTTTCTTTGGTATTCCTTTCTCCTTACATTTACTGCTGACATCGATTGGTGTTAATCGAATCTGCACATCTTGAGACTTGGTTTCTGGTGACTTACATTAAGAGTGGTCGATATACGATCTTTGTCATCAATGTTGAGCCAACATCCTGGTCAACATTACTGTCTTGTGATACCTTCTTTCTTGTTTTGTGTGCTCTTTACATGTTTTGGGTTGGGTTTGAGGGGAGTAATTTTGTGTCTTGGGTGTCTGGTAAAATGTAAAGTGTAAATTATAATATCTTACTCTTATCGACCTTGATTTGTTTCCTAAAACAAAATGTACCTCCTAGGTTGAGTCTTGAGAACCTTCTTCATTCTTGACCTAATTGATCACGGTGGTCATTTGCTTTCCTTAATCTCATATTAACTTGTTGTGTCTGAGATCTTGGTTTATGTTTTTGATATATATGATTATGATCCTTTGAGCAAACCGACCAAAACACTCCTCGACCATATTACCACTACCTCTCTCATTAGCCCACTTCTCCACCACTCACAAAAACTGCCATCCTTCTAAACCACTCTCTTACAAAAAAAAAAAAAAAAAAAAAATTTCTTTCCCGGTATTTACTTCTTACTCCCAAAACCCTTCACCTTCCTCTCACCTTACGCTCTTGTCACTCTCAACCAAAACACCAATCCCGCTCTTTCTTCCTCAACTCAACTTTCACGACGAACAATGTCGTCCCAACAAAACCCGTCTTGCCGGATTTTCATTGCAAACACACGAGGGGAGCAAGCTTATCCTCTTCCCATTAAATCTTTGAGCGGCCGATTTTGAGATTCAGTCTATAATTGTGAGGATTAGGAAGATAGTCTTTGAAAAACCCTCATCCCTGCAAAACCACCATCTCCAAAACCCAACGAGTCATCACCATCAAACCCCTCTGAATTTGCTGCGAAACCCTTGTTAAATTGGGGAGCATGCGGTCGACTTGCCACAAGATCGGAGGGATGATGATGAAAGCCAATGGGGATAGAGAAAGATGCTCCCATGGAGGATCTTTGGGAAAGATGTTGGACATCCGAAATTCAACATGCGGTCGTGACGAAAACCCCCAAAACCCACTTTTGTTGAAGAAGATGATGTACAACAACGACAAAACAAGGAAGCGACTCTTGATGGCACGAATGATGAGAATCGGACCGCATGCATTACGAAAATGTTGAGTAACCCATGAATGAGCTACTATTGAACTAGTTGAAGTGGAAGATTGGCGGTCGGATGACTCGAGAAAGCGAGAGTGATCAATGAATATAGATGAGGATGTTGTTGCAACATCAGCTGCTCATGATGATAACAATGATGAAAGCTCTAATGATATGGAGGATTATGAGCCAGAAACTGAAGATGAGTCAATGGTTGAAGAAGAAGATCTGAGAAACTCAGATGAAAGCTCAGATGACTCTGAAGATTATGAAGCTGAGACAGAGGAAGAATCTGAAGAAGAATCACTTGATGATGAGGATGTCATTCTTGTAGAAGACCAGATTGAAGACCCTGAGGTAAATGATCTATCCTCTGAACCTGTGTTTACAGATGGTTCTGATTGGGATGAAGATGCAGTTTCTCATTTGTTCTATGATAACAAGAATCTAGAAAAATATGAGAAAATAAAAAACAATGCTATAGATGTTGAGAAGATAATTAAAGAGGACTCATTTGAAGAGTATAACTTGGTTGCCTATCTGAAGAAAAGGAATCTCTATTATGCTGTTACTCAATATGCTGCATTTGTTCCTGAAATCATAAGACAATTCTATGCCCATTTATCTGAAAATTTTGGTAGTAAAGGGCATGGTAAGCATCACTGTGTGTACTTGAGAGGTGATGTATTCTTCTTGACTTCTAAGGATATCAATACTGTGCTGCATAGAAATAGGGATGAGATTGAGACTCTTGTGGAGGTAACTATGGATGAAATTGCAAGAGAGCTAACTGCAGGAAAATTAAAATCTTGGCCTACTGGAACTCTAAATCTGAAATATTGTTGTTCTCTAGTATACATTCATGCCGGGATCTTTTGTCTGTTGGTTGCCATCTTCCAATAACAACAAGCTTAGCCAAGAGGCAGCCATGTTGCTTTACAGGATTAAAATGGGTTACAATGTCAATCTGGGAGAAAGGATTCTCAAGCATCTAGAAAATTCTAAGAATAGAGGGATCAGAGGCCATTTGATTCTTCCATCCACTATATTCTTTGTTCTTGGATCACGAGTATTGAGGTTAAAGCGATGATGTCTATCATTCCAACTTTAAGTCTATCACAGTCACCAAACAACTACTGGAAACACATGACAGGATCTGTGATCTTCCTTGGGTAGATCCTGATGTTTCTGTGAACATGGATGTGGAGGAGAATATGCCTCTTTCTACTGGCAAAACTGATGCACTAGAAAGCTCTGTAGTTGCAGCTCACCATTCCAATGTTGACTTATATGTTGGGACAACATTGACTCCTAACATTGAAACTACATGCGAGGTATTTTAAGCTGAGCAGGACAAGCTGATTCTGGAGCAAATCAAAGGGCTTGATGAGCAGATCTCAAACAATCTGAAGTTTAGAAGTACTCTAGTTTCTTTTCTTTCCTCACAAAAAGGGGGAGAATAGATAACTTGAGTTCATTCTTATTCGATCATGTTGAACAATTATATTTTTGTGGAGTGCGTAATATTTTAAATTCTCCTGAATATTTCTTAAAATGTCTGGTTAAGGGGGAGAATAGATCTTTAGTAATTCTTAGTTATGTTTCTATGATCTGATCTCTTGTTTTGTTTTGTGATGAAAGACTAAGATTAAGGGGGAGATTGAAAGTGCAGTATGCACTTATATTTTGATAATCTTGTCTTTCAATAATCGGTTCAAGTTTGTGTTTGTTGTTGTTTGTGAAGGCTGCGGGATGATCAATGTTGTATAACATTGTGACGAGGATAGAACTCAATGTTGGCATAACATTGAAGATATAGCATTACTTTGAGACATTGAAGACAAAGCACTTTGAATGAGGATACTTGGGTGGAAGTATTGACAAAGCGAACAAGAATTGATTTAAGGAAAAAGAGCGACTTGTGGTGAAAGCAAGAAGGAATATATTTTATGAAGAATTGAAATATGGAAATTTCCTTCTATCGCATTTTGAAGAAAACAAGTAAAAGGAAAAATTGCCTTTGCGAAGATCCTATTGCCTTTCGACATAGATGGAAGTGGTGGACATCTCAGTATATATATGCAAGGATTGACAAAGCAATGTTTGAGCTTTGAAAAGATCAAAAGAGATTTTAGGCTTCTTGTTTTACGCTAGCTTTAGAGTTTGTCTAAGAGTATTCATTGTTGGAATAACTCTTTCAAACATCGACCTAGAATAGCTTTTACTGTTGGTTCTTCTAGGGCTAGTTTTGGTTGTTTAATCAATCGTTTGTGATTGTATTAAACCTAGTTGATTAGATCTACTTTTCCTGTCAGTAGATATTTTGCCTAAAGTATTTGCCATATATTTTCTATATATTGGCTTGGTAATAAGTTACTTTATTCATCCATTTGCTATCATTTCTTTGTAGACATTGTTGAACAACATTGTTGGCAACATTGTCTATTGATCTTGTTTCAAGTACCAATCCGGGATCTTAAGTTATTACAGTTTCAATTGAGCGGATGGCAAGAACCAGAAGGGAAGCACGGACCAGTACTACTGGCATCGGAACTCCACCACCCCGTCATCGCGGACGTCCACCCAACAGAGGATGGACGGCCACTACTGAGAGCGGCGAGGAAGAAGATACGGCGATGGTCACACAACAAGCCCGTCCTCGATGAAGGAAGAGACGTTTCATCTAGAAGAGTCCGTGATGTTCCTGAGAATGCCGTACCCGAGACTCACGGAGAAGAGGCCATGCAAGTTCCTCCGACAGGAACACAAGGTCCTCTTCCAGGTCCGCATTTTACCATGCCAGATGGTCGTATAGTCCGCACTAGTGATTTTGGATTAAACGAGAATCAATTTGGTAGATTGCTTACAATAATCCAAGGTTTTCTTGGGTCAAACAATGTCGACCTCAATAAGTCACTCCGCGTTAGCTAATCAAGGCAATGAGCAGCTCTCTGTCGAGAGCAACGGCGTCCGATCCGGCGAGAGGTTGAGAATCGGCTACCACAGGAGGATTTGCGGAATCTCCTAGACAGAAGAGCCTCTGCTTCCCAAGCTCAACGTGAAGGAAGTCCGAATGGACAGCGAGCATGTCAGGAAGACGGAAGCAGGCAACCTAGAGCTCCACAACAAATACCTCCGCAAGCCAGAGATCATGAAGCAGAAACCATTCCCATGGTCCATGTGGATGAACTCCCAGCGGATGTAGCTATTCATCCAAGGACGGGAGAGGTTATGAATGCGGAAGAAATCTATGCTCAACAAAAGGCCTTGGAAGCTCAGATTCTCCATCTCGGACGTTTGGTGAAAGATCATGAGGAGATAACTACTAGTGCACCAAATCCTTTATGTGATGATATCATGAAAGAAAAGGAACGAAATAAGAACCCGGATCAAGTGATTCTAAACTTGGAGTACTATTATGGAGATACTCGTCCTGTGGGCAACTTGACAAGGTACAACAGCAAGATGGATTCCAAAGGGATGAGTGATAACACAAAAGCTCTCACTTTCTCATCCACTCACTTCGCAATAGCCATGGATTGGTGGTACCTTTGCCTTGAACAAATCAATAAAATCCTATGCAGACCTCTCTTCCAAGATCCTGAGATGATTGGGAAAGTCGAAAAGAAAGAAACGGACCGTGGAGCACCTGGCGGAAGTTCTACAAAGAGAACAGGAGGATCTTAGGACTTTCCTAGATCGCTTCAATGCGGAGGTTCTCCGAGTTGAGTCTCAGTATTAAAGAGCGTGTCAAGTCACTGTATGCTAATACTTACAGCGGAGAACTCGAAAGAAACTCTCTAGCAGTAAGGAGTGAAAAGCATTTGGATGATATTTGTGAGGAAGTGATGTACGGAGAATAGTCTGAAGAAGCGTTCGGTGGCAATTTGAATCGAAAGGAAGGAGCCAATGAAGCGAACAGCATACGGAAAGTTTGATCTGAAGAAGGAATACAAAGATAAAGGTTTCAACAGGGAAAGGAGTCCGCCAAGAAGGTATGTGGATTACACCCGTCTCAATAGACCGAGATCCGACATCTTGGCCACCATTATTGAGAAAATGTTAGATGTTCAATGGCCAAAGCCATCTCGCAATAGTCGGAAGAACAAGAATGCAAAGGTATTGCAAATTCCATAAGAGTTGTGGTCATGAGGCAGACGATTGCATTCATTGAAAACCGAGGTTGAGCATTTAATAAGTGGAGGAAAGTTGAAGAACACGTCTACAAAGGCGAACCTTCTAGGCATTATAGAGCGGAACAAAGAAGGAAGAGCGAATAAGCGGAGCGCAACCGCGTCCGCTATCATTGCCCCTCATGATCAATCATCTCTCGACGGATCATCACCAGTACAAGTATGATGATGATATTGAAATGGAGAATCGTTCATATAGTGGAGTGATCAACACCATAGCAGGAGGTCCGGCTGGTCGCGATAGTAGGAGCATGAGGCGGACAGCTCATATTTTTTGAACAATGATAGATCTTCTGTTGCTCTGGTGATCCATGGGACTAACACTATCTCCTTCGATGATGGTGAGATTCCCCCCTCTGGCGGGGACGAGGACCTGGATGACCGGATGTTCCTTGGTGGTTTTCTTAACCATAGCCACTATCGGTCGACAAGATCCTGGTAGACACAGGGAGTTCCTCGTACATCATTGCCAAAAGAACAATTGATCAGATGAATTTAGGAAGAATTCAATATGAGAGAGTTAATACCTCCATATTAGGATTTGGAGGAGGTACTGTTTGTCCTTTAGGAAGCATCATGCTTCATGTATCGTTGGTACACATCCCGCAAGAGTGACACAGCCAGTCCGTTTTGTAGTGATAAATCGAACTTTCGATTATAATGCCATCTTTGGTCGTCCGGGACTCAATCAGTTCCGAGCTATATCTTCTACCCTCCATAACAGAATGAAGTTTCCAACTCCCTACGGAGTTGGAGAAGAAGTAGGAAACATCCGAGAAGCTTGGGAGTGTTACATCATGTCTACTAGGAGAGCATCCGTTCCTGTATTAGCAGTCTCTTTAACTTCCGATCCGCAGGTTGTTCTCCCTCTGGAAAAGGAGCATCCCAACATTGGAGTAGGGAGTTAGAAGGACAAGTTTCCCAAAACCGCACGGATCGAGCCACATGAAACTCTCAAGGATGTTGAACTTGTCACTGGAAGCCCGGATAAGAAGACTAAAATCGGAACAGAGATGAATGCAGAAGTGGAAATGAAGCTCATCGCTTGTCTCCGAGATAATAGAGATGTCTTCGCCTGGAGCACTGACGACCTCAAGGGGATAGATCCGAGGGTCGCTGTTCACCGTCTAAACATGGATCCATCGATCAAGTATATCCGCTAAAAAAGGAAAGACTTTGGTCCAATTGAGGATGCAATCATAGCCGCGGAAGTTGACCGGCTCATGAAGGCCGGACATATTGACGAAGTCCGTTATTCGATTGGGTTTACAGCGTCGTCATAGTTGAGAAATCACGGTAAATGGCGGATGTGCAATGATTTCACAAAATTTGAATAATTTTTGCCCAAAGGATCCATACCCATTGCCGCGGATCGACCAAATGGTGACTCCACGACCGGATGTCGTTCTTGAGTTTTATGGGCGCATATCAAGGCTTTTACCGATTCGGATGGCGAGGAGGATATTAAGAAAACGACTTTCTTTCTTTGCGGGAGAGGTGTATTGCTTTAAAGTGATGCCCTTGAATTTGAAAAGCGAGCAACTTACCAGCATTGGTAAATCAAATGTTCAAAGAGGAAATTTGCAAAACCATGGAGGTGTCGTGGATGATATGCTCATTTAAAGCAAAACCGAGGAACAACATATAGAGCACTTGAACAAATGCTTTGCTATCCTTAGAAATGCGGAATGAAGCTCAATCCGAAAAGTGCACCTTCCAGTAAAAGGCGGGAAGTTCCTAGGATACATGTTCACGGAAAGGGAAAGTGCTAATCACGAGAAGATAAAAGCCATCCTAGATCTTCCAACCAAAGAACATCAACGAGGTACAACGACTTATCGGACGTCTTATGTCCTTGAGTCGCTTCATTTCACGATCCATGGAGAAGAATCTTCCATTCTTGATATCCTCCGAAGGAAGAACTTTGAGTGGACGGCGAAATGTTCTGAGGCTTTTGAAAACTTTAAAAAGTACCTCCATTCCCCACCACAGCTCTCCAAACCCGTAGAAGGAGAACCACTATACCTCTACCTAGCCATTACGGAAGAGACAATGAGTTCCGTGTTGGTAAAGATCCAAGCGAATGATCGCATGCCAATTTACTATCTTAGTAAAGACCTTTCTAGGCGGAGACAAGATATGTGAAGATTGAGAAATTTGCATATGCTTTGGTTTACATAAAGGCGATTTGAAACCTATTTCAATTCTCATAAGATAGTGGTCTAACTACGGAACCTTTGAAGCAGGTCCTTGGAAAGCGACCAATCCGGATGACTCTCTAAGTGGGCAATTGAAATTTGGCGAATCGACATTAGCTTCTCGAGCTCCGACAGAAAGCTCAAGTTATTGCTGACTTCCTAGCGGAATACCACAAGGCGAGTTAGGAAAGTCTCGGATAGCGGGCATTGAGTGCTTGATTACAAAGCGGATCAAGCGTAAATCGATTCACAAGATCAACCCGGATAACTTTGAAGATGCTCAATTCATCAATCAATCTCGGACTCCATCATGTGATGAAACTCGGGTCAACCACATGTTCCTCCTTGATGATATCTCAAACGAATCAAAAACTGATAATTCCGACCAGGATACTCAGAAGAGGAGGAACAAGGTTAAAAATTGAGAGCCATAAAAGATCCCCAAGCTAAGGAACAACCCACGATATTTGGACATTGGAAGTGGATGGTTCATCCCTTTGGAAGAGTGGGAGGCATTGGAATCTACCTTAAAAGTCGATGGGCGGAACTCGACTATGCAATAACTTTGGACTTCAAGGTTACAAACAACGAAGCTGAATATGAAGCACTGTTGGTCGGACTACGTATAGCCAAGTCTCTACAAGTCCAGAAACTCAAAGCTTATACGGATTCACAGATGGTTGAAGCCCAGTTTTCTGGTGCTTTTGCCACAAAGGGCCCTTCGATGATCAAGTATCTTGAGCTACTGAAGCAAGAAGTCAGTCTCTCTGAGGAGTTTAACCTGGAAAAATTTGATAGGGAATGGAATGAAAGAGCGGACACTCTGGCAAAGTATGCGTCTGCAACAGCTACTTTGGATATAAGAAGAGTCATTCTACACACAATTAGGAACTCATCCGTCATGATTCCTACTTCGACCTTATGGTCATTGGAACAGGAAGAAAGCGGATGGTGATATCTTTAATTACCTCAAGGACGGATCACTACCTACTGATCCGAAGGAGTCAAGGAGCGTACAGTGCCGAGCAAACATGTATTTCATACTTGGAGAGGATTTTTATAAGAAATCCTTCATTGGAACCCATATGAGATGTTTGAATCCACAAGAAGCAAGGACAGTGCTTGAGGAAATTCACAGTGGAAGCTGCGGGAGTCATTCTGGTGGGCGGACTCTTGCTCAAAAGATCATCCGGCAAGGTTACTACTGGCCTACCATTGACAAAGACTCCACAGGCTTTGCGGGCTATCTGATTATCGGTATGTGCAAACATCCTCCATCGTCTGACTCATCCAATGACTCTGTCAGGCATAGCATGTCCGTTTGACCAATGGGGGATTAATATTGTCGGACCTTTCCCAAGAGGCACTCAACAGAAGAAATTCTTAATTGTACATGTGGAATATTTCACTAAATGGGTAGAAGCAGAGGTCGTGGCCACTATCACGGAAAGCCGCGTGCGGACCTTCATTTGGAAGAACAACATCTGTTACTTTGGCTTACCAAGAATTCTTGTCTCGGATAATGGTGCTCAATTTTTGGGCAATAGACTTAAGGAATGGCTGGCTTCCTTCAAAACTGAGCAACGTTTCACATCTTTCGGATATCCATAGGCTAACGGACAGGCAGAGTCCATGAACAAAACAATTGTCAAGATCCTAGAGAAGCAATTGAGAACTTCTCAGAATAGTTGGGCGGATGACCTATATGGTGTACTCTCGGCTCATCACACCACAGCACGGACTGCAACTAGGGAGACTCCTTTTGCTCTGGTTTATACGCGAAGCGATCATACCGGTGATTCTTGTCGAAACAATGAGGATCGAGAGTTTCATGATTCCATGATCGAAGCTCAGATCTATGAACTAGACATGCTAGATCAGAAGAGGAACGAGGCATTGGCTAATATCCATAGATATCAAGCAACTACAGCCCGGGTCTATAGCAAGAATATTCAAGCTAAAGATTTACAGGTCGGAGACCTAGTGCTCCGCAGAGCTGATATCTTGGGCAATGTTGGGAAACTCAAACCCAAATGTGAGGGACCTTACAAGATCATCGAAGAGGGAATGGAAGTTATGAATTGGAGGATGAGCATGGACGCCCACTCAAGCGTACTTGGAATGCTAAGAACCTTCAAAAGTTCTATGCTTAGGGTTTATTATGCGGAACTCCGTCAGTTATATTTTTGTTACTCTTTTGTCATTGGCCACGCAGCCCACAAGTTGTAATTGGATTTATGGCAAATCAATACAACTTCCATCTTTCGATTCAAACCGAAATTTGATTATTTACATGGCAAAGAGATTATAACAACAATTCTGTTTGTATAATAAACAAAGGTGCACATAATCCCCTTTGTACATGTTACGATCCGATATATCTATTTGGATTCACACAACATCTACAATACAACGGAAAAGTCTGTCACGTTCTCCGGAATATGCCATAACTTCACTAGGGGATCTCTCAACCAACGGAACCCTTACCGCTCCAATAGCATCGAGCCTTCCATAAACATCGAGTAGTTGGATGCACCTGTAGCACGGAAGAAACAAGGACTAGTCTCCGGACATTAAGATTCTTCAAAACATCCATTCGTTCGAATCCAAATACGGATCTGATACATTGATCATATTACGACCCACCCGCCAACAGCTCCTCGGACAGGACAAGCTCCTACCGGGTGGATCATGCGTATGACCGATGGGATCGTCCGTCGACTTACTACTCAGATCAGATCATTTTCCAAGATATATGTTTCTTAACAAAAGATCTTGAGCAACCCATCCCTCTAGACCCACGCCACTCTCAAACTCAAGACAATATGTCTTTGGTTTGAGAGTGGGCCGAAATCTCGAGGAAGCGGTCGAAAACCATCTTCCTATTAAGACCACTAGGAAGAAAGAAATTTTCAGCAGAATGGGGATTAGAATCAGAATTGTACGATCAATGCAGTTGAGAACTCGGGTATTTATAGATAGGACGAACCAATCAACGTCCGCCATGTGAAAAGATTGACATCGACGATGGGCTTGGGCCATCTATCTGGGCCAGGCAGTGTTGGATCATTTGGGCTTACCCCATCTGGTCATATTGAGCCCATGTTTTTAACTTTTCATAACTATCTATAAAAGAGTCCGAGTATAAACTCATTGATCTATCCATGCAACCCATTTTATGGAAATTGCCCAGTGTTTATCTACCGAGTAGTCCGAGAAATAGCAAGTTGATATTTTTTTACCCAACTTGCAAGTCGAAGAAAGTGATCCGAGTTTGCAAGAGTTGTATACTCATTCAATCTATGAAGACTATGCATGTTTCAATGGATCAAAGAAGTACGGAACACACAAGCATCATTATATAGACAGAAGAATATTGTACTTGCGAAAATATTAAATGCCGAAGGAAAAAATTAATGTGCTTGGCAACAGATCCGTGCCATCAAAGATCAATATTCAAACATTACATACTTTCCACGGAGCATACCCCGGGCTTCTCACTGAGGAAGAGGCTGGCTCGGACCGACTTCATTGGTCCCAGACAGATTGGCAGTTGACGTCCCGACACTAGTGGCGTTTGTGGCATTTTCACGCGACTCGTCAATAGCATCGAAGGATGCCTTTATGCTCTCGAACATATTATAGTTCGCGTCATAGCCACGGATCCGGGAGGGCATTTGGTACCAGTTTCTCAAGAAGTTCACATAATTCTTGAAGGGCACAAAGCAGACTTTCTCCAGTGCCTTCAGAACAAACTCAGGAAGAAAAGGTCCGCCGTTGTTGATCTCAATGTCACCTTCATTGGTGACCACCTCCGCGAACTCACATGCGGCCAACCGCTCATCCGGAACGACATCCACCGGAAATTCCACCCCATTATCATCCAGACGGATCGATCCTTCCTTTTTCCAATCAAAGTTGAAGGCACCAACCCTTACGCAATTGTGATGGCGGATGAGAACCCCTCCAAGCGGAGAGCATTGACTTTGTCCGCCATGAAGAACTTGAATGAGTCGGACTTCATAAAGTCATTCACAGCCTGGATCCGGGCAAACTGGAGATCCTCGAGGAGGAAATCCTTGGATTCTAGGAACATCTTCATGGCCCCATCCATGAAGTGATCCTGTCACTCCAGGTCCGCCTTAGCCTGGTCCCAGTTCTCCTTCAGCTTGGTGATCACCCCATCCTTCTTCTTGGACTGGGCCTCAACTCGTTTCACCTTGTCCACTTCCTCTGCCACAGCAGCCACCGCCTTATGCAGATCATCTTCAATGGTAGCCCTTTCACTGGCCTTCCACTGCATAGCTCTAATCATGCATCCGAGCTACAAGAAATCCGAATAATCAAAAGTTGTATTCTCAAACATCAATAGAAACAACAAATTCACTGAAGTCACTTACCCTTTGATGCAACTTGTGGATCTCTCCGACCCTTTCAATCTCGGGAAGTCCACGACTCCACTCATACTCCGCATCAAGGGCCCCTTGATCGGATAACGGTAGAATGGAGGTGAATAGCTGCCTCTTCACCGCGGAGACATCCATGATTCGTTTCTCTTGTTGCGAAGCGATGGCATCTGAGGCTGCGGATCTGATGAAGCGCGAACTAGAGGTCCTCGGAGCAGCAGAAGTTGGAGGCTTCGAAGCAGCAGCACTCCGGGTAACAGGAGCTTTGCCCTTGTCGGGCACTTCCAAAGTTTGCGGAGCCTCACCCGCCTGCCTCTGCCTATCCTCTTCCGCAGCAGACACCGCTGCATTCTTAGGGTCCGTCATTGAGAGACCCGCAGAAGTATTGATGATTTTGGTCCTCAGGCCAGTGGCAAGCTCAAGAGCTTGTTGCTCCCTATGCTGCTTCTTTTTCTCACGGAGAGTCGACATAATGTAGTTGAACCAATAAGTTGCGGAACAAACAAACAATGTCAGATACGGATTTACAAAAGTACAAGTAGCGGACAACTATGAAACAATCATGCATGACATTCAAATTAAGAGAAAACACAAGTTATAGTATAGAATCTTTATTGAATTCGGTCTTCCCTACGACCTCCACAACATCAATCAGTCCGCACAAATACGGCAACGGCTGGCAAATCAATCCGTGAAAGCGGTCGTGGGTGGATAGTTTTTCTTGTGGATTTACATCACCCGGAGCCACATTCACAGGAGAGGGTGCGGTCAGGATACTCTCCCTTGAAACTTCTTGGGCAACCCCCATTGCTCCCGTCTCCCTGCGGACTCTCCAGGCTTCAAAGCCATCGCACGAAGATGTATTTCTCCCACCATTTTGATCCGAGAGAAGAAATGGGATCCGAAATGAAATTATAAGACTTCCTATTTACAAAAGTATAAAAAAGGTGATTCAGGATGTGCTTAAATTCGGACACGATGGGAACCTTCCATCCACAGGAGAAGGCTGCTTCATGCACGCACATATATCTAGCGGGGGGATTGTAGAAGGCGTGCCCCGGCTCCAGAACCATAATTTCAACGGATTCGGGAATCTCCCACTTCCGCCTCCATTCCGGAATATCTTCAGGCTTAACCTTAGACGGATAGGTGGAAAGCAAGCCATCCTCGTTAAGCTCACCGTGAGGGTCTGCGATCACGACAGCGGACGCTGGACGAGGAAATTTAGTCTGCGCTGCCTGAGCTCCGCGACCCGCAGCTAACGGCGGATTGTGTTGCGCGGGCACTTTAGGGTGCATGACAATCTGTCGATTGTTCCGCCCAGACCTTCCCCGTAGACGGGCAGCTTGAGAGGCTTCCTCCTCTTCCTCTCCATCTTCCTCTTCTTCTTCTCCAACTTCTGTTCTCCCGGATGTACTCGGATTGGACGGACCTGTTTCCATCACAACACAGTCCTCCTCCCCCGACTCGAACATCTCCACATCATCCGCCTCACGACCAGTGTCGTCTCCCTGTTCTATCTGAGGCACATTCCTACCTGCAGGCATACCACCACTGCCTATGGTCCGGGATTGGACTCGTGCCCTTGTTCTCGCAACATTCGTCCGGCTTCTCACAGCCTCATTCTGAGTAGTTACAGTGTCACGGACGCCATGCCGAGCATCTGAGTCCTCAGAAGAGGCAGGCTCCTAGCGTCCGTGTTGTGTACCTCCGCAAGAAGTCTGTTATGTGGAATCTCCAATTTCGGGTGGTCTGACACGGACGAGGTCACCGCAACAGACTCGAACCCTTGGATTAGTCCGTCATCATAGTCTTGAACTTCATGTTGGTTCTGACTATCGCTCTCGGACATCCTAGGGCACAAGGAAACGGATCAGAAAATGATGTTGTGGTCGTTCGAGAGTTCGTTTGTGTATCTTATTAAGTCCCACTGTCCGAAGAAACCCTACTTTATCGGGCGTTCCTATGGGTCATTTTTTCCTACCTACTGGCACCTAACTTGTCACACAAGGCCGTGCCACAAGGGAATTCTATGTTCCAATTGGCACTGTTATCTACCACACGAGGCAAGGCAATAAGGATCTCAACAAGCATACTGGCACTACAATCTATCATACATGGCACAGTCACAGGGCCAATCTACAAGTCATGTCTACAAATTGGCACCATAATTCAACTACAGAAAGCATGCAATACTAGAATCACCAAAATTCAACATACAACACATTACTTGGCAAAAACACCTATCTATCTGACATACGAGATTGGAAATTCAACAAAGCATACATGCATCCGAGAAAGAAGAACAATCAGTTAGAATTTAGAGAAAACCAGATATACTTACTTGATAAAGCAGTTTAAAGAAGAATGGACGGATCAAAAAGCCTTGCTTGCTCTCCGAAACCAACTTGCACAGAAGATCTGATTGCTCACTGGAAACTTTGATTGCTCGGAAGTTTGTTATTTGCTCGGATTGCTTAGGATTGCTCTGGATTCGATTTGGCTAAAGTGTGAAAATGACAAATCTAGCAAACTATTTATAGAGGGATAGTTGGGGAAGACGAAACGTCACATCACTTAGCTTTTAAACCCAGTCGTTGATCATTTCAATCCAACGATCGCATGGGTTCACATTTGACGAAATTACATCGCGCCCATTAAATTTATTTTGGAAATTCTACATTGTCTCGGGATCCTCACTCATGGGTTGGACAGACGACTTATTGGGCCTCTTGGATAACTATTCATCGGCCCAGCTGAACCATTTCACATATCCAGCCCAACGGATTGCTTCCTAAATACTCATCCACAAGAGACTTCTTTCAATCCTAATATCGTACTCGGATCTCGATATATCTCGGATACAAATACCTTTTCCTTCTACACTCCGGGATTTTTTCTATCTCGAATTTGTAGAAGAGAGAGAGAGAGAGAGAGAGATATTAAATTCCTGAAACACGGATACGGATTTTTAGCACGAAAAGAAGGGATTTTCTCCTCACATTTAACGGTTCGGACACGCTCCTAAAACACATTTGTTCTTCTACTTATAGTTCCACAACTATCTTATACTAAGATACTTGAAAACTAGGGAGACATATGTTAATACGGATATATGTCCAATCCGTTAAGGGCGTCAAAGAGCGTGTCCTAGAGCGTATCAAGGCTAAAATGGCCAACTCAGTACTTATCCGACCTTGGGTAGTCCGCCTTAAGGATATCCTTCCTGGTCAACCAGTACACACAGGTCAACACACCTTTTCAGCTAGTCCGACCTGGTTGGGGCACGACCTCCGATCTCGACAAGGGATCACATATCCTACATTGTCAGGATGCCAAACGGACCGGACGAGATAAACTCGGACGCCACCATTAACAATAAGACCAAACGTATATATTGGAACCTCCAAGATACTTTCGAGCAGCTTGTGTCTCGGACCGTCACTGAGTTACCTAGGAACAGACCAACTCGACAGAGCTCGGATCATTCTAAAGGTCTCACACGGACCCATCAGCGAGAATTGTACTCTGAGAGGTAAAAAGACCAATCTATCCCCCCAGGCCCATCAAATGGTGTTGTACTTTCACATACTATTGGGCCATGGGCCAAGGAAGTATTGTTGTCCAAATCCTGAACATACACTTGGCATCATCTTATGAACCACTTCATAAGTACATGATAACTATAAATATAGCACAATGTCTCATACATTGAAGTAAGTCAACTCATACCACAACTTCCCTCCTAATTACTACATTGAGAGCTTCCTTCTCTCTCTTCAGTAAAGTCTCTTCCTGGTTTGACAATAGCAAACCGGGTTACCCTTCTAACCCCCCCCCCCCCACTTAGTCCTTTCATGTGCTCTGGCTCGAACAAAGCTCTTAGGACGAACATCAAGTTGGAGGCGGATCTTAGAATTAGGACCTGTAGTAGTTTAGTTAGTGTTTGAGGCTCAACCCCTCAACAATTATAAAAAATATTGCATATTTATGATGTCATCTAAGTCAAACTACCGAGCTGAACTTATTGAACCTCCCTTAGTAAGTAGGCCGGATCAATTGTTGGGTTTGGTGATACATAGTTTAGGATTATTCGTCGGCCAAAGCCTGTACGTACTCTCTAATTAATGTATGCTTATTTTCACACAAGGAAAAGAGAAAATAATAGAAGATGACTCAACCACTAATCAATAGAGACCCATCCATTAGGCCGCGACGATTATTGATAATAACTTAGGCTACAAACATCACATTGATATGATAATAACTGTCTATGAATGTTTGATCGAATGTTTTATTAGATTTGTCTTACCTAGCTAAGATACAGCATTGTTGCGAGTTGAGGAGTCTCCAAGATATTGTGTGTTATGGAAGTGCTAGTTGTAGTACTTCCTCCCTCCCGAATTGAAGTTCCCGTTTTATTTTTTGGACTTTTTTAAACATCACAATTAATCCTAATTCATATCATAAAAATATTTTTTTTAAAGTATTACAAAATATAATAACTATACTTACATAATATAAATTTTTGAATTATCTTTTTGTTATGGTTTAGTATTAATTTGTATTTAGACGAAGGTTAAAAAAAGTCAACAAAAATCAAACTGAGGAAGTAGTATTTACATACACCTCTCCCATAACAAATGGCACATATTCAATTATATATGTCACAATACAAATGCCACGACATTTCCTTTTGGATACATTTATAACCGAAGTGCATTTGATCCCACTTACATTTACACTGCACATTAATTTCCGTGTCCAAAATCCAATGTGTCATTTGTTCATAGGGACTTACTTTCTCTTTAATTTAGGAAAAATAATAAAATATTAATTTATGTAGGATATTATATTGATAAAGTAGTAAGTGGTTGATAAAGTATGAGAGAGAATGAAGATAGTGATGATAAAGTAAGAAAGAGAAATGACAAAGAATTAATGGGTGGGATAAAAAGTTTCCTATTTTGGCTTAGGAAGTTTGTAATAGTACTCCAAATAAGGAAAGTTATGAATCTTTTATTGGACCAGAGAGAGTAATAATTAATGCATCATAAAGTTACTCCAACAACAAGTGAACGGGTTGTACTCTTTCAACAAGGTACAACTCAAATTCCAATTATAAATTTAAAGACAAATACTCATTTGAATGGTACTGGCGAACATAAACCCTAAAAATTACATCGTCGTCTCCCTCCCTGCTCTTCATCGTCGATCATCTATCGCTCCCTCTCCCCACCACTGTTGAGGGTGAAGTCCCCCAATCTCTTAGTGAGTTCTTCCTAAATCGTCAAAGTCCAAATCACTACAAATCGTCCAATGCTAAGGTCCAAAGCTCTACAAGGTCCAAAGCTCTAAAGGGTAAGAACCTGCACAAGTAACTTTGGAGGAGGGGTTAGGACCGTAGAACCTGCACAAGTAACTTTGAGAGAGACTGAAGATCTACTCTGTATAGTGTTCGGGATTAGTTCGTAAAGATGGCATGTCTCACAACTGAGACATTTTTTTTGGGGGGTCATTTCGCTCCTTTTTTGGGTTCTTCTTGATTTCCTTGGAAGATCAAAAGGTTGGAAGAAGAAGGGATTTTTTGGTTAGACGCATGGGAATGTGTGCCATATATATAGAGATTTCCAAAGGGGATGGACTTCGTCAGATCGTGCCAAGTGTAAGGCTCGGATTGCGCCAACAATGCTCTATTAACCCCATGGCCCATCAATTAGACTTAACCCATTTCCCTAAAAATCACATCGTCGTCTCCCTCCCCGCTCTTCATCGTCGATCATCTATCGGTTCCCCTCCCCACCACTACGCGAGGTAATTTTCTTTTTCATTTTGATAATTTGTAAGATTTCACATATATTTCTCGATTTGATAATCATTTACACCATGTGTGATTGAATAGTTCTTGAATTTATTTAGTTATTGTAGATTATTCTCCATTTCGGTTTTCTTGAACATCATTTTGAAAGATTTTTTCCCCTTGTCTTTATCTATTAGATCCTTGTTTCTAGTAAACATATAATTCGATCTAATAGTTTTAGATTATATTGAATATAGAGAATGTAGTAGCGTTTCGCAAGGGATCCTATATAATCATTTGAATGATTATTTTCTATAAAGGATTAAGGAGAACTCCATCTGTCTATCGATATAATACTTGTAGATCGAGTAATTAGAGGATTCATCCGCGAGTTAAATAAAACTTCTTATCGGCTCACGTATCGATAAATTAAACCGATCCCATCTGGATAACATTATATGGATGATAGATTAATATCTTGTAAAACCAATTTTACACTCAACAAGCTAAAAATCTGGTTTCGATGGTGCATAAATGACCTAGTCATTTGGTTATGTGACCGAGACAAAACCAGTTTACATTTGTTAAGTGTAGATGCTTTTTTTTTATTTTTAAAGTTATGGTCTCTCATTTCTTGTGTTCTTACTTTTGTACTTTGTCCTATGGTTGTTTTACTTTCACAAATTTACTTATTTTTTTATTAATATATAGTACATTTGTAAACGTTATACATGTAAAAACAAAACAAATATGTGAGGTTATTTGTAAAAGGAAATTTTATAGTTGTGTTTTATCACAATAATGGTATTTGAAGTAGTAGTAAACATTTGAAAATAAGAAAAGTTGACAGCGTATGAAAGATAGAGTGAGACAATTGGTTTAAATTGCCCTTTTAATTTTTCTTTTATATTCGCTAAAATCAATTTTACTAGTCAAATTCTATTAGTTTGGTGTAGTTGTAACAACTACATTAGAGTAATTTTCTTTTAAATAGTAAATATTATAAAATAAATGTAAATATATAATTATTTATAATTATATATTGGATATTCCAGTTTTCTAAATTCTCATATTTTCCAATCTTGAATAGATTCGTTATTTTGAATTTTGTTTTCTAGTTTCATATTTTCGTACTTATGTCTTTTCAATTTATTACTGATTTAAATATATATTTATATATACTTAGAGTTTTAAGTTTATTTTTAATTTAGAGAAATTATGTTATAACAAATGCAATTATTTTATTGTCTTCAATTAATTATCACTAATTAGGTGTAGACTCACATAGGTGATTGATGAATGCTTTACATAGCTTGTATTGAATGGAATCATATTCTTTTCTGATCGTTGTTTTCACGCTAATTAATGAATATTTTTACGATAATTAGTGATGTTTTTTGTTCGTCTCTCAATATATACATATTATTGATATCATTCACTGTCTCCTCAGAAACATGAATGATCAGCAGCAAGATTCTTCGAAGAATATTAATGAAACAAACAACGGGAGATATATTTGTAAAGTATGTGATCTAGAATTTCTGTCACGTGACTCATTCTGCTCTCACGTGCGTTCCCACACCAATGAGCAAGAAGCAGCAGGTCCAGCGAACTTACAATCTGATTCCTCATCATTGAACCAGGTGCCAAAGGTGAAAAAAAATTCAAGTGACAATCAATTTGCACCTGGTAATAAGTCGACACTAGTAGGAACTATTGATGGTCAAAGATTTGCAATGGATAGTAAGCAGAATTTTGATAATAATAAGTCGAAAAAGCTAAAGCTTGCAGATCAACATTGGATTTTGGGTCTTGAGAACCTCCAGACGTCAATTCATGTTCAACATGCAACTACTAGTGAACGCAAGGGGAAGAAGAAGTTGTAAAATCCCGAAAGTTTTGGACCGTCTATTTATTTATTTGAGCCGGATAATTATTTGGATTTTAGTTGCTACACGGAATTTTATAAGTCATTATTTTGATCTACCGTTAAGTTGAGACGGGGCTGTAATTAATTTATTAGATTCGGATCGGCATAAAAGTAAAAGTGGTATACTAAAGAGTTTTTGCATATGGGCTTTGGACTGCCCAATAGAAGCAGGATTTCATTAGATGTAAAACTCTACAGTAATTTATAAAGATCCTCTTTAGGTCAAATTTATCAATTATGATGATTTTCCTGCCGACCAAACCGATCAATGAGATTATTGAATGGAACCATGAGATGAGTTGATTAATAAGGATTAGTATGGTTATTCAATAACCATGAAGGTACGTAATAGATTCGTGGTCTCCAAATTAGTTCTATTCTAATATAGCACCTTGTAATATCATTACTTTTCTTAGTGCTGACAAGAGGATTATGGATTAAGGGAAACTGCACTGTCACACTTTTGAGCAAGGATTAGCGAATGTGATCGGATGACCCATGGTACTGGCAATAAGGATTAACTCAGGATCCTATCAGAATTAGAAAGGGTCGATTGATATGAGGACTGAGTTGTTTTGGATTCAACGTAAGGGGAACTCTTGACACTTTTGCTTTATTTTATTGTTATAATATATGTATATGTATTTTTTTAAAGTTTGACAAATAATTATTATATTATGTTATGGTACTTGATATAATAGTATAGTGGAAATATAGGTATACATACTGATGAAATGATTGACAAGATTATAATTAATTACTGTAGAAAAATCAAAATTACTGTAGCAGTGAAGAAAATAACCAGAATTATACCTGAGATAACTCTGAATCTAACTCTGACTTGAAATTTGATCGGATTACAACTCTGACTTTAACTTTGAAACTTGATCAGATTACAGGAATCTGAATATTGCTAAGCTAATATTTTTAGGTGAAATTTTTACAAATACATAAAAGAATCTGGAGGAATACGATACAAAGAAAAAACTAGCTGAATACATTTTTTGCTCTGGGATTTCCTTTCTTCTGTCTGTTTTTTCTTCTGATTTTCTTCCTTCTGATTGAAGCCTATTTAAAGGAATGTCAGGCTTCTGTGCGGACTTGAAAATCTTCAATTCACATCCGAATTTTGTTACTTTGTGCTGATTTTTCTCTGATTGAATAGTTTGTCGGGAATCTTGCTTTGTGCTGATTTTTCTCTGATTGAGCGATCTGTAGAGCGATCGATTCGTGATTTTGTCTTTCACTTTATCTTTCTTTTCTTTAATTGAGCAGTTTTTCGGGAATCTATCTTGTCACTTTCTCTTGTTTTTACCTCTTTGTATGGGAGTAAAAATCCCATAACAATCATCTTCATTGTCTTGTTCAAAATTGACTGAGGAACTTGATTCTTCATCTTCACTTGCAGTTTGTAGAATTGCTTTCATCTCATCCAATGAGCTTGCTTGTGCTAATCTTGTTTGAATGGTATTTTTCATCATCATGAATTCTTCATTTTGTTGAACCTTTTACGGGAGACAATTTGTTTGCTAAACTTTGGATGAAGTTTGAACCATTCCGATATCTTTGTCGATTCAATGAATTTGGTGTCCATTTGTTCCACCATTTAACCACCTTCTTTTGTTAACCAATATAAATTGGTATTTTCATCATACCAAACATTTTGTAGGATTCTCAAAATCCAAGTTAAATTGAATTCTTTGTAAAATTTGATCATCAGGAGGTATTTGTGAGAACAACTTTGTTTTTTGTACCTATCCGTAAAGTACTCAAATGATTTTTGAACTTTGTGGGGGAACATTTCTGGTAATGGTCCAAAATCATGCCACCATGCAAGAAACTAGTTAGGAAGTTCTTCTGGAGGTGGTGGAGTTTTTCCCATTAAAAAGAAATATGACATGGAGTTGACTGCATTTTGTTTGTAGAGGAATTTTGTCCAAGCTTGTATGTAATCAAAATAATTACAAATAAGATGGGGTCTTATCTCTCTCAGAGTATAAGGGTTTCCCCAATCAGCTAAACTAATAACTTTGTTGATGAAAATTTTTCGATAACCAATGGCTGATGAGGTATCTGGATGGTTTTTTGGAACTTTGTTTTGAATATGAAGAAAATTTGTTTGGACTAAGATGTCCTCATAATATTGTTGTGGTTTCTGATGATTTTCATAGATCCTGCAAAATTTGTCGTCTAAGATAAATTGTGAAATGATTGCACCTTGTTCTGCAAATTGTGAGGCATTATCATTATCTAATTGTTTTGGAAAATTTTCTGGAAACTAGTCATCTTCAATGACACATTCTTTGTGAAAGTGTCCTGTGCTTAAATAGGGACAATCTGGCTGGTCATCTCTATTTGAAATTTGGGACTTGGTTTGTATCAAAGTTTGTTGGGACTTAGTTTGTGTCAAAGTTTGTTTGTAGGTAGGTAATGTGGCTAATTTTGAATGCAGAGGTTGAAATTTGTTGGCAATCTGCAGAGATGTCTGTTGCCTTGTTTGTGGGCTATTTTGTAATGGTTTTGGTGACAAAGTTTGTTCAGGTTTACTTTGTGCATATTGTGCTAAATTTACCATTGGTCTTTTCCCGGAACTTGTGCTCGCTGTTGCCAATGGTACTAATCTTCTTTCTTCCATCCCTGGAGAAATTCTCTTGTCAAATAATCTGGAATACAATTGTCAGTTCCTTTTATGAATTCTATATCAAAATCAAAAATGGATAAGATAGTTTGCCATCTAGCAAATATTTGTTTTGATGCCAAATTTTGTACATCTTTTGTCAAAACTTCTTTTGCTGCTTTACAATCAATTTTAAGTAAAAACTTTTGGTTTAATAAATCATCTTGAAATTTGTTAATGCATAAGACTATTGAAAGTATCTCTTTCTTAATAGTTGAATAATTTTGTTGTGCTCCTGATCTCCAAGTACCCGAATGATATCTAATAATTGTCTCTTTATTATCATTAATTTGTTTAAGAATACCTCCCCTAATTCTGATGCATCTGTTTGCACAATCTTAAGAGTATTAGGGTGGCAAATGGTTAAACAGGGAAGAGTTTTGACTTTTGTTTTTATTTCTCTAACTATCTCAGTATGTTTGTTTGACCAAATTGGCGGGTTCTTTTTCAGTCTTTCAAATAAGGGTTTACAAACTTGTCTTAAATTAGGGTAAAAATCCCCTACATAATTCAAAGCCCCAAGGAACCTTTGTAATTGGGTTTTATCTCTAATTTCATCTGGGAACTTATCTCCAAATTCTAAGGACCGTTGGATGGGTATGATAGTATTTTCATGAATTTGATGTCCTAGAAACCTTATGTTTATTTGAAATAATTTTATCTTTCTGGCAGAAACAACCAAACCATTTTCTTTTATGACTTTTAAGAAAATATTTAGATGTTTCCAATGTTGTTCTATGTCCTGGCTAAATACTAAAACATCGTCTATGTAAACAATAGTAAAAGTAGTGTAAGGGGTGAATATATCATTCATAAATTTTTGAAATTCTGATGGAGCATTTTTTAATCCAAAAGGCATAACATTCCATTCAAATTGTCCAAATGGAACTGTAAATGCTGTTTTGTACTTATCTTTTTCTGAAATTTGTATTTGCCAGAATCCTGACTTCATGTCAAATTTTGAAAATACCTTAGCATTATAAAGTCTCTTGAGTAAATCACTTTTATTTGGAATTGGATATCTAATCCATTTGAGAACTTTGTTCAATGGTTTGTAATTTATAACTAGTCTAGGAGTTCCTCGTTCAAGTTCAGCATTCTTTTGTACATAAAATGCAGAACATGACCATGGTGATTTGCTAGGCCTAATAATCTTCATTTTTAATAATTCTTAAATTTCTTTCTTACAGTATTCTAATAATTCTTGATTCATTTCTATAGGCCTTGCTCTAGTAGGAATTTTATTTTCTTCAAAATCATTTTCATAGGGTAAAGTTACAATATGCTTTTTTCTTTCCCAAAAGGCATGGGAAACTCTGAACAAATCTCTTTTCTATTTTCTTTTGATAAAGTAAAATTTGTTCTTTGAAGAAGCGGGCTTTTAATTTTTCTTCAATTCTTTTATGGTGAGTTCTTCTTTTAGATACATAATTTGTTTTCTTTATTTTTATTTTTGAAAAATTCCAGTTTCTTGTAAAGATTTACATCTACGGTTGTTACGGATATTGAAATTGGAAAAGTATTTTCTTTCCTAGGACCGTAGTTCCTACACCTTGGTTATCTCGTGTAAAGGAAATAACATTTGTAAGAATGGGTTTCCTAAAATGACTTTGGTGTTCAAGTTTTTATTAAAACAAAACTTGCTGAAACAAATTCCATCATTGCAAATGTGTGCATTTGAAAGTTTGTAATTTATTTTTAGGTTTGTTGCATCTGCGATTGATAACCTTTCTTTTGTTTTTCAAAATATTTTGTCGTGTCAGTCCTTCTTGTATGCAATTCATATACGCTGCTTGTCCATTAAATTTATTGTTTCTAGGGTAAATGTCCCTATAACAATTTTAATTTTGACATACCATCTTTGGTAGGTAATTTGTGATAGAGCATTTATGAATGATTCTCCATTATTCTTATTTTCTACATCATCAACTTTGTCGGTAATGCTTTCTTCTTTTAATTTATCTTTTAGTTTTAAAATTAAAATATCTTGTTTTATTTCTTCATTTTCTTGCCTTAATTGTCGCATTTCTGTTTTTACTTCCTTAATCTCTCGTTGAATATCATTATGAGAGATCTTTGTTTGTTTTAATAGAATTGAATGTTTTTATTACATCTTTGAAATCTGTTTTTTGTTTATTTGAAGTAGAAGTTTCTTGTCCTTTTTCTAAAATCATATCTTTTAATTTCTTTAGATAATTATCTTTTTGTTGAGGGTCTTTGACCTGATCAATCATTTCAAATATTAACTCATATTGATTTTGTTTTGTGATTACTAGAAGTTTCTTACTACAATTGCAAACACTTTTTCCCATTTGGTCAGGGAGACAGTAACACGAATCTTCTTCTTCTGAATAATCAGAAGTTTCATCATTATCTGATTGAATCTGATTAAATTGATAATCTTCTTTATCTGTTCCTATTCCTTCTTCATCAGAACTTATTTCAGAAATTATATTTAAAAGCTGATTTTTTAATTGTTCGTCTGAAATTAATTCTTGTATCTTTTGCCTTACCTTGCAAGTGTTGGCATAATGTCCAGGTGTCTTACACTTGTGACATACTCCCTCCGTCCCAGTTTCATTTACCCGTTTGACTTTTTCTGGTCAATACTTACAAAGTTCGTCTACAAATTACTCATAGATAATGTTGGTAAAAAAATTTAAAAATTCATATTCTTAAATATTACATTTTAAATTTTCATTATATATTTTTCAAAAATCCATTAGAAGTATTATATGTGAGTAAATGAAGCTCAAAGTTGAGCGATGTTGACGAGAAAAAGTCAAGCGAATAAATGAGAACGAAAAATATTATTTTGTCTAGAGGACTCTTTCTTTTTATAAAATCTTTCTTTTTCTTATAAAATTATTTTTATTATTTGGTTTGTAATCTTGCTTATTGACTTTTTGTTGGAATATTTTCTTTTGTAAGTTTTTACATCATGGCTATGAATTGGGGTTTGATTTTATCAAAAAACCAAGTTACTACCGACTTCCCAATTCTTTTCTACTTACCATATTTTGTTTCTTTAACTGGGATTTTAATTTTAAATCATTACAAATTTGTAATCCAGTCAGATTTATTTGGTTTATAATTTCTCCGTAAGGCATTGTTTCTATATTCCCATTAATGTTTTAATCTTTTCTCTTACTTTTCCGCAAATAACTTTGGTAACCCTGAAATAAATTTTTCTTTCCAATAATAATTATTCGGATCATCCCTCTCATAAATTTTCGTAAGAAAAACATCTTTGTACCATTTGAAATCCTGAAGCTTTCTACATTTTAGATTTTGTAAAATTTCAGTATTTCTTTCACTATACCAATTAGGATCCTCAACAAAATGAAGTAATATAGTGTAAATGAGAGAAATGGCACTCTTTGAAATTTGTCTATTATTATCATCTAAAATTGGTATTCCATTGTCATCTTGTTTAATACTATCTAATATTACATTTTGTTCTAATGGTGTAAGGGAGTTATCCCACCATCCTTTCAATTGTCCATTAAATCCTAAAATTAAAGTTTTTGCACAATCAACTTGGTCCATTCTATTTCCGTATATGTTTGATATGACTACCATCTCTTGACAAATTTTTATAATCGGTGATATTACTTCGTCTATATTCCACTCATAAGCTGTTGATCCATTAAAAGTCCTTTGGGTATGTGTTTCTTCTAATTGGATATGCAGGGAGTGGGTATAGGATAGAAATTTTGTGTTCTCTGAGGAAAATATGATTACCATCTTGGACTCATCACACGAATGGGCGATTTCTAATGATTTTTTAAAGTATTTAATTTTCTAAATTCAAATCTCTAACTTAGAATTTATTTTCTGAAGAATCTACATCTCTGTTAACTTAGGTTTATACTCATTGATTTTAAAAGGAAATCATGTATACCTTATCTGGTGAAGTATGTTCTTTACTTGAGGATGCTAAATTTGTCTCAAGCGGAGATTGGCTACCTAATTTCTTTTCTATACTATCTTCTATTCTTTCTAATTGTTTTCTCGGACAATGTAAACTTATATTAGTGTAATTTCTTTGTTTCATTCGACTCATCTTCTTTGTTGTCGATGAAGCGGCGTACAATCTATGACATCTGTTAAAACCTTTGTTCTTCTGAGCTCTAAAGGTGGAAATTCATGTAAGATACTTGAGCCATCTTTCTTTGTAAAATAAGATTTTGTTTTGGTTAAAGCGAAAGTTTATCATACTTTTGAAAAAATAAGTAAAAATGGTATATGATTTTGTATAGTAACCATAAATTCATACCAAGCTGTTTCTTATGACATTCCTTTATTTTTAGGAGAATGTTTCCATGAACCATTTTCTTTCTTGTTTGTTTTAAGTCACTCATAAAATCTTTTTTATCAAATTCTTATCTATACAAAATTCTTTTGTCAAAACATATATGCTTGACAGATTTGGTGAAGTTGGTTTATCCTCTTCTTGTTGTTCTAAATCATTTGTGCTATCACTAAAGCCTTGAAGTATAAGCGGTTGGGTAACATTTTATGTGTTCTAACTCCTTGAAAATTATGTCTATCCTTTTCAAAAATACTAAAAAGAATTTCTATGGGAATTACTCCGAGATAAATATTCACTATTTCTCTGTGAGCTATAATCTCTAAATGACATAGAACTTTATGCATTAAATCTTATACTAACCCCTCCATGGGTGGTCTACTATATTTTCTATTTAATATTTTCTATTGGTTGGGATCTTGGTATTGTTCGAGGAAGGAACCAAGCTTCAAGATTAACATTTTTCCATTCTATAGTCTTAGGAATTTGTAAGATTAGACTTTGACTTATTAATTTTCCAAAAGATAGTTTGTCGGAAGGTTTTCATAATGTCTTGCTTTGACATTTAAACCCGTATTCATAACTTTGTAATGTATCCTATAAAATACTTCATATATATAAGAACCATGCTTCATTTTGTAATTAAGAGTTTTACATTTAAAGTAAGAATATCTAAAATATGTGGGTATTGTCGGGGATATGGTAAAATTAGGATAACAATTAAAATAAATTGGTCCATTACAAAGACTTGTTTCAATTAATCCTAAAAGGGAATCTTGAAAATCAAAATGTCTAGCATCTCTGAGTGCAACAAAAATGCTAGTATCTAATCCTTCTCTTGTTAAAGGTTTAATAGCAATTTGTACAAGACCTATATGTAAGAATTTGTATCCACTGGCTATATGCTTTCTAATTGACTTTTTAGTGAATAAATGTAAAGTTTGTTGATCACTTACTAAAGGAAGGACTTGATCTTCTGTTTTTATAGTATAAGCTGATCTAAAGTCTAATATGCTTTGTTTATATATTGTACTCTTATCTACATTTGGTGGTTTCCAATTGAACAAATCTTTATCTTCCCAAGTATTTTCAATAGTAGATACTACATTTTCATTAGTATCTGGTACAGATGATGAGGTAGAAGCCATATTGTTCCTAAAAAGCTTATTCATTAATCTTATTGGCTTGATTTCGTAAAAGCTGATTCAGACATCGTCTTACACACCTATCCAAGGAATTATATGCATGTCTATCAGAATCAAAACTTACTACTAAATCAAGTCTGTTTAATTAATTAATACTCTCCCCGGGGACTTTATGGCTCTGATACCATTTGTATCAGGTAGCATAGCGGAAATATAGGTATACACTTGATATAATAGTCTATTCGAAAAAGGATCAAGTATGTGTATCCCATAAAATGTCTTTGTTGTGTGTGCGATTTGTGAAAGTGATTTGATAAAGCATGGATTATGTGTACATTTAAGCTCATCTATATAACTATGAAGTGTGTGGCCCTTTCGAGCGATTGTCGTGCTTTGGAGTACTCCGAGTGTTATGTGTGTGACCCCTATTGTGTTAGGGGATATGTTATGTGAAAGCCGACCTGTGTGCCACCACAGTTTGTGTGGCCGTAGTGTATATTTGATTCGAGCTAAATGTGAATAGTGTATTGTGACATGTGTTCCATGCAAAATGATTTTCGACTATGTTTGATATAAAACGGTGTGTATGCATACTTTTATATATGTACTTGATCCGGGTAAAAGTGCCAGGAGCTCACCCTTACACCCCCTTTCAGATATTTAGTAAGTGATTGGACGAAGATACTTTGGAGTTGAGACGGTAGTCAGCTGATGGATATGTGAAGGCTGTTTAGTAGTTGCTGCGACTCTGAGATTTCTATTGTATAAGATAATTTGTATTGTATAGGATGACTTATAGTATTGGAATCATTGTAATCATTTGAGGATAACTAATTGTTGTAATTAGTTTATGGGATTTAGACACTCTGTTTGTACCACTCTGAGATTATTGATGCATTTGAGGATTAAAGGAAGGCTTCGTCTTGGCGTGAGCCCATCTCACAATAGACGGCCGGTCGTACCAAATTGTTTTAGTTTTGGACGTGACAAAAGTTGTCTCGATATGGTGCAACATCATCAAGCCAAGTAGTGGAGACTAAATTGACAATAGGTAATGCACCATCAGGCGCAAACAGAGGTGATGCTAGCAAGCCTTGGAGAGGTCTAGATATGGTCTTGAATGAGACAGTTTCCCCGTCGCATGCTCAAATTGACAATTATGGTCAAAGAAGTGAGTTGTCCATTAGAGGACTCAGCATTGACCTCAACGAGGAAGTGGGGGAACTAGCTCACATATCTGATGATGTTGGAGAAGGAGCTCGGATGCCCATCTTAAGAGGGTTGGATAATGACTTAAATGAAGTTGTCTTAGATGAAGATGGAGAAGAAAGCAAGCCAACCCAGAAAAGAATGCTCGACTTTGACATCAATAAGACACCACCACCAGATGAAGATTAACAGTAATATGTGTGTGTCGGGGGGGGGGGGGGGACACACACACCCCAGCATGGGACCTTGGTTGCTTACATTTGGTGTTGTTTTCTTAGTCAACAATTTTGAATTTTTTGACAACTGGTTGTGAATGGCTATTTTCATTTGGACAATACATGTATGCTTTTGTGCGTGGGGGGACACACACACACACCCTAGCATGGGACTTTGGTTCCTTACATTTGATGTTGTTTTTCTTAGTTAACATTTTAATTTTTTTACAAACTGGTTGTGAATGACTACTTTCATTTGGACAATACATTTATGCCTTATTGCCTTAGACTTAAAATTTATTGAACTAGTGTTTTGCTGTTGAACATTGATCGTGCAAATTTGTTGATATTGGAATGTAGTTATATCCCCGAGCTTCTTGTTCCTATATCAAACACTAAGTATATTTGTGCACATTATATGTGCAAAAAATAAATATGTGTGCGATCAACCATGTTCAACAGGGTCGACCCATAAAATTTGAATTAATGGGCTTAGATAATAACATTTTAGAAATCTTTTTGAGATGTATGAACCTTCTTTCATAACTCATTAAATAAGACAAACGATTTGACTAATTTATATAGTAATATACCAAATCCCATAGGCTTGCATAAGTTCACCATGAACTCCTTTTACCAAGATACTTATGTCTGATTTATTTTAAATGTAAAATTCTAGAACATCACTATCCAATAGAAATACGTCCGAAATAAATAAAGTGATGTTAACAATTATTTAGTTGATTAATAAATTGATCTATCAATTAATTAACCTTACCACGATTCATAGTCGTGAGTGTGAAAGCATATAGTGTGACCCATAGACCGTTTATCACTCCCCAAAACCAATTCACTTTGGCGCGACCGGCCGTCTATCGTGAGATAGCCTTCCTTTAATCCTCAAATATACATCAAAATATCTCATAGTGGTACAACATAGCGTCTAATACAAATCCTCAGTCACAACAATACTCCACTACTACAATCATTTCTATACAATACTAATCCAATAGTATGCAACAACTACTAAATAATCTTCACAAATCCATCATGCATCTACCGTCTCAACTCCAAAGTATATTAGTCGATCACTTACTAAATATCTGAAAGGGGTGGGTAAGGGTGAGCCTCAATGACACTTCTACCGGATCAAGCAGAGTATTTCAAACATACATATATATATGTTTACATATCCAAAATAATTTGCATGGATACTTTTCAAAACAATAACAATTCATATCTTTAGCTCAATCAGACAATACATTACGACCACATGAACCGTGGTGGCACACAGGTCGGTTTTTACATAACAATAATAATAATGCCCTAAGGGATAACATAACAATGGGAGATCTCCAAAAGCACGACATTCCCTCGAAAGGGCCAAACAATTCATAGACATATCGATGAGCATAAAACATATTTTCAATCCATGCTTTTGAATAAAACTATTTTCACACATCACACTTGCAATAAAACATTCATGAGTGCACATACTTGATCCTTTTCGAGTAGACTATTATACCAAGTACAATTTCTTAATATAATAACCATAAGTAGTTTGTCAAATCATAAAACAATACACACACACACACACACACTATAACAATAAAATAGAAGCAAAAGTGTCAAAGAAATCCCTTACCTCATATCCAGCTTTAACCATTTCAAACAGCTCAAAATCCTCCATGCCAGACCTCATGAATCTAAGAAGCCACAAATATGAATAAGCTAAAATCCAAACACAGAAACTTAATAACTTCATAGTCTCTCAATGTTCAGTCGACCAAAATAAATTATCCTCCAATAACCATTGATACAGTCAAATAACTCCATTGGCATAACTCTCGTGAACATTTCATTCATGGACATGTCTATCAATATTCAAGGTAGAAGCAGTAATTAATTACTAATCAACACATTGATCCTCAAATTGATTTTTGGACCTGGATGAAATTTTGGCGAAGATTGATGTCGATGAGAAGGGGGTCTCATATAGGGTAGCCAAATGTAATAAACTCTAGATATTTCTATGTTAGTGGTCTAATATCCCCCCACCCCCCCCCCCCCCAAAAGGTACAATATCATATAGTACAATTTTTTTTAATATTATTATATAAAATATTGCATATTTATGACATCATCTAAGTCAAACTACCGAGCTGAACTTATTGAACCTCCCTTAGTAAGTAAGCCGGATCAATTGTTGGATTTGGTGATACATAGCATAGGATTATTCGCCTGTCAAAGCCTGTAAGTACTCTCTAAACCAGCCAAAGCCTGTACGTACTCTCTAATTAATGTATGCTTATTTTCACACAAAGAAAAGAGAAAATAATAGAAGATGACTCAACCACTAATCAATAGAGACCCGTCCATTAGGCCGCGACGATTATTGATAATAACAAACTACACATTACCGATATGATAATAGCGTACATGAATGTTTGATCGAATGTTTCATTAGATTTGTCTTAGCTAGCTAAGATACAACATAGTTGCGAGTTGAGGAGTCTCCAAGATATTGTGTGTTATGGAAGTGCTAGTTGTAGTACTTCCTCCCTCCCGAATCGAAGTTCCCGTTTTATTTTTTGGACTTTTCTAAACATCAAAATTAATCCTAATTCATATAATGAAAATATTTTTTTAAAGTATTACAAAATATAATAACTATACTTATATAATATAAATTTTTGAATTATCTTTTTGTTATGTTTTAGGATTAATTTGTATTTAGACGAAGGTTAAAAAAGTCGACAAAAATCAATGAGGAAGTAGTATTTACATACACCTCGTCTAACAAATGGCACATATTCCAATTATATATGTCACAATACAAATGCCACGACATTTCCTTTTTGGCAACATTTATAACCCTAGTGCATTTGATCCCTCTAACATTTACACTGAACATTGATTTTTGTGTCCAAAATAAAATGTATCATTTGTTCATAGGGACTTACTTTCTCTTTAATTTAGGTAAAATAATAAAATATTAATTTATGTAGGATATTATATTGATAAAGTAGTAAGTGGTTGATAAAGTATGAGAGAGAATGAAGATAGTGATGATAAAGTAAGAAAGAGAAATGATAAAGAATTAATGGGTGGGATAAAAAGTTTCCTAATTTGGCTTAGGAAGTTTGTAATAGTAATCCAAGTAAGGAAAGTTATAAAGCTTTTATTGGACCAGAGAGAGTAATAATTAATGCATCTTAAAGGTACTCCAACAACAAGTGAACCGGGTTGTACTCTTTCAACAAGGTACAACTCAAATTCTAATTATAAATTTAAAGACAAATACTCATTTGAATGGTACTGGCGAACATAAACCCTAAAAATCACATCGTCGTCTCCCTCCCTGCTCTTCATCGTCGATCATCTATCGCTCCCTCTCCCCACCACTGTTGAGGGTGAAATCCCCCAATCTCTTAGTGAGTTCTTCCTAAATCGTCAAAGTCCAAATCACTACAAATCGTCGATGCTAAGGTCCAAAGCTCTACAAGGTCCAAAGCTCTAAAGGGTAAGAACCTGCACAAGTAACTTTGGAGGAGGGGTTAGGACCGTAGACCCGGTTTGCTAAGTGTCAAACCGGGTAAAGACTTCACTTGAGAGAGACTGAAGATCTACTCTGTATAGTGTTCGGGATTAGTTCGTAAAGATGGCTTGACTTACCTCCGTTGTCATGGGAATGTGTGCCATATATATAGAGATTTCCCAAAGGGGATGGACTTCGTCAGATCGTGCCAAGTGTAAGGCTCGGATTGCTCCAACAATGCTCTATTAAGCCCATGGCCCATCAAGAAGACTTAACCCATTTCCCTTTTGGGCTTTCGAGGGTAGTTTAGTCATTCTTGAGAGGAATTAGAGACTTGAAGTCATCTGGGACCTTCATCCGAGAGAGTAGGTCAGAAGTGCAGCAGGTCGTCATTACATGCATGAGTAACTCTCCTAAACCACAAGGCATAGTGGTTCGGACCTTGATTGTCTCGGACCCTGCTTTCTCTCTTGGTGCCAGTCCACTTGGTTCCTTATGAGGTTAAGGACTTACGTCCGAACCGTCATCCGGATTGGACCCCCATGGCTTCGGACCATGGTTCGGGTTGGACCTACTGTCTTTGGGGTCCATTTCACCGTTACACTCAGGAGGGTTGGACCGGAGGTGGCCTTTGGGTCGGACCTTAAGTCCTTGGACCTTTAGACTTGAGGGCCTTAGGATTCGTTCCAAAGGCATCTTTATGGATTGGACATATTTTCGTATCAACATATGTCCCCCTAGTTTCCAAGTATCTTAGTAGAAGATAGTTGGGGAACTAGGGGGACTGTAAGAAAAAAAAGGTGTTGAGTCCGGGCCTTTTGTCGTCCTTACCCTAATCTCTCCCCCTTTTCTTACCGTTCGAGAGTGTGGTCTCGATGTAATCTGAAAAAGACTATTTATGGCGAGATTAGGCATAGGTGCGAAGGCGTAGCAAGTAGCGTTTTTTGATCATTGGTAGGGATTGTCCGACGAGGGGCATCCGTACGGACGGTGTCCGTGTGTTCGAGATAAGTCATCCGTCATCGATGAAGGCGGGGTTTATCTTGTATTACTAATCGACTCTTCGGAAGTTCCAAAATAAGACCTACGGGCGATTTCATAGCTCCACACCCGCAGGCTATTGAGGACAACCGGAAGAACGAGGATTCGTGTGAAATATCTAGTTGTTATTGAGATAAACCATCGTGGTATATCGAGCGGACGAGAATCCATGTAGGTACAAGATCCAGCGACGATTCAAAAAAGTTGATGCATGCGTATTAATCAACTATACGGATCCAAATAAGGACCTTTGGGCGATTTCATAGCTTCACACCGATAAGCAATTAGTTAAATCCGGATAGACTAAGGTCCGCGTGACGGACATAGTTGATTATTCGGTTGAGTCCGATAGGGTATGTCCGAACGGACAAGGGTCCAGGAAGTTTAAGACTAAAAGTAATCGTTTCTCAAAAAAAGATTGTTTGTCTTGTTTTTCACTAATCAAGCCTTCGGAAGTACTATAATGATCCTATGGGCGATTTAATAGCTCCACACCCATAAGCCATCAAGCCTATCCGGACGGACAAGGGTCCGTTGCCGGACGATGATTTATCTATCCGATCGGGAAGAGGACCACCTCGAGCGGATGAAAGTCCGTTGTTTATGATGTTTTATCCGTCCGAGTGAGGAAGAGGATCACCTCGAGCGGATGGGAAGCCGTGTCGTTCATGATGATTTATCCGTCCAGTGAGGAAGAGATCACCTCCGAGCGGATGGGAATCCGTGTCGTTCATGATGATTTATCCGTCCGAGTGAGGAAGAGGATCACCTCGAGGTTGCAAGTGTTGTAATTCTAATACGTGAAATAGATATTTTTGGATGTAGCGTCATTTAGTCTAGTAATTTGAACTATGCGTTGGATGAATTTTTATCAGCGGTCAGTTTAATCTTGAGCGATGTGACGGTTGAGCTTCCAAAATATCCTTCTATAAATAGGGCACCGATCGCTTTCATTTCTCACTTTTAGAGAGAATTTTCTTGATCTAAGTGAGTCGAATCAAGTGCAATTGATTCGAGCGAAAGAAGTCAGAGTCGGAAGGAAGTTTGTTTGTAAGACTAGGCGCCTTGATCAACCCTTCATATCTTTACAAGTGTTCACTCGGTCTTTTTAGATTTGTTAAAATCATGTTGAAGAAATTTCGCATGTTTTTATTGTTGGGATAAGTGTTGTATGTAGCTTGTTGACGTATGTAGTAGGTCTCTTGAACCTCCAATTGTTTGTACTAATTACATACTAACCCGAACTAACTACATCCGACAACAATTAGTGCCCTCCGAGCCCTCTGGGGTTTTATAGGACCTCCTTTCTTTCCCTAGGATGTCCAGATAGTGATAGCAAAACCGCTTTTGGGGAATATGCATCAGATGAATCTTTCTATTAAAGTGGCGTCGAAGAAGTTGACATTGGCGATGTGGAGGATCAGCGGTCACGGATCGTGTCGAACCGGAGTGGCGAAGAACCCGGTGAGCTCTCCATCTTTTCGTTAATCGTGCGAACTAAGTATCCGGACGAGACGATTACGGAGTCTTCAATGTGCGAGGAAGCGATGGCGATTCATGAGGCGGCAGCGCGGAGTCATGCAATCCGCATCGAGCAAGGATGAATCCGAGTTATCGGTAGAAATCGAGCTCTCTATAGGCTGTTGGTCGGATAACGACAAAGTAAAAGACTAGAGGGGGTGAATAGTCTTTTAAAACTTTGTCGATAAACCGATTTCTCGAAACACGGGGTTTCTGATACTTAAATTCAGAGCGCGGAAGACTTTAAGATAGGCTTTAGCATTGTTACAATCCTCATCCCTGACCAACCCTAGGTCTTTCTGAGAGAGAGCGATGCTGGTTGTTACATTGAGTAAGCTGACGAAGGCTTCATCTCTTACAGGGCGGTTTTAGCATACGTGTCTTGGGCAACTAGTGTCTTTTGAGTTCTAAAAGACCTTTGTTCCTTCTGATGCTCTTCACTTCTTGAACTACTTGGCGAGAGAATATGAGGAGCAACTAGGGCTCTTTTGTCTTTGACAAGTCTCTCATCTTCTACTTGATGATCAAGTTGTGGGTTTTGACATCCTTTGTCATAATCTTTTCTTGGATTGTTTGCAATTGACAATCTTCTTACGCTTTCCATCAAGTGTGTTGGCCTTCTAAGAAGATGTAGAAGGTCTTTACGATGCGATGACATTATGCTCTTCATCATCATTGTCATCCATTGCATCTATTTGATAATTTGTGATGACTATGGCATTCTTCAAATTTCTTTGCTCATCTAGGAGTGCGATTCTTTGGCATTAGCTTCTTCGAGCTTTTTGATTTTGGCTTCCTTTTCATCAACAAGAGCTTGAGTCTCAATGTTGATTCTCTTTTCTTCTTCAATACCTTTACGGTTGTTCAATCCTAAACTCGGTGAAATTTCTTCTATGGCATCATTGAGTTCACTTGTTGGGTATCTTGATGAGACTTGGGATGTGATGATGATGGGTATCGAGCAATTGAGGAGTAGCCTTTTCTCCACTCTCTTTGCTAGCTTTACGAATCCCTTGTCCGGTTGGGGATCATCATCATCATCACTCTTGTTCTTTGTTTCTTGGTTTGGATGCTCGGAGGAGGTTCTTGATAATTATTTTCGTCCATCTCCTCGTCTTACGAAACCAGGTTGATCACATTTGGGAATGTAATCATCCTCCCAATAACTTCTTCTTGTTCAGCAGGATAAGTAGTGAGCTTGTTGGGCAAGGCAGGATGGATAACCATCTGCTCTTGGGTTTGAGCATCCACAGACTTGAAATCTGCTATAAGTCTTTGTGCTACTTCATGAATGAAGTCTTCATGAATTAGAGTGGCAAATGAGTAGGACTCTGTAGGGAACAATGCATGGATATAATCCTCCATTTAGGCGATTGCTCTCTTTTTGGGACATCGATTACTCTAGCTACTTGAGAAAGGTCACCTTTACGAGTTTACCTCATTATGAAGCACTTAAGATGTTTCTTTAAGGTGTGTACGGAAGGCCTGAGTAAATCAAGCGGCACTAGACTTTGAGCACGAAGAAAGTGTTCAAGTTAGTTATTCAAACTACTTGTGTTAGTATACGTAATGTCGAAGTGAGCTTTACGAGCATACGTGTAGAAACACTAGGCTCATCTTCTTGGATTTTACTTGCTTGGGCACAGAGGCCTCGGATACTTTGATGTGAGGAGAAGTTTTATCCTCATCAACCTTTCTTTACCTTGAACCTGAGAATTACAATCAAATATGTTTAGAAAATGTTAACAAAAAAGATAGATGGAAAAGTGCTTTCTGAGACTTCACTTACTTCCAAGTGAGGAAGCTCAGTAGCAAGTTCCTCAGAAACCTTGGGGTTTACGGCACCTTTCTGAATCTTGCTTGTTGGCGTTTTAGTTTCTTTTGGAGGAGATGGCATTGTTTCTCCATCGATTGTTCTTGGTGAGCTGTAAGAACAAACATAAGAGATTTTAGTAGTGGGTTCTCCGAGCATTACGTTGAATAAGATTATTCTTGATTACTTACCTTCTCGTGAAGGCTCGGTAAATACTTCCTCGAGAAGCTTTTAAACACGGAATCTCTAGGTTTTTGGGTGTTGGTTCCACCACCACTACTTCCTCGATTAGACTGAAGAGACATTAAGAATATTAGAACATAAGAGCAATTTTAGCTAGTTATTCCTTGTTGGAGATAACTTTTACTACGTAGGGAAGGCTCTTCTTGATGTTACGAGGTTGGAGGAACCTCTTCTTTATTCAAGGGGTGGACAAGTTTTCTTCCCCACGAAAGTGTGTCTCAAGTTGGCTGTAACAAATCTGACTTATGAGTAACAAGTTGACATACAATTATGTTGACATGTTGAATCTGAACTATCTTTGTTACCTGAATAGAGTCAGGCTGATCATTGATCTCTTGAACTTGTGGTGAATCCACAGTCTCTCTGTGCTCATTATTGATCTCCTCTGCAGTATCATTCAGAGTTTCCATCTCAGTTTGATCCCTTTCTGAGAGTTGAGATCTCTTAGAAGGTTGAGGAACCTGTTCAAGAACAGGGTTTTCTTCAGCAATATTAAATGCTGGCATTGTGAATGTGGAAGCAATGGCAACATCTTCCATCATGCTATCTTCCTCACCCAGGCCTTCTTCTTCCTGCTGGGCAGAGGGGCTCTTGTCTTTCTGAAGAGCTGAGCTTGATGCTCCTCCACGGGTCTCATACTTGAACCTTTTGAGTACTCTTGCAAGTACTTCATCATCCTCAGAATCACTATTTTGTGTTGGTGCAGACCCATCTATGATATTTCTATCATCTCTGGAGAGTTCTGGAGCATTCTGGTTCAGGACTCTTGGGGGATTCTGGATTTGCCTTTCTGAGCGTCCAACATCTTCTCAGACCTTGTCTCCAGAAGGTTGTGCCTCTTGTATGATTAGGGGCTTGGAGGCTCTTTTTCTATGAGTCCTCTTTCTCTTGGCAACTAGAGGTTTAACTTTGGCTTGCTCAGAGACCTCCTCACCTTCTTTGCGTTCTTCTTCTTACGCCTTTTAAGTGCGTTCTCGTGACAAGTTTCTCCTTTTCTTCAAAAGCATGTGCGAAAAGGGAGTTGGTGGTAGGATTTCTGCCTCTCTCACGAGTGATTCCCATTGTTTCGAATGTAGCAGATCCACGAGACCGAAGTGCATATTGGCCTTTGGCTCGGCAAGAGCCATTGATGATTTTGGGCTCAAATTCCTCAATATGTCCGAAATTTGTTGAAGGCGTACTTCCCCAATTGAAGTGGGTTTCACGCCCTTCATGCTTCTTGTTAGAAGATGCATCATCATCCATCTCTCCATGCTTATCTGGTCTACTCCACCTTTGTTGCCATCAAAAGCGGACGAATAAGAGCTAAAGTACTCAGTGTTTACGGAGATGACTGATTCGATGGCCTTCAGAACAAAGTCTCCTGGGCAACCTTTTGCATTTTCTAACTGGATTGCTTCAAATAGCTCTTTGACGCCTTGAATCATGGAATCGTCCTTGATGTTGATGTCTTCAAATGTTCCTCAATTTTTCAATCGGAATATCTTGCAGAAAGTCTTGCAGTCTAGAACAATTTCTTGTCCTTGGACTTCAGTCTGCATGTATTTTTCTTCTTCATCATTCACAACTTTTGTGATGATTTTGGAGTTGTTATAGAACTCCAGTACATCCAGTGTGGATAGTCCACTGGGTGCAGCAGATAGAAGCTTGTAGATATGGGAATTCATCAGCATTCCCAATATCAGTTTTCTTTCTAGTTTTGAAGATATAACTGCTGGTACATATCTCTTTACTAGAAAGGCTCCCCAATTCATTTTTTGTTTAGGGTTCCAGTCCGATGGGGTAAACTTTCCCGAAGGCGTTTATTCAACACCTTAAGTTCCTTTCCTCCTTGCTTTTCAGCAGGAGCAGAGGATGTTGCCTTAAGGTTCTTGGTGGTCATCTTCTTGGGTGCCATCTCTTATATAGAGTTTAGAGTGAGTGTTTTTCAGATGAATATTGCACAATTAATCGAGATTAGTCTATCTTTTCAGAAGACTAAGCACAAGAAGTTCAGTTTTGCAGAAATCTTGAGAGATTTTGCTATTTTGATGCAAGTTTGAAAATTTCGGAATTGGTAAAAGTGTTTGTCTTTTGCCCAAATCCTATATATATAGCAGACAAAATGTACATAGATACAACATACATATAGCTGAATATGAATCGTGTCTTTGCATCTGCATAAGCGTGAATGCGTCCTTTGTACTTCATTAAATGCGTAGTGGGCCATGCGCATTTCTCCAGACATTACTTGCTTTGTTTTGATCTCACCCGTTGAGATCAAGCGTTTATTCATCAAGGGCTTATATTGAATATCTTGTAATGATATCAATCAACAAATGGTAATGTGCGACTTGATGGATTTTAATATGCTACATTCATTGTGTCACTTAGTAAAGAGTAGGAACACTTAATCGTTTGAGCTTATCATTCTGAGTGTCAAGTCCTTATCTATATATTGTTTATCATGAAAATGGTAAAAATACAAGACATTGCACATGTTTGACTTTCAGAACTTATACTTTTTGGGCTTTGTGTGTCCATTTCTCTTTATAACTAAATAGCTTTCTGAATTCAACTGTCAGAAGCTTCAGTCTTTGAATCTATTTGTCCCACTCTCAGTAAGTAAGTTCTAGTTTTATTTACTTATTAAGTGTGTACCGACCTTTGCCTTTCTGGATGCCCGTTCCATAAATGTTTTGTCTTTTTGAGTATTGCTACTCAGAAACCTTTGCATCACTTCTTATCAACTTGGCTTTCTGAGAACCTGTTCTCAGAGGCCTACTCACTTATTCAGCCTTTAGAGATTCAGGACAATTTTTCAGTCCTTAGCGCTCCATTAATCGAGATTATGTCTTAAGGTCGAGAACGGCTTTCTTGTAAGGCTTAGTGAAGATATCTGCAAGTTGGTCTTCTGTGCCAATCTTGAGTATCTCTATATTGCCTTTCTCAATGTGCTTTGTTCTGGCATGGAACTTGGGGGTTCTGTGTGATTGCAATAGCACTTGTGTTATCATGAAAAATGGGAGTTTTCTCTTCATTGAGTCCATAGTCTTTGAGTTGTTGTTGAATCCACAGAATTTGTGTTGCCTGACAACCCGGCTGACAATATATTGACCTCTGTGGTAGAAGTTGCCATTGAGTTTTGTTTCTTGCTAAACCATGAGATAAGTCTAGTTCGAGCGACAAGTTCACGAGGTACTTTTCCTATCAAGCATTGATCCGGCATAATCGACATCGAGTAACCACGAACTCGATCCACTTTCATTAGGATACCACAACCTACATCTCTGTACCTTTCACATACCTTAATATTTTCATAGCAATGTTGTAGTGTGATTGCATTGGATTTGTTTGAAATCTAGCACACACTCAGCATATTGAATATCAGTGCCTTGCGATGAGTAGAGTAGTGAACTATCAATTTCCTATACTTGTGTTCATCAATACTCTTATACGATTCGTATAGGTCATCTTGGTTCCTATGCTCATAGGTATCTTAGCATTCTTTTTCGAAGGCTTAGATTGAACTTTGTGAGCATGTCTCTTGCATACTTTATACGACTAATGAATATTCCATCATTGAGTTGCTTGACTTGCAATCTAGGAAATATTTCAATTCTCCCATCATGCTCATCTAGGACTTACTTTTCATGAGATTTGCAAAGTCATCACAAAGTTGCTTGTCCTTAGATCAAATATGATGTCATCAACATATACTTGAACTAAGAGTAGTTTCCCATCATGGTTTAAAGTAAATAAAGTTTTATCAACTTCACCTTTCTTGAAACCACTTTCAGGAAGGTATTTAGCCAAAGTGTCATACCATGCTCTTGGAGCTTGTTTGATCCATAAAGAGCTTTACAGCTTATAGACCATTCTACTTTAGAAACTTCAAAGCGGTGGTTGTTTAACATAGACTTCCTCGGCAAGTTCACCATTCGAATGCACTCTTGACATCCATCGATAAACTTTAAAGTCTTTGTGAGCTGCAAAGGCGAGAAAAGTCTTATTGCATCAATCGGCAAGCGGTGCATATGACTCATTAAAATCTAAACCTTGATCTGGGTGAATCCTTGGCAACCAACCTTGCTTTGTTTACGGTTATTTCACGATTCATTCATCTTGTTTGAAAACCCACTTAGTTCCAATCACGGATATTCCTTCTACAAATGGAACTAGTTTCGGACTTTGTTTCTCTCAAAGCGATCGACTCTTCTTGCATTCTTTGAGATCCGGTCTTGGTCTCTTAATGCTTCTTCTATAGTTTTGGTTCGATGTTTGAGATAAAACATCAAGAGAGAGTTAGCATTTTTACTATTGCTCTACTAGTCCTAACACCTTGATTGATTGGTCGATCCGTCTTTTGCGAGATGATCCTTGATCCATCTCATCATGGGTTTAGGGCTAGTAGATTGACATCTATATGATCTGAATGTGAATCACTATGACTTGATACTTTTTTGATGTCGTGACATTTTGCACCTCGGAAGAGGCGGTGAATGTCGACACTTGCTCGATGTGAGAGCTTTACAGGACATGCATCGGAGAGGTCATTTCCAGAGTTAGCTCTCTGATGAACATCTTCAGTTTCCATTTCTGGAATTCTCATAGGAAATTCTTCATCATGTCTGAGAATCATCTAGTTATTACTAGGCATTTCATGCTTTTCTTCGTCAGATTCATCCTCTCTTTCCACAATGATGTTTTTCCTTTACGAGTTCCTCTTGAATCCTTTATCATTAGTTCCTTGAACTTTTACGAGTTCATCGGCAAGGGGTGTTTTCTTGCTTCCTTCGTAGAATCTGACATGGCTGATTCTTGATCTTCTTTGTTCTTTTGTTGTAAACTCTGTAAGCTTTGCTATTCATAGAATAACCGAAACACACCTTCATACGCCTTTGGTTGAAATGTTCTTAGATACTCTTTTCCATTGTTAAGAACAAAACATCTCTGACGAATACTTTTAGATGTTTGATATTAGGGGGTCTACCAACCAAGAGTTCATAAGGGGTCTTGTCGTGGTGTTTATTTATCAAACATCTGTTCTGAGTGTAGCATGCTGTGTTTACAGCTTCAACCCAATAAACTTCACTTATCTCAGTGTCAGCTAGCATTGTCCTTGCTGCTTCTTTAAGTGTTCTATTTTTCCTTTCTGCAACACCATTTTGTTGTGGTGTTCTTACAGAGGAAAGTTGGTGTTGTATACCTTTGCTGGTACAAAACTCCTTTTTGTCTTGGTTGACAAACTTCGATTACCATAGTGCATTACGATTGTAGATACCTTGTCCTTTTTCATGACTTCAAGCTTATTATTGAAGTTTGGTATCTCCACCTAGCATTAGATTTGTGCTTGAAAGATAACCCAGTGAATCTTGAGAAGTCATCTACAACAACAAGACCATACTTCTTTCTGCATAACTAGTTCTGAGATGATTCAAAAGATCCATTTGTAATAGTTGCGTTGGTCTAACTCTTAGAGTGTCGATTTTGGACTTGAAAGAGATCTTAGATTGTTTCCCCATCGGCAGGAGAACATATACCATCCTTTACGAAAGATGTTTTGGGAAGGCCGACCACTAACTCTTTCTTGGCAAGTTTGTTGGACTTTTGAAATTCAAGTGACTCATTCTTTTGTGCCATAACGGTGCTCTTACGTGTGACTGATTGACTCACCATGAGACATTCTTGATTGTGGCGAGATGCCCGATCGGCAACATAAAGGCGCCTTTCCGCCGAGCAACCAAGGTATGCCTTTGACTTATTGTCAATAAGTTTGCAATACTTTGCTTTGAATTTCTGATAAATCCCTTATGCATAAGCGGCTCATGCTAAATAGATTATATTTCAAACCCTTAACATGTAATCGTCGGTGATAGTTAATGATCCTAATTTGGCGTTGCAAATCCCATAGAGGATTTAATTCTCCTCCAACAAATCGATATACGGTCCATTGTTGCAAGCTTTGTAATTGACTAGATTTGCTTTGTCTCTCTGTCATGTGCTTTCGCATCCACTATCAAATAGCCATTGAGCCTTAGTCGAGGCGTTACGCAAAACATGAAAGCGAGTTAGGTTCTTGGAAGATAGAACCATTTAGACTAAATATTCTTCGGTAGGAATCCACATTTTAGTGAATTTCTTGGGACTTTATTTTTGTCTAACTTGATCGATGGGAGAATCTGATAAAATTAGTAATTTTGATCTCAATTTTCCTTCTTGTGGTGTTCTAGGTGTTCCTTTTGGTGCTTTGGACCACAGGTTTTACGGGATTGCTTTTGACAAACTTAGCCTTCTGGCGAGTTCCTTCTAGCTCGGCATTGATTTTCGGTGGCTTGAGTTCTTCCACTTACATCTGTTACTTCGTGCAATATCGGCCTTCGCCATTGTTCTTGTCCTTCCTTATATTGTTGGAGAAGAACTTTTCCAATATACGATAGCGATGCCATTTGAAAACCTTTGGCTTTACGAATACATTCTTGAAGCCTTACTAGTTTCTGCAGTCTTTATTTTCATAAAATGATACGATGAAATTTGCCTATTCGATTCTTCCTTTCCTAGTAATATAGCAATGTGGATGGTTACATGTCGAGGTTGTATTTCTTTTGAAACCTCATCCACAAGTTTCTTGTGAACTTGTTGTTCTTTCAAAGGTTGGGTTGCTACTCCTTTTCCTTTGGCTACCTAGCTTTCGACCAATGCTATAGGTGGTTGAAGAACCATTACATTGACTTTTACAAAGGTCAACCTTTCATCACTCTTCTTCAGAGGAGATGAATTACTCGATTGTTCATCGATTCCAAGTCCACCTTTCTCAGAGGGATCTCTTAGATAGGATTGAACCTCAGTGAGAGTGTCACTAGCCTTTTGCATAATATTGGAAGGATAGCTCTTTCTTTACGAGTTCTTCATTCTCGAAGCGGCTTCATCATTTTCTTGGTAAGTTCATTTGAGGCTAGTTTGTGAGAATTTTCCTTCTCGGATATCGATTTTGAAAACTATTTGACGTTCTTGTTTCGGATACTACGGTTAGCTTAGTAACCTCTTTTTCAAGAGTTTCTTTGCTTTCCTCTAGAATTACGGTTTTGGATTGTGCTTCGGAAATTCTTTCTCATAACGATCAATTCACTCTTGACGACTCGGATCCTCAATTCCATCATCACTCTCATATGCTGAAATTGTGAATTGTTAGTTACCTCATCACCGTAAGACACATTTCAATGTTGGAGATGTCTGGACCGACAATCTCGGCAACTCCACATTTCTTTCTTCTTGGGGCGAAGTCAATTACATCGTGGGTGATTCCACACAATTCTGGTGATGATAGGTTTGAGTCATCTGAATCTCCATCTTCAGAATCTGTCTCAAAGTCTAGAGCATCAAGTTGAATTTGAATCTTCTTCCTTTCTTGATCGGTAAGGCCCTTTGATTTCTCTTGAAATTTCTTACATCCTTCTTGTCACTGTCTTGAGCTTGTTTAAGCGGACAATCTCTCTTAGTGACGACTTTTGACAATAGAAGCGGATATCATTTCCTATTTACGCAACTTGATTACTAACACCTTTACGAATGGGGGTGTTGAGAGTTGTTCACTTGTATGTTCTTGTCTTGATGATAGTTTGGGAGATGCTTTTCACTTTTCTTTTGCTTTTCTTCTCTCAATCTCTTGGCCTTTAAATTTCTTCATGTGTCTTCTTTGCAAGAAATTTTCTTCAGATGCTTCTTTGGTATCCTTCTTTTCAGAAGTGCCTTGAGAAACTATAGCAACACTTTGCAACTTTTCAGCTGTTTGTTCTCTCTGAGTTATCTCATAGTCTATAGTAGCAAGATGAGAGAAGAGCTCTACTAGAGTAATATTTGGCATCCCTTGATTGAAATAAAAGAACTTAGTGTGTTCCCAGTTGTGATTGAGACTTCTGACAATAGTCTTAATCTTTTACATTTGGGAGTATCTATTCTTTCACCAAGTGCAGCCATATCACTCATAAGTGTAGTAAATCTGAAATCAAGTTCTTCGAGTTTGGTGGGACCTTGTTTGAAGTTTTGGAACTTGATTTAAGAACTTGAACTTGTTTTCTTTGGTTTTCTGTTAAAGCCAGATTTCTTCAATCGATTGCGAGGACTTTGCCGTTTTAGCACCCAGTTTACCTTTGTATGTGCTCGGTGTCGATCGATGATTATATTCTGAGCTTGACCATCAATCTGTGTCTCTTGGCATCTTGGATGTCGAGCTCTCTTAGCTTGTCTTCATATATAATCCTTCCACGAGCAACATGACCACTATCACTAGCGATGTCCTCGCTTCCATCTTCCTTATGCGAGGCTTTTCTTCCATCGAAACCTCAGTAACTTGTTTGAGTTGTCTGATTTTGATAGGCCCTTCATTGAAGACATAGATCATCTCATCACTAATGGCCTCCAGATGGAGCATCATGTTGTTCTTCCATTTCTGGTAGTGTTAGGAATATCTGTTAGTATTTTTGATCATTCATCACATGTTCTTATCTTAGCCAGAAAGGTGATTAAAGTACTCTTGGTTCACTTGAACATTGTAAAGGAAATCATGAGTATGATTAGTCTAGTAAATCTTGTATTAGGATTATAGGTCTCGAGTGTAATTTTTATTTCCAAGAAGACCATGAAGATCAATCCTAGCAATGGAGCTTTTTGAAGATTATAAGGCAGGAGATTGCACAAGATTTATGAAGACACAAGGTTTAGTCTCCTTTCGGAAGACTATGTCCTTAATCCTTTCTTAAGTACATTTAGTTACTTTTAAAACATGATTACGGAACATATGACATCATGAGTATGGAGCATGCAAGACATCGAAGGCTAATGTATCCGTTGAAGACTACGACAAGAAATAGTACATGTGCACTAATTGCATGGCGAGAAAAAGCCGGTAAAAACCACAGTCCTCTCTGAGATATGAGACAAGGATTTACAGTACTCATTTCAAGATAAGTATAAATGAATTTGAATTGTTTCTAACGGATAACATCAGCGACTCTCTAATTCATCTATAAATATCACACACTTAGATCTTTGAGAAATCGACCGAAGAGCGATCTAACAAACTTACAAATTAGCAAAGTATTCTCTCAAGCACTCTACTACCCTTTCTTAAAGCTTTACATTGCTTGAAGAATCACTAGTAGTTCTAAGTTGTCTGAACCTTAACAAGAGATTATTATTAGTGAAGAGTTGAACTATCGGATAACCTTTACGAAGCTCATTCTCGAGCGGACATCAATTACTTGGGTCGTTAAAAAAGATTGCCATACCTTTGAACAAGTGTATTAAGTAGTCTTGTTCTATTAGGCTCTCTGGAAACATAAGCGAAAAGTTATGCGAAGCCTCTCGACAAACCTTATAACCAACACCATCAGGCGTGGAGTAGAGGAAGTACTTGATTTGGAAAATGGGGAATAACTCAAGGTTATCTGAGTAGGCGGTGCCAGCTCTAGGGTGAGGAATAACTCGGGGAACATTTGGTTGGGAACGATTGTTTAAGAATCTTAGAATAGGATTTTTAAGGTGAACTCAATTATGTGTTCTAGTGAATTCTAGGTCTCGGAAAGACCGAAGTGGATTAGTTGGAGGATTCATACCTCCGGATACCACTATACTTGTTGTGTTATTTACCTTTACGTATTTACATTTTAGCACACACACACTTACTTATTGTTTACGCACTTACCTATCTTAAAGTCTTCCGCTCTGAATTTAATCATCGAAACCCCGGGTTTACGAAGCTATTTATCGACAAAAGTTTTAAAGACTATTCACCCCCTTCTAGTCTTTTACTTTGTGATTCGTTATGCAGACGAACAAGTGGTATCGAGCGGGAGGTTCCCAAACCTTTGAACCTAGATCCCAGATAGGTGAAGAAACTTTGTCCCTTCGAGGGACTATATAATTTGTGTGTTAAGTGTGCGGTATGTCTCTAAGCGATCGCTTGGTTCTAAAGCTTGAAAACTTCGAGAAATGGAAAAACAACATGATGCTCCATCTGGAGGCCATTAGTGATGAAATGATCTATGTCATCAATGAAGGGCCAATCAAAATCGAACAACTCGAACAAATTCTTGAGGTTTACGATGGAAGAAAAACCTCGAACAAGGAAGATGAAAGCGAGGATCATTGCTAGTGATAGTGGTCATGTTGCTCGTGGAAGCATGTATGAAGACAAGCGAGAGCTCTGGACATGCGAAGATGCCGAGACCTGATTGGATGGTCGAGCTTGTAATATCATCATCGGATCGACACACGAGCACATCTGATTATGGCTATGGGTGCTAAAGCAGCATGATTGCACAATTGATTGAAGAAATGCATGCGGGCGAAAACGAAAAGAAAACAAGTTCGAAGTTCTTAAATTGAAGTTCCAAAACTTCAAGCAAGGTCTTCCCCGAAACTACTGGAAGAACTTGATTTGGGTTTACTACTCTTATAGTGATATGGCTGCACTTGGTGAAACAGCGGATACTCGGCCGGAAAAGATTAAGACTATTGTCGAAGTCTCAATTACAGGGAGCACACTAAATTCTTTTATTTCAACGAGGAATGCCAAATATTACTCGGTGAGCTCTTCTCTCATCTTACTCTGTAGATTATGAGACAACTCGGAGAAGAACAAGCAATTTGAAAAGTTGCAAAGTGTTGCTCTAGTCTCTCAAGGTGCTTACGAAAAGAAAGATACCAAAGCGCATCTGAAGAAAATGCTCTTGCGGTAAGACACATGAATAAATTTTTGAGTCGAGATTGAGAGAAGAAAAGCTAAAGAAAAAGCGAAAAAAGCATCTTGGCCCAAACTATCATCGGTGAAGAACATTCAACTAAACAACTCTCACGAAGACCCCCATTCGGAAAGGTGTTAATCTTGAATCGGCGGAGATAGGATATGATATACGCTTCTATTGTCAAAAGCTGGTCACTTCAGAGAGATTGCCACCTTTAAACAAGCTCGAGCAGGTTGACAAGAAGGAATGAAGAAATTACAAAAGAAATCAAAGGGCCTTCTTGTTGAAGAAAGGAAGAAGATTCAAATCGACTTGATGCTCTAGATATTGAGGCAGATTAGAAGATGGAATTTAGATAACTCGAACCTACCATCACCCGTGTGTGGAATCCTGCAATATGTCGACTTGACCTTAAGAAGAATGAAATGTGTGGAGTTCTTTGAGATTGTTGGTCGGACATCTCCAACATTGAAATGTGTCTTATGGTGATGAGAATAACAACATTTCACAATTTACGTACTATGAGAGTGATGATGGAATTGAGGAGATGGAGTTAATCGGTAGTGAATTGGATGCGTTATGAGAAAAGAATTTCTAGAAACCTGATCAAGCGAGAATTCTAGAGGAAAGCAAAACTCTTGAAAGAGGTTTTACAGGCTAACGGGATATCTGAGAACAAAAGCCTTGAAATAGCCCATACGAAAAGTCGGATATTTGAAAATGAAATTTTCACAAACTAGCCTTGGATGAACTTAATAAGAAAATGATGAAGGCGCTTTAAAGAATGAGGAACTCGAAGAAGAAAGAGCTATCCTTCAATCTTATGCAAAGGCTAGTGACAGACAGTAAAATGTGCCGATTGATGATCAACTAGGAGTGATTGAAAGGAAAGATTAACAATGCTGAAAGAACCGACAAGTTCCACCAATGTGGATAAGGTTTAGAAAGAAACCGACCTCGGATATGCGACCGTCAGTCTTCTGTTGCTGAGAAAGAAAAATTGGAATGAAACAGAATTCATAGTCATGAGCCTAACATGCGAAAAATAATTTCAAACAAACCACTGAGTCATTCAGTGGGGTGTTCAATGTGCATTAAGCTATCGTGATCTTATTGTGAGGAAGGACAAACAAGCTGACTGAAAGGAACTGACTGAAAACCTGAGATCAAGTTGAGAGTTCTGGAAGTCTTGGTGGTTATCTCTGCAGACCTATTTCATTTTGTGCGAGCGCCTGAACAGGCAGGAAGGTCAGTTGGGATCTTGTGGGATTCAAAGCAAGACTGAGCAGAATGAGTGAAGAAAAGGATAGGTTGAAAGGACAGGTCCATCGACTGATTATGCGAAGGAAAAGAAGAGTATGATGCAGTTGACTTCTCAATTATGAGTTATCTAAATCACAGTGGAGATGAAACTCTTGAAACTGAGTTGTGAGAACAAGAAGGACTCGAAATTCCAGAACTGTGAGATTACGAGCTCGAAGGAAGAGCATCATTATGGAAGAAGTGTTTGAAAGATGTTTGGGAAGAAGCATTGAGGACAGGCTGGATGCAGTGATTCCTTGAGACTGTGAGGATGAACGGAGAAGTTGCAAAGGTGAAGTGGGAGAAAGCTGCTAGAGATGTTGAGAACTCTGGGATTTGCAGATGGAGTCAGGAAGGTGGGTTTGAACAGTGCAGTTCAACAACAACTTCGAAGGCTATGGACTCGGAAGAAACTCTGTTACAGTTCATCTGAGAACAAACATTGATGATTAGACACCGCTAGCCGGAGACCATGTTGAAAGGCAGTATGGGGATGCTCAAGATTGGATCCAGTCTTAATGGAGTTATGGGAACTGAAAAATCTCTAAAGTTGGTAAAGCAATTGCAGAAGAAGTGATATACGAGGGGCATACTCTTAAGCCAAGTTGTTGAAGTGATACGAAGGTTTACGGTAGCAGCACTTTCGGAAAGGCGGAACATTTTGGGCAGATATCCCGGAGAAAGGCAAAGAATGGTACACACTCATTGAGTAAATGGGGCTAGAACACGCACTAAGAGGTGGGTCAAGTACATTGTTTATTTGAGTTTAGATTCTTGAGTCGAGGAAACTATTAGTCATAAAGAAAAGGCACAAGAAGCTCGAATATGAGATACGAGAGTCAAAGTCAAGCATGTCAAATGTGAGGATGCCTGGGTCAGGAAAACTCTCAAGTTTCTATGAGAAGTTCTTCTGCTTCGACTTCTTGCTTGGTCTTACAGAAGAGATGGACTAATCTCGATTGACTGGCAGGCCAATACATGAAGCTGCTCAACTCAAGACTACATATGAAGATGGCGCAGAGATGACCGCAAGAACCTAGATCGCATCATCTTGCTCTATTTGCTCGGACTGAAGAACAATGACTTCGAAGTTGTTGAATGGCGCCTTCAAGGAAGTTACGCCCAACTGGAATCAATCTGAAAATGGTTAGGGGCATTTCTTAATGAGAATAGTATGTTTCTGGGTCATTTCTTCAAGCGGGATTAGAAAGCGTGGTAGGAATGTTGAGATTCCCAGCATCTGCAAGTACATGGCGCACCTGTGTGAACTCAAATCTTCAGTTCAAAGATTGTGAATGCATCTGGTTGAAAGTCAGAGGCAGAAATTGTACAGACTTTGCAATTGAAATCGAGACAGCCCGGCGACATCAACATGGGGATGCCTCCGTGATTGAAGTGAAGGCTAGCTGAAGTGATCCAGTTGAAAAATCTGAGGTTCTTGACCAAACTTTTATGAAAGCCAGCCGTGAAGGCGATCATCGAGAGCAACCTTGAATACTAGCTCGTGCAATCCCGTTTAGCTGATAACAACAAGTGGAGTAGAATGAATGGCATGGAAGAAGATGATAAATGCAGCATGAAGGCGAAATTGAAATGGGCACGTGAATTTGAGCCTAAAATCATCAATGCGGAAGCGATGGATCACTCAAAGACAAGAATCCAGTCACCGGCTCTCTTTTCGGAACATCTTTCCGGGAAGAGCTGCGCGAGGCAAAGGTGAAAATTTCTGAGCAAGCTCTACCTTTCAATTACTCCCGATTTGCGAGAGAAAGAAAGAAAAACTTCAACAAGAACGCATGAAGTCCCCAGAAATTATACAAAAAGCACAACATACGGGAACGAAGATTTTCGAGAGGAAGATATTTGTTGTGACGAAAGCGACGCGAAGCCAGAGTGCAGACGGGGCGAGAACATCGAAGTCACGGAGGATGATGCAGAAATATCGCCAGATGAATTGGGCTCGATGCAAGCAGGTGACTCACGTAGTGATGTAGTAACACACAAGTATTCCAAGGTCGAGTTGAGACCCGTGGAGAGGCGCATCAGAAACTCGACCCCTGAAAGAGGCCCCTGCGTCCCGGCTGAGAAAGAAGGCACAGATGAAGATGGTGATGGAAGATGTTGACATTCTTTCCATTCTGTCTGACATATGGTGAAGAGCCTGATTTCACCGACTCAGCTGAAGAGAGATGTTGGGGAGACCAGCAATGAGCAAGAGCTGTGGAAACTCCACTAGTCGAGACCCCAGACTGTTTGTTCTGTCGGTAGCAATAGTTGTGTCTAACTATGACATTAAAGTGGCGACATTGCTGTAAATTTGTTATGGGCGACTTAGAACTGGTGGAAGAAGGTTACTCCAACCTCGATTTTATCAGGAGCATCTACAGACAATGTAACAACAGGTGCTCACAATCTCATTTAAATGTCTCTTATTGCGCTCTGACTAAGAAAGTAGTGGAGGTGGAACCCAACCTGTTCTCACGAAGTTTACTGTTGAGGAAAGGTGAAATGTCGATAAACTTTCCTTAAGAAAATTTTGGTAAAATTCACTCTTAATCAATATGTTTGTTCTATCTTAAATCGGTCGGAAGAACACTTGGACGGAGAATGTGATCTTATCTCCTCCAGAGGAAACTAAAGCTATTTGAATAAGCGATAAAAAAAGGTTCGAGAAACATGAGGTTTGAAAGAAAATCCTTGAGCTTCCTCATGGAAGTAAGTGAAGTCTCGAAAGCATTTTCCACTTATCTTTTACGGTAACAAGTTTCTAAACATATCAATCGAGAAAAGAAAGGATCTTTGAGATCGGACTTCTCTCACATCAAGGTATCTGAGGCCTGTCTTAAACTGTACGAAGTCGAGCAAATGAGCTGGAGTGTTTCTACGGGTATGCTCGGAAAGCTTACTTTGCACCTGAGATACTAACCAGTAGTTTGAACAAAACTAACAGATCCCTTTCTTCGAACTCAAAATCTAGTGCCACTCAACTTCTCGAGCCTTTAAGAAGCACACTCTCGAGAAACATCTAAAGTGCTTGAGACAATGAGTAGAAACTTCGGAAAGGCGATCTTTACGAAATTGCAAGAAGTAATTGACATCCCGAGAGAAAAGGGCCATAGCAATCAATCTGCGGAAGACCATATCCATGCTATATTTCCCCGCGAATCATATTCTTTTGCCACTCTGATGGATGATAACTTCTTAAATGAGTAGCTAGCGACTTCCTAGCAGACTTTCAAGTTCTTGATGCTCAAACCCAGTAGATGGTGACCCGTACGCCTTGCCCGGCAAACTCACAACTTTACATACGAGCGAAGAAGTAAATGGGAGGATGATCGCACTTCTAATGTGATCAACACAGTTTCTGAATGAGGAGGAAACTAATGAGAATGACTAACAAGAGCCTCCTTACGACCATCCAGTCGAGAAGACGAAAAAAGATGATGATGATGATGATCGGAATGATGATCTGACACAGAAGCGGCGGGATTGAGAAAGTTAGCAAAGTGCGAGAAAGGCTACTCCTTCAATGTACTCGAGCCCATCATCATCACCACCAAAGTCTCATCAAAATACCCATGACCAAATGAAACAACTGATTGAAGAAATCACGACCCTTTGAGTTCGAGATTGAACAACTCAGTTAAGTTGGAAGAGGAGAGAATCAACTTAGAGTGTCAGCTCTTATTGAAGAAAAGGAAGCCAAACTCGGAGAAGCTCGAGAGAATTTAATGCTAAGGCGGCACTCCCTAGATGAGCAAGGTTGTTGAAAAATGCCATCGTTATCCGCTGCTTTCTTTGAGATAGATACCATGGATGACAATGATGTTGAAGAGCGATATGCTAAGGCGCATCGAAGACCTTCTACTTCTCGGAAGGCGGCATACTCAAGGCAAACAAAGATTGCCACTCTGAGCAATCGAAAAGGATTATGAGAATGATCTTGAAATAAACCAAACTTGATCTCCCAAGCGAAGATGAGAGGCTAATCACTAAGGAAAAGCTAGCCCATACGGTTCCTCAAATTTTCTACACTCCAGTGCTTCAAGAAGTGATGAGCCGAGCAGGCTGTTTTTCTTGGAACTAAGAGGCGGACTTGTTGCTCCAAGCAATCGAGTCCTCGGTCGATCGAAGAGATGAAAAGATTTGGGCTGCCCTTGCCTGCTTAAGCGAGCAGCATAGCTCTCTCTCTCGAGAAAGACTTAGCTACGATCGGAAGGCAATGCCAACAATGCCAATCAAGCACTAGCGGATGCTACTTATGCTACTCGACAATTTGAGGCTATTCTAAAGCCTCTTGAAGGCTCAACGGAAAAAGAGCAAGTGTTGGTTAGGCAAAACAAGGACATGAAGAAGAAATCCAAGAATTGGTCGGGTGCATAACAACCTCGGAAGAATTTTGAATCACTCTCTGAAGCTTATGCTATCATGAGAGTCATTCATGACTAAGGGGAAGGAGATGCCTCGAGAAAGGCGAGGAAGAAAAGAAAACAATCAAATCTCCCTCCTCAAATCGACTAATCATTAAGGACACCATTGGAACACCGTCTTTGAAGAAGTTGTTCGGATCAGCGTTGAAAATTGAGAAGTATGGTCACTAGGGGTACCAAAGTCCTTAAGATCTCAGATGGGAACAACGAAAGCTTGAAGAAGAAAATCGAGAAGAAGGTGAGGTAAGAGGACAAGAGGCTGCAAGCCTTACAAGCTGGAACATCAATGATGATGATGAGGATGAATCGTCTGAGATGAGCATCAATTCACAAAAGAAGAAGAAAACAAGCCCTTACAACCTCCTCGGCGTGAATGATAGCCATAACCCTGCACGGAAATACCAAGTCGATTGAGGGACTTCCACCGGTACATTGACGAGGAAGAATGAGTCACGGGATCTCTCTTGACGAAGGCCACCTAATAGAAAGGCTAGAAGGGATATTAGGTTTGGCGGAGCAAACAAAGAAACTCATCAGAAAAGCCAGCTGATGCCCATTGAGTATGTGAAGACCCGGTAATGAAGAGTCTTCATATTGGTGCATTCCCGAACAAGAAAGGGTATTGGATTACGGGCGCAACATCTACTTATCAATGATAAGTTTCCAACTCCCATCTTCACAGGATCCTAAAATGGGTGAAGGCAAGCCAAATTTGCTAAAACATGAGCACCTTCATGCTGGCTAAACTTTGAGGTTGAAAAAGAGAAATGATGCGAAAGATTGACCTTTCTTTTCCTTGTCCTCACCCCGGCTTGAAGATGTGCACAAGATAAGAAAAGCGGATGGTAGCTTCTGACCGAGAACAAGCTAGGTGTTCATCCCTATGAGTCATTCTACATGACAAAGGATGAATATCTGGATGATATTCACTATCTGGAAGAAATATACAAGTATTTCAACCTATCTATAGTAAGTAGACCATGCACAGGTGCAGGAAAATACTCTTTGGGTCAAACACTACGAAGAAAAACTACAATCTTGGCAAGAGTTACCATGAAATTTGTATCTTATCCGGAAACGAACTTTCTGGGAAGGATGCTTATGACTATGTCGAGAATGCGAGAAAAGTGGATGATTATGTCATTGATCGAGAAAGGTCTTTGAAGAACTTGAGGTTTACGAACTAAGTTATTTTGAAGACTTGAAGACTAGTATCTTAGAATGTTTACTTGGAGCTTGGACTCTCTTATTCTAATTTACTTAGTATGTTTTGTTACTTTTGTAATCTTTAGCGATTGTTTCTAAACTTTATCTATTTGTAAAAGTTGCATCTCATTAAAAACTATACCTATCGAAGATCATACTCTCGGATACATTTTAATAGATGACAACTTATCGGAAAGATCACTTCTTGTGATTTGGTTGATGTTTACTTTACGCTTAATTGACTAAATTGAATATCATTTGAAATGATTAAGTGGTGGATTGTTTTTCTCTTCGAGGATTACAAATTTGTAATAGGACTTTAAAGATAGTCATGGATGGTGATCAAAAAGAAATTTGTTGGGAATATCATTAGTATTTTGATCATTCATCACATGTTCTTATCTTAGAAAAGGTGATTAAAGTACTCTTGGTTCACTTGAACATTGTAAATAGAAATCCTTGAGTATGATTAGTCTAGTAAATCTTGTATTAGGATTATAGGTCTTTGGTGTAATTTTTATTTCGAAGACCATGAAGATCAATCCTAGCAATGGAGCTTTTACGAAGATTACAAGACCGAAGATTGCACAAGATTTATGAAGACACCAAGGTTTAGTCTCACTCGGAAGACTATGTCTTAATCCTTTCTTAAGTACATTTAGTTACTTTTGAAACATGATTACGGAACATATGACATCATGAGTATGGAGCATGCAAGCCAACACTGAGGCTAATGTATCCGTTGAAGACTACGGACAAGAAATAGTACATGTGCATTAATTGCATCGGCGGAAAAAGCCGCTAAAGCACGATCCTCTACGAGATATGAGCGAGGACTTACAGTACTCATTTCAAGATAAGTATAGTGAATTTGAATTGTGTCTAACGGATAACATCAGCGACTCTCTAATTCATCTATAAATATCACACTTAGATGCACACAAAGGGCCGGGATAAACAAAGCGAACAACTCCACTTGAGAGATAAACAACCTGATAAAGGTGGGATAATGTCAAGCGAAGAAGTCTATTAGAGATTTAAACAATACCTTTGAAGGGTATGAGTATCACAAGCGAAGAACACTACTTGAGTTACACAACACTCATAAGTGGGATAAACAACAAACGAACAACTCCACTTGAGAGATAAACAACCTGATAAAGGAGTGAGATAATGTTAAGCGAAGTCTATTAGAGATTTAAACAATATCTTGAAAGGGTATAGAGTATCACAAACGAATAACACTACTTGAGAGTTAAACAACACACGTAAGGAGTGGGATAAACAACACAATAAACGAGTGGGATAATTACAAACGGAACTGGGACATGAACAGCTCCATCTATAACCGAAGGCGCTCGTTCTCCTCCCTTCGTTCTCTGTCGCGCCGCTCCATCTCGTCCCTTTGTTGCTCCATCTCTTGAGTTAGCCAAGCAACTTTGTTCCGGACCTCTGTTGCACCATTTCCGAGACTGGTCACAGTATGTGTAAAGCCGTCTGGGCTATTTGGGATGATGATGAGCACCCGGACTAGCCGAGGCTCAAACCGAGGCTCCGAGTCCATATATTCGTCCTTTCTTGTCGGATTGTTGACCTCTAGGAAGATGTTGTCAACTTGTTGATTGACAACACATCACTATCTCGTCCTCACCTTACCACACAGGCATCAACCTCGGCTGAAATCGTAAATAGCGAGATATCATGATCGATTCTTGTTTTTAAAAATAACTTGTAATAGTGTACAAATATGAACTTTAAGCAACATAAACATACATGATAAAGAGGCCAGCGATCGGTCCATACCCATACCTTGACCTTCTTGAAGATGGAATACTTGAATGTCACCTCCCCGTGCCACGAATCAAGCGAGATCTAGTCGACAATTTATCATCTACAAAGTAATAGAGCAGAGACTTCATACATACCGTAATGCTAGATTGCAAAAACACATATATCGCACCGATTGATAATAATCGATTGATGAATCGCCTCCCAAGGTGGTGAAACGACCCTTCTACCGTGTCGGTAGGATGCGGTTACACTTTGTTGGTGTAAACAACGTCACGGACATCGATTAAATGATGAAGGCATCCCAAAGGCCCACTCATGCATCAACTTTGTGGAGGATTTTACTTACGATCCGAATGGACTTCCTGAGCAGACCATATCCTGTGTTTGGATCCCACGGTCGTAAACCGCCGGATCTGTGGGATCAACTCTTGGGAATGAAGTACTCCTTCTACACTCCCAATTTCATACAACATCCAAAGTCGATACATGTATAACCTGACCATGGTACATCAATTTAACAAGATACAACAACATAACATATATGGTGACTAACATATCACCCAAACAATGTGGCTAACATACCACTCACATATAGTGGTTAACATACCACTCACATTGTCCTAAATTTTACTAACACAATGGTGACTAATATATCACCCAAATAAAGTGGCTAACATACTACTCACATACAGTGGCTAACATACCACTCATATTAAAACGATTATAATTACAAACGAAGGAATGCCATATTTTAACTTACCCTCAGCATCCGTTTCCTTGTGCCCTAGGATGTCCGAGAGCGATAGTCAGAATCAACATAAAGTTCACGATTATGATGATGGAACAAACCAAGGATCTGAGTTTTTCAAGGTAACCTCGTTCGCATCAGACCACCCGGAGTTGGAGATCCCGCAGAACAGACTTCCTGCGGAAGTACATAATGCGGACATTGTGGAGGTCGTCTCGTCCGAAGATTCAGATGCTGGGCATGGGGTCCGTGCTTTTCTGCACTTTCGGAATGGCGCTGTGAGTAACCAAAAAATGTCGCGAGAACAAAGGTACTAGTCGATCTCGGACCATTGGCAGCGGTGGCATGCCTGCTAGTGGAAGTGTACCTCGGTTAGAACAGGAAGGCGACACTAGTCATGAGGCGGATGATGTGGAGATGTTCGAGGCTGGAGAGGAGGACCGTGTTGTGATGGAAACAGGTCCGACCAATCCAAGTACATCCGGGAGACACGAAGTTGAAGAAGAGGAGGAGGAAGGAGAAGAAGAAGAAGATGACGAGGAGGAGGAAGAGGAGGAAGCCTCTCAATTTGCTTTCCGTCATGAGGATGCTCTGGGCGCCATATTGTTTTGCACCCATGAGTGCCCGCTCAACCTAATCCGCCATTGGTTGCCGGTCGCGGAGCTCAAGCGGCGCGGACTAAAGTCCCTCGTCTTGCGTCTGCTGTCATTATCGCGGACCCGTATGGTGAACTGAATGCGGATGGTTTGCTCCCCACCTGTCCGTCCAAGGTGAAGCCTGAGGATATTCGAATTGGGCGGGAGTGGGAAATTCACAGTCCGTCAAAATCATGGATTACGGGCAGGGCATGCCTTTTTCAATCCGCCCTCTGGATACATGTTTGTGCATGAAGCGGCCTTCTCTTGTGGATGGAAGGTTCCCATCACGTTCGAACTGAAGCACATTCTGACCACATCGGTATCTGTCCGAGTCAGGTTATCCCCAAATCTTTGGGAAACCTTATACATTTATGATCTTACATGCGAAGAAAGGCGATCGGTAAATTTTGAGAACTTCCGGCAGTTATTCAATGTGTCCTTTAGTCCGGGGAATCCCCTTTTCTATACATTTGTAAATAGGAAATCGTACAATTTCATTTCCGATCCCATTTCCTCGCTCAGATCGAAATGGTGGGAAATGTACGCCTTCATGCGGATGGCTTTGAAGCACAGGGAGCCAGCGAGGCGGGGCGATGGGGTTGCCACAAAGTTTCTAAGGGAAAGTATCCCAGACTGGCGCCCTCTCTCCAAGAATGTGGTTCCGTGGGTGGCGGAAATCCACAAGAAAAATAATCCACCAACGTATCCGTTTCACGGATTGATTTGTCAGCCGCTGTCGTATTTGTGTGGACTGACTGACGTCGTTGAGGTCGGAGGAAAGACCAACTTCTGTAAGGATTCCTTGAGACTCGTGTGTTCTTTCTTGTTTTGTAGTTGTCCGCTATTCGTACATAAGTCTGTATCTGGCATCGTTTGTTCCTTTCGCAGCTTACTAGTTCGAGTGAAAAGAAGAAGCGAGGAGCGGCAAGCCCTTGAGCTTGCCAGCGGAAGGGCAGTTTATTAACACTTCCGTGGGTTTGCCTATGGCAGACCCTAAAAATGCGGCCCTGTTTGCTGCGGAAGAGGAGAGACGGCAAAAGGCGGGTGAAGATCCGCAAACTTTGGAGGTGCCTGACAAGGGCAAAGGTCCTGCTACCCGGAGTGCTACTACTCTGAGGCCACGCACCAACCTCAGGCGCTCCGAGGACCTCTGGACCTGGTGGTTCTGCAGCATCCGCACCTCCCCAGGACGTCCTGATGCGGTATGCCATCGTTTACGGCGGGAAAAGGCAGCGACGGATGCTTCTCCGATCGAAGAAGCGGCTCTTCTCCATTACGCCTTTGTCCCAGCGGCTCTTGATCGGAGTTTGAATGGGTCGCGGACTCCACGAGGTTGAGAGGTCGGAGATCTGAGCTCCTTCAAAGGGTAAGTGACTTCTGTGGTTCTTTAGTTTCAGTTGATGTCTTGAAAGTATAACTTCTGATTGTTTGGATTTTTTGTAGATCAGATGCATGATCAAAGCCATGCAGTGGAAGGCCATTGATCGGGCCACTATCGAAGAAGATCTGCATAAGGCGTTGGCTTCAGCGGCGGAGGAGGCGGATAACGTGAAGCAGGTGGAGGCCAAGTCCAAGAAGAAGGATACGGTCATCACCAAGCTAAAGGCTAATTGGGACCAAACAAAGGCGGACTTGGAGTGGCAGGAACACTTCATTGATGAGGCAATGAAGTTGTTCCTCGAGTCCAAGGATGCTCTTATGGAGGATCTCCAATTTGCTCTGCTGGAAGCCGTGAAGGACTTTATGAAGTCGGACTCCTTCAAGTTCTTTATGGCGGACAAAGTCGATGCTCTCTACCTGGAGGGGTTCTCATCCGCCATCGGCCAACTACAAGCAAAGGGGTTGGTGCCTCCGAACATCAATTGGAAGAAGGAAGGATTGGATCCGTCCGGATAACAGAGTGGAGATTCCAGTGGAGGTCATTCCTGATGAGTAGCTGGCGGACTGTGAGTTCCCGGAGGTGGTCACCGATGAAGGTGATATTGACATTAAAAACGGCATACCTTTTCTTCCGAGAATCGTTCGAAGGCTCACGGAGAAGGTTGGCTTTATGCCTTTCAAGGAGTATCAAAACTTCTTGAAGAACTAGTATTTATGCCCTCCAGAATGCGTCGTCATGACGCGGACTACAACTTGTTCGAGAGCATAAAGGCATCCTTGATCTTTGTTGATGAGTCCCGCGTAAATGCCTCAGCTGCCAATCCGTCTTCCGCCAATCCTCCTGGAACCAATGAAGCCGGTCCAAGCCAGCCTCCTCCTCAGTAAGAAGTCCGGGGTATGCCCCGTAGAAATTCTGTAACAACCTGAATTCTCATATTTTGATTGGACGGATGCCAGTACATTGAATTTCATTCGATCTGTAATAATATTGTCAGTACAATAGTATGTTTTCTAGATATGTCAATGCTTTAGCTTCTATACTTCCTTGATCCATTATGACATCGTAGTTTTAGTAGTCTGCATAAATATACAACTCTTGCAAGCTCGGATCTCCTTGAACAACTTGCTGATATAAGACGATAAATTATCAACTTGCTAATTTTCGGACTACTCGATAGGCTTAATCTTCGGGTGTTTCCGCAAATGAAGTTGGTGAATGGTCGATGGCGAATACTCGGATACTCTTATAGAAAAGTTAAAATATGGGCTCAATTATGACGGATGGGGTAAACCCGAATGATCGATACTACTTGGCCCAGTTAATGGTCGCCCATCGTCGGCGTCAATCTTCTCACGTGGCGGGGCGTTGATTGGGTGGGTCATCCTATCTATAAATACACGAGTTACGGCGCATTGATCACATAATTAGATCGATCTCCATTACATTGAAAATTTCTTTCTTCTTTCTTAAGATCAGATTCATACGCCCTATTAAATAGGCATAAATAGGAGATAGTTTCTTGACGGTCTCCCCTCGAGACTCCGTCCACTCTCAATTTGGCACATATAAGCCTTGAGTTTGAGAGTGGCGTGGAGTCTAGAGGATGGGTTATTCAAGATCATTGTTAGGAAACATAGATCTAGAAAAATGTTCCGATCTAGGTAGTAAGCCGACGGATGATCCTATCAGTTGTATGCACGATCCACCCGGTAGGAGCTTATCCTATCCTAGGAGCTGCTGGCGGGTGGGTCGTAATACAATCAATGTGTCAGATCCATTTCTGAGTAGTGAACCGACGGACAATCCCATCGGTCGTACGCGCGATCCACCCGGTAGGAGATTTTCATGTCTGAGGAGTTGTTGGTGGGTGGGTCATAGTATGATCAATGTGTCAGATCCGTGATTGGATTCGAACGAATGGAGGTTTTACAGAATCTTAACGTCCGGAGACTTATTCTTGACTTTTCCATGTTACAGGTACATTCTACTATCCGTTGTTTATTGAGGGACTGATGCTATTGGGGTGCCAAGGGTTCCCTTACTTGAGAGATTCCCTGGTGGAGTTATGGGGTATCTCGGAGAATATGATAGGCTTTTCCGTTGTATTGTAGATGTTGTATGGATCCGAATAGATACATCGGATCATAACTTGTACAAAGGAGATTATGTGCACATTTGTTTACTGTACAAAGGAATCTCTTTGCCATGTAAATAATCAAATTTTGTTTTGAATCGAAAGATGAAAGTTGTATTGATTTGCCGTAAATTCAATTACAACTTGTGATTTGCATATTGATGACAAAAATAAAAAACATAACTACGGAGTTCCGCATAAGCGGTTTAAACCGAATGTCAGAAACAAGCAGCGGAGTTCCGTGTGACACTCCCTAAGCATAGAAATTTTGAAGGTTCTTAGCATTCCAAGTACGCTTGAGTGTGCGTCCATGCTCGTCCTCCAGTTCATAACTTCCATTCACTCTAGCTCCGATGATCTTGTAAGGTCCTTCCCACTTGGGCTTGAGTTTCCCAATATTGCTCAAGATATCAGCTCTACGGAGTACTAGGTCTCCGACCTGTCAATCTTACGCTTGAATATTCTTGTTGTAGGCCCGGGCTGCGGTTGCTTGATATCTATGGATATTATTCAATGCCTCGGTCCTCTTACATTCTAAGCGTGTCTAGGTGAATCTGAGCTTCTGATTGGCGGAATCATGGAACTTTTGGATCCTCATTGTTTATGCAATCTCCGGTATGAATGATTAGTGGCATAAACCAAAGCAAATGGAGTCTCCTAGTTGAAGTCCGTCTTTGTGGTGCGATGAGCTTTAAGTACCGTCTAGGTCATCCATGACTCTCTGAGAGGTCCTTAGTCGTTTCTCCGGGATCTTGACAATTGTCTTGTTTGTGGATTAAACTTGTCCATTAGATTGTGGATATCAAGCGGATGTGAAGCGTTGTTCAATTTTGAAAAAGCTGACCATTCCTTGAGTCATTGCCGAAAATTAAGCACCATTATCCGAGACCAAAATTCTTGGCAAGCCAAGCGATAGATGATGTTCTTCAAATGAAGGTCCGCTTTGACTTTCCGTGATCGTGGCCTTTATACCTTCTACCCATTTGGTGAAATATTCCACAACTACAATTAAGAACTTCTTACATTGTATGCTTCTCGGGAAAGGTCCGACAATATCTATGCCCCATTGAGCAAGCGGACATACTATGGTAGCGGAATCATAGGGTGTGTGGGACAATGAGGATGTTAGCATAATACTAACAATCGAGGCGATTTAAAGCTCGCGGAATCCTTGTCAATGGTAGGCCAATAGTAGCCTTGTCGGATGATCCTTTGGGCAAGAGTCCGCCCACCATTATGACTTCCGCAACTTCCACTGTGAATTTCTTCAAGCACCGTTTTTGCTTCTTGTGGATCCAAACATCTCATATGGGTTCCAGTGAAGGATTTCTTATACAAATCTTCCCCGAGTATGAAATACCTATTTGCTCGGCACTGTACACTCTTTGGCTCCTTCGGATCAGCAGGTAATGATCCGTCCTTGAGGTAATTAGAGATATCAGTCATCCAGTTTCATCCTGTTCCAGTGACCATAATGGTTGGAGCAGGACTTATGACGGATGAGTTCCCAATTGTGAGTAGAATGACTCTTCTCGTGTCCAAGGTAGCTGTTGCGGACGCATACTTTGCCAGAGTGTCTGCTCTTTCAGTCCATTCCCTATCAAATTTTTCCAAGGTAAACTCCTCAAAGAGACTCACTTCTTGCTTTAGCAGCTCAAGGTACTTGATCATTGTTGGGCCTCTTGTGGCAAAAGTGACAGAAAACTGGGCTTCAACCAACTGTGAATCCGTATAAGCTCTGAGTTTTCGGACTTGTAGAGACTTGGCTAGACGTAGTCCGACCAACAATGCTTCATATTCAGCTTCGTTGTTTATAACCTTGAAGTCCAAAGATATCACATAGTCAAGTTCCGCTCCATCAGGGCTTCTAAGGTAGATTCCAATACCTCCCACTCTTTCGGTGGAAGATCCATCCACTTCTAATGTCCAAACATCGGTGGGCCGTTCCGTGGCTTGGGGATCTTTTATGGGCTCTTGAATTTTCAACCTTTGTTCCTCCTCTTTCTGAGTGTCCTGGTTGGAGTTATCAGTTTTTTATTCGTTTGAGATATTATCGAGGAGGAGCATGTGGTTGACCCGAGTTTCCTCCCACGATGGAGTTCGAGATTGATTGATGAATTGAGCGTCTTCAAAGTTGTCCGGATTGATCTGGCGGGCCGACTTATGTTTAACCTGCTTGGTAATCAAGCACTCGAACTCCTGCCTATCTGAGACTTTCCCTGACTCTGCTTCAGGGTATTCCGCTAGGAAGTAAACAATAACTTGAGCTTTCTTGGCTGTCGGAGCCTGATAGCTAATGTCGTATCCGCTCAGCTCAATTGCCCACTTAGAGAGTCATCTGGATTGGTCGATCTTTCCAAGGACCTGTTTCAAAGGTTCCGTAGTCAAGACAACTATCTTATGAGACTTGAAATAGGGTTTCAACCGCCTTGCGGTGTAAACCAAAGCATATGCAAATTTCTCAATATTTACGTATCTTGTCTCCGGCCAGCAAGGGCTTTACTAAGATAGTAAATTGGCATGTGATCATTAGCCTGGATCCGTACTAAACCGAAACTCATTGCCTTTTCCGTAACGGCTAGGTAGAGGTAGAGTGGTTCTCCTTCTACGGGTTTGGAGAGCAGCGGAGGGGAATGGAGGTACTTTTTTAAGTTTTCAAAAGCCTCAGAACATTCCACAGTCCACTCAAAGTTCTCTCCTTTCCGGAGGATCTTAAAGAACGGAAGATTCTTCTCCGCGGATCACGAAATAAAACGACTTAAGGACATGAGACGTCCGATAAGTTGTTGTACCTCATTGATGTTCTTCGGTTGGGGAAGGTCTAGGATGGCTTTTATCTTCTCAGGATTAGCACTTGTTCCCCTTTCTGTGACCATGTAGCCTAAGAACTTTCCGCCCTTTACTCCGAACGTTCACTTCTCCGGATTGAGCTTCATTCCGTACTTCCTAAGGATAGCAAAGCATTTATTCAAGTGCTCTATATGATGTTCCTCGGTTTTGCTTATAACAAGCATGTCATCCACGTACACCTCCATGGTTTTGCCGATTTCTTCCTTGAACATCTGATTTACCAGCCGTTGGTAAGTAGCTCCTGCATTTTTCAGTCCGAAGGGCATCACTTTAAAGCAATATACCCCTCCTGTACCAAAGAAAGTTGTTTTATTAATATCCTCCTTGGCCATCCGAATCTGGTAAAAGCCTTGATACGCGTCCATAAAACTCAGTAACGCACATCCGGCTGTGGAATCAACCAATTGGTCAATCTGTGGCAAAGGGTTTGGATCCTTTGGGCAAAACTTATTCAGCCTTATGAAATCATTGCACATCCGCCATTTACCTGGTGATTTCTCAACTAAGACAACATTGCAAACCCAATCGGAATAACGGACCTCTTCAGTGTGTCCGGCCTTCATGAGCCGGTCAACTTCCGCGGCTATGATGGCATCCTTGATTGGACCAAAATCTTTTCTCTTCTGGCGGATATATTTAATCGATGGGTCCATGTTCAGACGGTGAACAGTGACCCTCGGATCTATCCCCTTGAGGTCGTCGGTACTCCAAGCAAAGACATCTCTATTGTCTCGGAGACAAACAATGAGCTTCATCTCCACTTCCGCATTCATTTCCGTTCCAATTCTAGTCTTCTTGTCCGGGCTTCCAACAACAAGTTCAACATCCTTGAGAGTCTCATGAGGTTCGATCCGTGCTGTTTTGGGAAATTTGTCCTTCTGACTCCCTATTCCAATGTTGGGATCCTCTTTCTTTGGAGGGAGAACAATATGCGGATCGAAAGTCAAAGAGACTGCTAACACAGGAGTGGATGCTCTCCTGGTAGACATGATGTAACACTCCCAAGCTTCTCGGATGTTTCCTACTTCTTCTCCAATTCCGCAGGGAGTTGGAAACTTCATTCTCTTATGGAGGGTAGAGGATATAGCTCGGAACTGATTGAGCCCCAGACGACCAAAGATGGCATTGTAATCAAAGGTCCGATCCACCACTACAAAACGGACTAGTTGTGTCACTCTCGCGGGATGTGTTCCCAACGATACGTGAAGCATGATGCTTCCTAAAGGACGAACAGTTCCTCCTCCAAACCTTAATATGGAGGTATTGACTCTCTCATATCGAATTCTTCCCAGATTCATCTGATCGATAGTTCTTTTGGCAATGATGTTTGAGGAACTCCCTGTATCTACCAGGATCATGTTCACTCGATAAGTTGCTATGGTTAAAGAGACCACCAGTGGAACATCCGGGTCATCTATGTCCTCGCCTCGTGCCGTAGGAGGAGGAATTTCACTGTCATCAAAGGATATAGTGTTGGTTCCACGGATCATTTGGGCGTAGGATCTATAATTATTACGGATTACGTAAATCCCGTTCTCTTGCATTCTTTGCTATCGCCACCGATCGGTCATACCTTATGGTGTTGATCACTCCGTTGTATGGAAGATTATCCATTTCAATATCATCATCATACTTGTATTGGTGATGATCTATCCGAGATGGATGATTGGTGGGCGGAGGAGGCAAGGATAGCGAACATAGTTGCGGTTCTGCTGTTCTGTCTTCCCTCCTCCGTTCCGTCCTATAATGCCTAGAAGGTTCGTTCGTATAGACGTGATCCTTCAAATTTTCCTCTCTTATTAAGTGCTCAACCTCAGTTTTCAGTTGAATGCAATCGTCCGTCTCATGGCCACGGCTCTTGTGAAACTTGCAATACCCTTTTGCATTCTTGTTCTTCCGGTTATTATGAGATGGCTTTGGCCATTGAATATCTAACTTCTTCTCAATAATGGTGGCCAAGATGTCGGATCTTGGTCTATTGAGACGGGTATAATCCGCATATCTTCTTGGCGGACTCCTTTCTCTGTCGAAACCTTTATCTTTGTATTCCTTCTTCGGATAGAACTTTCCATGGCGTTGTTCTTGCTTCATCGGCTCCTTTCCTGGATCCTGCTCTCACTGGAACATTCCTTCGGTATTCCTCCCCGTACATTACCTCTCCACAAATATCATCCAGATGATTTTCACTTCTCACTTACTGGCTGGAGAGTTTCCTGCGGAGTTCTGTGTTGTAAGTATTAGCATACAGGTGACGGACCCGTTCTTTGATACTGTGAGACTCAACTCGGAGGACCTCCATATTGAAGCCATCTAGGAAAGTCCTAATATCCTCCTGTTCTCTTTGTAGAACTTCTGCCAGGTGCTCCACAGTTCGTTTCCTTCTTACTGACTTGTTTGGCAATGCAGTGTACCAATCCATGGCTATTCCAAAAAGAGTGGATGAGAAAGTGAGAGGTTTTGTATTATTGCTCATCCCTTTGGAATCCATCTTACTATTGTACCTTGTCAAGTGGCCCACAGGACAAGTATCCCCGTAGTAGTATTCCAAGTTCTGAATCACTTGATCCAAGTTCTTGTTTCTTTCCTTTTCTTTCATTATGTCATCACACAAAGTATTTGGTGCACTAGTAGCTACCTGCTCATGATCTTTCACTAGACGTCCAAGATTGAGAATCTGAACTTCCAAGGCCTTTTGTTGCGCATAGATTTCTTCCGCATTCATCATCTCTCCCGTCCTTGGATGAACTGCTACATCCGCGGGGAGTTCATCTAAGTGGACCACAGGAATGGTTTCCGCTACATGATCTCCAGCCCTCGGAGGTATCTGTTCCGGAGCTCTAGGTTGCCTGTTTCCGTTTTTCGGACATGCTCTCTGCCCATTTGGACTTCCTTCCCGTCGAACCTGGGAAGCAGAGGCTCTCCTATCTAGGAGATTCCGTAAATCCTCCTGTGGTAGCTGATTCCCCAACCTCTGCTGGATCAGACGTTGTTCGTTCCTTGACATGGCGGGCTCTGCTTGCCCTGGATTAGCCACTGGCGGAGTGACTTCTTGGGGTTGAACATTATGGGACCCGAAACTGACCTTAATTATCGTGGCGATCGACCAAATTGATTCTCGCTTAATCCGAAGTCACTAGTGCGGACTATACGACCATCTGGCATGGTAAAGTGTTGACCTGGAGGAGGACCCTGTGTCCCTACTGGAGGAACTTGAACAGCCTCTTCTCCATGATTTTTAGGTACAACATTCTCTGGAACATTACGACTCCCCTGAACGGAATGTCTCTTCCATCATCGGAGGATGGGCTTGTTGTGTGACCATCACTTGGGTATCTCCTTCCCTCAGCGTTCCTTTCTGTTATAGTGGCCCTCCGTCCTCTGTTGGGTGGACGCCCGCGAGGGAGTTTCGATGCCAGCAGTACTGGTCCGTGATGTCTGTCTCGTTCTTGCCATCAACCGGGAAGAGACTTTACTCAAGAGAGAGAAGAAAGCTCTCAATGTAGTAGTTATGAGGGAAGTTATGATAACAAAATCTTACCTTAAGGCTTTGGACCTTGTGCTATATTTATAGTTATCATGTACTTATGAGGTGGTTAATAACATGATGCCAAGTGTATGTTCAGGATTTGGACAACAATGCTCCCTTGGTCCATGGCCCAATAGTATGTGAAGTCGACACCATTAGATGGGCCAGGGAGGGTAGATTGGTCCTTTTACCCCTCAGAGTACTATTCCCGTTGATGGGTCCGTGTGAGACCTTTTAGAATGATCCGAGCTCTATTGAGTTGATCTGTTCCTAGGTAGCTCAGTGACGGTCCGAGACACTAGCTGCTCGGAAGTATCTTCGAGGTTTCAATGTATACGTTTGGTCTTATTGTTAAGGTGGCGTCCGAGTTTATCTTGTCCGGTCCGTTTGGCATCCTAGGACTGACAGTGTGCGGTACATGGTGAGACCATATGACCTCTTGTCAGGTTCGGAAGTTGTGCACCTAGCTAGGTCGGACCTGCTGAAAAGGTGTATTGACTTGAGCATACTGGTTGACCCGAAAGGTTTTCCTTAAGGCGGACTAGGCAAGGTCGGATGAGTACTGAATTGGCTATTTTAGCCTTGATGCGCTCTAGGACACGCTCTATGGCGCCCTTAACGGATTGGACATATATCTGTATCAACAATAACTATACTTACATAATATAAAATTTTGAATTATCTTTTTGTTATGTTTTAGGATTAATTTGTATTTTAGACGAAGGTTAAAAAAAATCAACAAAAATCAAACTGAGGAAGTAGTATTTACATACACCCTCTGTCCCATAACAAATGGCACATATTCCAATTATATATGTCACAATACAAATGCCACGACATTTCCTTTTTGGCAACATTTATAACCCAAGTGCATTTAATCCCACTAACATTTACACTGCACATTAATTTTCGTGTCCAAAATCAAATGTGTCATTTGTTCATAGGGACTTACTTTCTCTTTAATTTAGGAAAAATAATAAAATATTAATTTATGTAGGATATTATATTGGTAAAGTAGTAAGTGGTTGATAAAGTATGAGAGAGAATGAAGATAGTGATGATAAAGTAGGAAAGATAAATGATAAAGAATTAATGGGTGGGATAAAAAGTTTTCTAATTTGGCTTAGGAAGTTTGTAATAGTACTCCAAAATAAGAAAAGTTATGAAGCCTTTATTAGACCAGAGAGAGTAATAATTAATGACATCATAAAGGTACTCCAACAACAAGTGAACTGGGTTGTACTCTTTCAACAAGGTACAACTCAAATTCCAATTATAAATTTAAAGACAAATACTCAATCGAATGGTACTGGCTAACATAAACCCTAAAAATCACATCGTCGTCTCCCTCCCCGCTCTTCATCATCGATCATCTATCGGTTCCCCTCCCCACCACTACGCGAGGTAATTTTCTTTTTCATTTTGATAATTTGTAAGATTTTACATATGTTCCAGATACATGTTTGAAATATTTCTCGATTTGATAATCATTTACACCATGTGTGATTGAATATTTCTCGATTTGATAATCATTTATCCAGCTTTAACCATTTCAAACAGCTCAAAATCCTCCATGCTAGACCTCATGAATCTAAGAAGCCACAAATATGAATAAGCTAAAATCCAAACACAGCAACTTAATAACTTCATAGTCTCTCAATGTTCAGTCGACCAAAATAAATCATCCCCCAATAACCATTGATACAGTCAAATAACTCCATTGGCATAACTCTCATGAACATCTCATTCATGGACATGTCTATCAATATTCAAGGTAGAAGTAGTAATTAATTACTAATCAAAGCATTGATCCTCAAATTGATTTTTTGACCTGGATGAAATTTTGGCGAAGATGGATGTCGATGAGAAGGGGGTCTCATATAGGGTAGCTAGATGTAATAAACCCTAGATATTTCTATGTTAGTGGTCTATGCCTATTTGTTGTAGGTGAAAAATCTCCTCCCTGTGAATCCGTATAAGCTCTGAGTTTTCGGACTTGTAGAGACTTGGCTAGATGTAGTCCGACCAACAATGCTTCATATTCAGCTTCGTTGTTTATAACCTTGAAGTCCAAAGATATCACATAGTCAAGTTCCGCTCCATCAGGGCTTCTAAGGTAGATTCCAATACCTCCCACTCTTTCGGTGGAAGATCCATCCACTTCTAATGTCCAAACATCGGTGGGCCGTTCCGTGGCTTGGGGATCTTTTATGGGCTCTTGAATTTTCAACCTTTGTTCCTCCTCTTTCTGAGTGTCCTGGTCGGAGTTATCAGTTTTTTATTCGTTTGAGATATTATCGAGGAGGAGCATGTGGTTGACCCGAGTTTCCTCCCACGATGGAGTTCGAGATTGATTGATGAATTGAGCGTCTTCAAAGTTGTCCGGATTGATCTCTGGCGGAACTGACTTATGTTTAACCTGCTTGGTAATCAAGCACTCGAACTCCTGCCTATCTGAGACTTTCCCTGACTCTGCTTCAGGGTATTCCGCTAGGAAGTAAACAATAACTTGAGCTTTCTTGGCTGTCGGAGCCTGATAGCTAATGTCGTATCCGCTCAGCTCAATTGCCCACTTAGAGAGTCATCTGGATTGGTCGATCTTTCCAAGGACCTGTTTCAAAGGTTCCGTAGTCAAGACAACTATCTTATGAGACTTGAAATAGGGTTTCAACCGCCTTGCGGTGTAAACCAAAGCATATGCAAATTTCTCAATATTTACGTATCTTGTCTCCGGCCAGCAAGGGCTTTACTAAGATAGTAAATTGGCATGTGATCATTAGCCTGGATCCGTACTAAACCGAAACTCATTGCCTTTTCCGTAACGGCTAGGTAGAGGTAGAGTGGTTCTCCTTCTACGGGTTTGGAGAGCAGCGGAGGGGAATGGAGGTACTTTTTTAAGTTTTCAAAAGCCTCAGAACATTCCACAGTCCACTCAAAGTTCTCTCCTTTCCGGAGGATCTTAAAGAACGGAAGATTCTTCTCCGCGGATCACGAAATAAAACGACTTAAGGACATGAGACGTCCGATAAGTTGTTGTACCTCATTGATGTTCTTCGGTTGGGGAAGGTCTAGGATGGCTTTTATCTTCTCAGGATTAGCACTTGTTCCCCTTTCTGTGACCATGTAGCCTAAGAACTTTCCGCCCTTTACTCCGAACGTTCACTTCTCCGGATTGAGCTTCATTCCGTACTTCCTAAGGATAGCAAAGCATTTATTCAAGTGCTCTATATGATGTTCCTCGGTTTTGCTTATAACAAGCATGTCATCCACGTACACCTCCATGGTTTTGCCGATTTCTTCCTTGAACATCTGATTTACCAGCCGTTGGTAAGTAGCTCCTGCATTTTTCAGTCCGAAGGGCATCACTTTAAAGCAATATACCCCTCCTGTACCAAAGAAAGTTGTTTTATTAATATCCTCCTTGGCCATCCGAATCTGGTAAAAGCCTTATCTGGCGTCCATAAAACTTCGATACTTGCACATCCGGTGTGGAATCAACCAATTGGTCAATGGCAAGGGGTTTGGATCCTTTGGGCAAAACTTATTCAGCCTTATGAAATCATTGCACATCCGCCATTTACCTGGTGATTTCTCAACTAAGACAACATTGCAAACCCAATCGGAATAACGGACCTCTTCAGTGTGTCCGGCCTTCATGAGCCGGTCAACTTCCGCGGCTATGATGGCATCCTTGATTGGACCAAAATCTTTTCTCTTCTGGCGGATATATTTAATCGATGGGTCCATGTTCAGACGGTGAACAGCGACCCTCGGATCTATCCCCTTGAGGTCGTCGGTACTCCAAGCAAAGACATCTCTATTGTCTCGGAGACAAACAATGAGCTTCATCTCCACTTCCGCATTCATTTCCGTTCCAATTCTAGTCTTCTTGTCCGGGCTTCCAACAACAAGTTCAACATCCTTGAGAGTCTCATGAGGTTCGATCCGTGCTGTTTTGGGAAATTTGTCCTTCTGACTCCCTATTCCAATGTTGGGATCCTCTTTCTTTGGAGGGAGAACAATATGCGGATCGAAAGTCAAAGAGACTGCTAACACAGGAGTGGATGCTCTCCTGGTAGACATGATGTAACACTCCCAAGCTTCTCGGATGTTTCCTACTTCTTCTCCAATTCCGCAGGGAGTTGGAAACTTCATTCTCTTATGGAGGGTAGAGGATATAGCTCGGAACTGATTGAGCCCCAGACGACCAAAGATGGCATTGTAATCAAAGGTCCGATCCACCACTACAAAACGGACTAGTTGTGTCACTCTCGCGGATGTGTTCCCCGACGTCGTGATGCATGATGCTTCCTACAGGACGAACAGTTCCTCCTCCAAACCTTAATATGGAGGTATTGACTCTCTCATATCGAATTCTTCCCAGATTCATCTGATCGATAGTTCTTTTGGCAATGATGTTTGAGGAACTCCCTGTATCTACCAGGATCATGTTCACTCGATAAGTTGCTATGGTTAAAGAGACCACCAGTGGAACATCCGGGTCATCTATGTCCTCGCCTCGTGCCGTAGGAGGAGGAATTTCACTGTCATCAAAGGATATAGTGTTGGTTCCACGGATCGCTGGAGCAGCGTAGGATCTATAATTATTCTGTGATTACGAGTCGTCCGTTCTCTTGCATTCTTTGCTATACCGATCGGTCATACTTTATGGTGTTGATCACTCCGTTGTATGGAAGATTATCCATTTCAATATCATCATCATACTTGTATTGGTGATGATCTATCCGAGATGGATGATTGGTGGGCGGAGGAGGCAAGGATAGCGAACATAGTTGCGGTTCTGCTGTTCTGTCTTCCCTCCTCCGTTCCGTCCTATAATGCCTAGAAGGTTCGTTCGTATAGACGTGATCCTTCAAATTTTCCTCTCTTATTAAGTGCTCAACCTCAGTTTTCAGTTGAATGCAATCGTCCGTCTCATGGCCACGGCTCTTGTAAAACTTGCAATACCCTTTTGCATTCTTGTTCTTCCGGTTATTGTGAGATGGCTTTGGCCATTGAATATCTAACTTCTTCTCAATAATGGTGGCCAAGATGTCGGATCTTGGTCTATTGAGACGGGTATAATCCGCATATCTTCTTGGCGGACTCCTTTCTCTGTCGAAACCTTAATCTTTGTATTCCTTCTTCGGATAGAACTTTCCATGGCGTTGTTCTTGCTTCATCGGCTCCTTTCACGGATCCACTCTCCTTTGGAACATTCCTTCGGCATTCCTCCCCGTACATTACCTCTCCACAAATATCATCCAGATGCTTTTCACTTCTCACTTACTGGCTGGAGAGTTTCCTGCGGAGTTCTGTGTTGTAAGTATTAGCATACAGGTGACGGACCCGTTCTTTGCTACTGTGAGACTCAACTCGGAGGACCTCCATATTGAAGCCATCTAGGAAAGTCCTAAGATCCTCCTGTTCTCTTTGTAGAACTTCTGCCAGGTGCTCCACAGTTCGTTTCCTTCTTACTGACTTGTTTGGCAATGCAGTGTACCAATCCATGGCTATTCCAAAAAGAGTGGATGAGAAAGTGAGAGCTTTTGTATTATTGCTCATCCCTTTGGAATCCATCTTACTATTGTACCTTGTCAAGTGGCCCTTGGACAAGTATCCCGTAGTAGTATTCCAAGTTCTGAATCACTTGATCCAAGTTCTTGTTTCTTTCCTTTTCTTTCATTATGTCATCACACAAAGTATTTGGTGCACTAGTAGCTACCTGCTCATGATCTTTCACTAGACGTCCGAGATTGAGAATCTGAACTTCCAAGGCCTTTTGTTGCGCATAGATTTCTTCCGCATTCATCATCTCTCCCGTCCTTGGATGGCTGCTACATCCATGGGGAGTTCATCTAAGTGGACCACGGAATGGTTTCCTACATGATCTCCGACCCTCGGAGGTATCATTAGGAGCTCTAGGTTACTGTTTCCGTTTTTGGACATGCTCTGCCCATTTGGACTTCCTTCCCGTCGAACACAGGAGGCTCTCTATCTAGGAGATTAGTAAATCCTCTGTGGTGATTCCCCAACCTCTGCTGGATCAGACGTTGTTCGTTCCTTGACATGGCGGGCTCTGCTTGCCCTGGATTAGCCACTGGCGGAGTGACTTCTTGGGGTTGAACATTGTGGGACCCGAAACTGACCTTATATTATCGTGGCGATCGACCAAATTGATTCTCGCAATCCGAAGTCACTAGTGCGGACTATCGACCATCTGGCATGGTAAAGTGTTGACTGGAGGAGGACCACTGTGTCCCTCTTGGAGGAACAGGCGACCTCTTCTCCATGATTTTAGGTCTGACATTCTACGGAACATTCGACTCCACAGGCAGATGTCTCTTCCATCATCGGAGGATGGGCTTGTTGTGTGACCATCACTTGGGTATCTCCTTCCCTCAGCGTTCCTTTCTGTTATAGTGGCCCTCCGTCCTCTGTTGGGTGGGCCTTGCGAGTTTCGATGCAGCGATCTTGGTCCGTGATGTCTCGTTCTTGCCATCAGCAGGAAGAGACTTTACTCGAGAGAAGAAAGCTCTCAATGTAGTAGTTATGAGGAAGTTATGATAACAAAATCTTACCTTAAGGCTTTGGACCTTGTGCTATATTTATAGTTATCATGTACTTATGAGGTGGTTAATAACATGATGCCAAGTGTATGTTCAGGATTTGGACAACAATGCTCCCTTGGTCCATGGCCCAATAGTATGTGAGAGTCCAACACCATTAGATGGGCCAGGGAGGGTAGATTGGTCCTTTTACCCCTCAGAGTACTATTCCCGTTGATGGGTCCGTGTGAGACCTTTTAGAATGATCCGAGCTCTATTGAGTTGATCTGTTCCTAGGTAGCTCAGTGACGGTCCGAGACACTAGCTGCTCGGAAGTATCTTCGAGGTTTCAATGTATACGTTTGGTCTTATTGTTAAGGTGGCGTCCGAGTTTATCTTGTCCGGTCCGTTTGGCATCCTAGGACTGACAGTGTGCGGTACATGGTGAGACCATATGACCTCTTGTCAGGTTCGGAAGTTGTGCACCTAGCTAGGTCGGACCTGCTGAAAAGGTGTATTGACTTGAGCATACTGGTTGACCCGAAAGGTTTTCCTTAAGGCGGACTAGGCAAGGTCGGATGAGTACTGAATTGGCTATTTTAGCCTTGATGCGCTCTAGGACACGCTCTATGGCGCCCTTAACGGATTGGACATATATCTGTATCAACAATAACTATACTTACATAATATAAAATTTTGAATTATCTTTTTGTTATGTTTTAGGATTAATTTGTATTTTAGACGAAGGTTAAAAAAAATCAACAAAAATCAAACTGAGGAAGTAGTATTTACATACACCCTCTGTCCCATAACAAATGGCACATATTCCAATTATATATGTCACAATACAAATTCCACGACATTTCCTTTTTGGCAACATTTATAACCCAGTGCATTTAATCCACTAACATTTACACTGCACATTAATTTTCGTGTCCAAAATCAAATGTGTCATTTGTTCATAGGGACTTACTTTCTCTTTAATTTAGGAAAAATAATAAAATATTAATTTATGTAGGATATTATATTGGTAAAGTAGTAAGTGGTTGATAAAGTATGAGAGACAATGAAGATAGTGATGATAAAGTAGGAAAAAGAAATGATAAAGAATTAATGGGTGGGATAAAAAGTTTCCTAATTTGGCTTAGAAAGTTTGTAGTAGTACTCCAAATAAGGAAAGTTATGAAGCTTTTATTAGACCAGAGAGAGTAATAATTAATGACGTCATAAAGGTACTCCAACAACAAGTGAACCGGGTTGTACTCTTTCAACAAGGTACAACTCAAATTCAATTATAAATTTAAAGACAAATACTCAATCGAATGGTACTGGCTAACATAAACCCTAAAATCACATAAATCGTCTCCTCCCGCTCTTCATCGTCGATCATCTATCGGTTCCACTCCCCACCACTACGCGAGGTAATTTTCTTTTTCATTTTGATAATTTGTAAGATTTCACATATGGTCCAGATACATGTTTGAAATATTTCTCGATTTGATAATCATTTAAACCATGTGTGATTGAATAGTTCTTGAATTTATTTAGTTATTGTAGATTATTCTCCATTTCGGTTTTCTTGAACATCATTTTGAAAGACTTTTTTCCCTTGTCTTTATCTATTAGATCCTCGTTTCTGGTAAACATATAATTCGATCTAATAGTTTTAGATTATATTGAAAATAGAGAATGTAGTAGCGTTTCGCAAGGGATCCGATATAATCATTTGAACGATTATTTGCTATAACGGATTAAGGAGAACTCCATCTGTCTATCGATATAATACTTGTAGATCGAGTAATTAGAGGATTCATCCATACGGTTAAATAAAACTTCTTATCGGCTCACGTATACGATAAATTCGCTTCGATCCCATCTAGATAACATTATATGGATGATAGGTTAATATCTTGTAAAACCAATTTTACACTCAACAAGCTAAAAAAACTGGTTTCGATGGTGCGTAAATGACCTAGTCGTTTGGTTATGTGACCGAGATAAAATCAGTTTACATTTATTAAGTGTAGATGCTTTTTTTTTGAAGTTATGGTGTCTCATTTCTTGTGTTCTTACCTATGTACTTTGTCCTATAGTTGTTTTACTTTCACAAATTTACCTTTTTTTTTTTAGTAATATATAGTACATTTGTAAACGTTATACGTGTAAAAACAAAACAAATGTGTGATGTTATTTGTAAAAGGAAATTTTATAGTTGTGTTTTATCACAATAATGGTATTTGAAGTAGTAGTAAACATTTGAAAATAAGAAAAGTTGACAACGTATGAAAGATAGAGTGAGACAATTGGTTTAAATTGCCATTATTATTTTTCTTGTATATTGGCTAAAATCAATTTTACTAGTCAAATCCTATTAATTTGGTGTAGTTGTAACAACTGCATTAGAGTAATTTTCTTTTAAATATTAAATATTATAAACTAAATGTAAATCTATAATTATATATAATTATATATTGGATATTCTAGTTTTCTAAATTCTCATATTTTACAATCTTGAATAGATTCGTTATGTTGAATTTTGTTTTCTAGTTTCATATTTTCGTACTTTATGTCATTTCAATTTTTTACTGATTTAAATATATGTATTTATATATACTTAGAGTTTTAAGTTTATTTTTAATTTAGAGAAATTATGTTATAACAAATTCAATTATTTTATTGTCTCCAATTAATTATCACTAATTAGGTGTAGACTCACATAGGTGATTGGTGAATGCTTTACATAGTTTGTATTGAATTGAACGATATTCTTTTCTGATCGTTGTTTTCACGCTAACTAATGAATATTTTTGCGATAATTAATGATGTTTTTTGTTCGTCTCTCAATATATACATATTATTGATAACATTTACTGTCTCCTCAAAAACATGAATGATCAGCAGCTAGATTCTTCGAAGAATATTAATGAAACAAACAACGGGAGATATGTTTGTAATGTATGTGATCTAGAATTTCTGTCACGTGACTCATTTTGCTCTCACGTGCGTTCCCACACCAATGAGCAAGAAGCGTGAGTCCAATGAACTTTATTTGATTCCTCATCATTGAACCAGGTTCCAAAGGTGAAAAAAAATTCAAGTCACAATCAATCTGCACCTGGTAATAAGTCGACACTAGTAGGAACTATTGATGGTCAAAGATTTGCAATGGATAGTAAGCAGAATTTTGATAATAATAAGTCGAAAAAGCTAAAGCTTGCAGATCAACATTGGATTTTGGGTCCTGAGTACCTCCAAACGTCAATTCATGATCAGCATGCAACTACTAGTAAACACAAGGTGAAGAAGAAGAAGTTGTCTTGAGCTGGTGCAACATCATCAAGCTAAGTACTGGAGACTAAATTGACAATAGGTAATGCACCATCAGGCGCAACCAGAGGTGATGCTAGCAAGCCTTGGAGAGGTCTAGATATGGTCTTGAATGAGACAGTTTCCCCGTCGCAGGCTCAAATTGACAATTATGGTCAAAGCAGTGAGTTGTCCATTAGAGGACTCAACATTGACCTCAACGAGGAAGTGGGGGAACTAGCTCACATATCTGATGATGTTGGAGAAGGAGCTCGGACACCCATCTTAAGACGGTTGGATATTGACTTAAATGAAGTTGTCTTAGATGAAGATGGAGAAGAAAGCAAGCCAACCCAGAAAAGAATGCTCGACTTTGACATCAATGAGACACCACCACCAGATGAAGACGAACAGTAATATATGTGTGTTGGGGGGAGGGGGGGACACACACCCCAGCATGGGACCTTGGTTGCTTACATTTGGTGTTGTTTTCTTAGTTAACAATTTTGAATTTTTTGACAACTAGTTGTGAATGGCTTTTTTCATTTGGACAATACATGTATGCTTTTGTACGTGGGGGGACACACACACACACCCTAGCATGGGACTTTGGTTCCTTACATTTGATGCTGTTTTTCTTAGTTAATTAACATTTTTTAAATTTTTTACAAACTGGTTGTGAATGACTATTTTCATTTGGACAATACATTTATGCCTTATTGCCTTAGATTTAAAATTTATTGAACTAGTGTTTTGTTGTTGAACATTGATCGTGCAAAATTCGTTGATATTGGAATGTAGTTATATATCCCTGAGCTACTTGTTCCTATATCAAACATTAAGTATATTTGTGCACATTATATGTGCAAAAAATAAATATTTGTGCGATCAACCATGTTCAACTGGGTCAACCCATAAAATTTGAATTAATGGGCTTAGATAATAACATTTTAGAAATCTTTTTGAGATGTATGAACCTTCTTTCATAACTCATTAAATAAGACAAACGATTTGACGAATTTATATAGTAATATACCAACTCCCATAGGCTTGCATAAGTTCACCATGAACTCCTTTTACCAAGATACTTTTGTCTGATTTATTTTAAATGTAAAATTCTAGAACATCACTATCCAATAGAAATACGTCCGAAATAAATAAAGTGATGTTAACAATTATTTAGTTGATTAATAAATTGATCTATCAATTAATTAACTTTACCACGATTCATAGTTGTGAGTGTGAAAGCATATAGTGTGACCCATAGACCGTTTGTCACGCCCCAAAACCAATTCACTTTGGTGCGACCGGCCGTCTATCGTGAGATGGGCTCACGCCAAGACGAAGCCTTCCTTTAATCCTCAAATACATAAAAATATCTCATAGTGGTACAACATAGCGTCTAAAATCCCATAAAGTAATTACGACAATTACAAATCCTCAATCACAACAATACTCCACTACTACAATCAATCCTATACAATACTATACAAATAGTATGCAACAGCTACTAAATAATCTTCACAATTCCATCATGCATCTACCGTCTCAACTCCAAAGTATATTCGTCCAATCAATTACTAAATATCTTAAAGGAGTGGGTAAGGGTGAGCCTCAATGACACTTCTACCGGATCAAGCAGAGTATTTCAAACATACATATATACGTTTACATATCCAAAATAATTTGCATGGATACTTTTCAAAACAATAACAATTCATATCTTTAGCTCAATCAGACAATACACTACGGCCACATGAACCGTGGTGGCACACAGGTCGGTTTTTACATAACAATAATAATGCCCTACCAAAGGGATAACAAAACAATGGGAGATCTCCAAAAGCACGACATTCCCTCGAAAGGGCCAAACAGTTCATAGGCATATCGATGAGCATAAAACATATTTTCAATCCATGCTTTTTAACAAAACGATTTTCACACATCACATTTGCAATAAAACATTCATGGGTGCACATACTTGATCCTTTTCGAGTAGACTATTATACCAAGTCCAATTCCTTAATCTAATAACCATAAGTAGTTTGTCAAATCATAAAACACACACACACTATAACAATAAAATAGAAGCAAAAGTGTCAAAGAAACCCCTTACTTCATATCCTGCTTTAACCATTTCAAACAGCTCAAAATCCTCCATGCCAGACCTAATGAATCTAAGAAGTCGCAAATATGAATAAGCTAAAATCCAAACACAACAACTTAATAACTTCATAGTCTCTCAATATTCAGTCGACCAAAATAAATTATCCCTCAATAACTATTGATACAGTCAAATAACTCCATTGGCATAACTCTCGTGAACATCTCATTCATGGACATGTCTATCAATATTCAAGGTAGATGTAGTAATTAATTACTAATCAACACATTGATCCTCAAATTGATTTTTGGACCTGGATGAAACGTTGGCGAAGATGGATGTCGATGAGAAGGGGGTCTCATATAGGGTAGCCAGATGTAATAAACCCTATATATTTCTATGTTAGTGGTCTATGCCTATTTGTTGTCGGTGACAAATCTCAACCCCGCGTAAAAGGTACAATATCATATAGTATAATTTTTTAATATTATTATATAAAATATTGCATATTTATGACATCATCTAAGTCAAACTACCGAGTTGAACTTATTGAACCTCCCTTAGTAAGTAGGCCGGATCAATTGTTGGGTTTGGTGATACATAGCTTAGGATTATTCGCCGGCCAAAGCCTGTACGTACTCTCTAAACTGGCCAAAGCCTGTACGTACTCTCTAATTAATGTATGCTTATTTTCACACAAAGAAAAGAGAAAATAATAGAAGATGACTCAACCACTAATCAATAGAGACCCGTCCATTAGGCCGCGACGATTATTGATAATAACCAAACTACACCGTCACCTTGATATGTTAATAACTGTCATTGAATGTTTGATCGAATGTTCCATTAGATTTGTCTTAGCTAGCTGACATACAACATAGTTGTGAGTTGAGGAGTCTCCAAGATATTTTGTGTTATGGAAGTGCTAGTTGTAGTACTTCCTCCCGAATCGAAGTTCCCGTTTTATTTTTTGGACTCTTTTAAACATAAAAATTAATCCTAATTCATATAATAAAAATATTTTTTTAAAGTATTAAAAAATAAAATAACTATACTTACATAATATAAATTTTTGAACTATCTTTTTGTTATGTTTTAGGATTAATTTGTATTTAGACGAAGCTTAAAAAAAGTCAACAAAAATTAAACTGAGGAAGTATTATTTACATACACCCTCTGCCCCATAACAAATGGCATATATTCCAATTATATATGTCACCATACAAATCTGTGACATTTCCTTTTTGGCAACATTTATAACCCAAGTGCATTTGATCCCACTAACATTTACACTGCACATTAATTTCCATGTCCAAAATCAAATGTGTCATTTGTTCATAAGGACTTACTTTCTCTTTAATTTAGGAAAAACAATAAAATATTAATTTATGTAGGATATTATATTGGTAAAGTAGTAAGTGGTTGATAAAGTATGAGAGAGAATGAAGATAGTGATGATAAAGTAGGAAAGATAAATGATAAAGAATTAATGGGTGGGATAAAAAGTTTTCTAATTTGGCTTAGGATGTTTGTAATAGTACTCCAAATAAGAAAAGTTATGAAGCCTTTATTAGACCAGAGAGAGTAATAATTAATGACATTATAAAGGTACTTTCAACAAGTGAACTGGGTTGTACTCTTTCAACAAGGTACAACTCAAATTCCAATTATAAATTTAAAGACAAATACTCAATCGAATAGTACTGGCTAACATAAACCCTAAAAATCACATCGTCGTCTCCCTCCCCGCTCTTCATCATCGATCATCTATCGGTTCCCCTCCCCACCACTACGCGAGGTAATTTTCTTTTTCATTTTGATAATTTGTAAGATTTTACATATGTTCCAGATACATGTTTGAAATATTTCTCGATTTGATAATCATTTACACCATGTGTGATTGAATATTTCTCGATTTGATAATCATTTATCTAGCTTTAACCATTTCAAACAGCTCAAAATCCTCCATGCTAGACCTCATGAATCTAAGAAGCCACAAATATGAATAAGCTAAAATCCAAACACAGCAACTTAATAACTTCATAGTCTCTCAATGTTCAGTCGACCAAAATAAATCATCCCCCAATAACCATTGATACAGTCAAATAACTCCATTGGCATAACTCTCATGAACATCTCATTCATGGACATGTCTATCAATATTCAAGGTAGAAGTAGTAATTAATTACTAATCAAAGCATTGATCCTCAAATTGATTTTTTGACCTGGATGAAATTTTGGCGAAGATGGATGTCGATGAGAAGGGGGTCTCATATAGGGTAGCTAGATGTAATAAACCCTAGATATTTCTATGTTAGTGGTCTATGCCTATTTGTTGTAGGTGAAAAATCTCCTCCTCCACCGCGTAAAAGGTACAATATCATATAGTATAATTTTTTAATATTATTATATAAAATAATGCATATTTATGACGTCATCTAAGTCAAACTACCGAGCTGAACTTATTGAACCTCCCTTAGTAAGTAGGCCGGATCAATTGTTGGGTTTGGTGATACATAGCTTAGGATTATTCGCCGGCCAAAGCTTGTACATACTCTCTAATTAATGTATACTCATTTTCACACAAAGAAAAGAGAAAATAATAGAAGATGACTCAACCACTAATCAATAGAGACCCGTCCATTAGGCCACGACGATTATTGATAATAACTTAGGCTACACACATTACACTGATATGATAATAACTGTCTATGAATGTTTGATCGAATGTTTCATTAGATTTGTCTTAGCTAGCTAAGATACAACATAGTTGCGAGTTGAGGAGTCTCCAAGATATTGTGTGTTATGGAAGTGTTAGTTGTAGTACTTCCTCCCTCACGAATCGAAGTTCCCGTTTTATTTTTCGGACTTTTTTAAACATCAAAATTAATCCTAATTCATATAATAAAAATATTTTTGAAAGTATTACAAAATATAATAACTACTTACATAATATAAATTTTTGAATTATTTTTTGTTATGTTCTAGGATTAATTTGTATTTAGACGACGGTTAAAAAAGTCGACAAAATCAATGAGGAAATAATATTTACATACACCCTCTGTCCCATAACAAATGGCACATATTCCAATTATATATGTCACAATACAAATGCCACGACATTTCCTTTTTGGCAACATTTATAACCCAAGTGCATTTGATCCCACTAATATTTACACTGCACATTAATTTCCGTGCCCAAAATCAAATGTGTCATTTGTGTTGAGGGGTTGAGCCTCAAACACTAACTAAACTACTACAAGTCCCAATTCTAAGATCCGCCTCCAACTTGATGTCCATCCTGAGAGCTTTGTCCGAGCCAGAGCACCTGAAAGGACTAATTGGGGGGTGGGGGTTAGAAGGGTAACCTGGTTTGCTAGTGTCAAACCGGGAAGAGACTTTACTCAAGAGATAGAAGAAAGCTCTCAATGTAGTAATTATGAGGAAGTTATGATATGAGTTGACTTACCTTAATGTATGGGATCTTGTGCTATATTTATAGTTATTATGTAATTATGAAGTGGTTCATAAGATGATGCCAAGTGTATGTTCAGGATTTGGACACCAATGCTCCCTTGGCCCATGGCCCAATAGTATGTGAAAGTCAAATACCATTAGATGGGCCTGAGAGGGTAGATTGGTCCTTTTACCTCTCAAAGTACTATTCTCGCTGCTGGGTCCGTGTGGGACCTTTAGAATGATCCGAGCTCTGTCGGTGATGCATTCCTAGGTAACTTCGATGTGGTCCGAAACACAAGTTGCCCGGAAGTATCTTGGAGGTTCCAATATATACGTCTGGTCTAATTGTTAAGGTGGCATCCGAGTTTATCTCGTCCGGTCCGTTTGGCACCCTGAAAATGTCGGATATGTGATCCTTTGTCCAGTTCGGAGGTCGTGCCCCCAGCTAGGTCGGACTAGCTGAAAAGGTGTATTGACCTGAGTGTACTGGTTGACCCGAAAGAATTTCCTTAAGGCGGACTACCCATGGTCGGACAAGTACTGAATTGGCTATTTTGCCTTGATGCGCTCTAGGACATGCTCTAATGGCACCCTTAACGGATTGGACATATATCTGTATCAACATATGTCCCCCTAGTTTCCAAGTATCTTAGTAGAAGATAGTTGTGGAATTATGAGTAAAAGAACAAGTGTGTTTAGGGGCGTGTCCGAATCATTAAATGTGAGGGAGAAAATTCCTTTTTTCCGTGCTAAAAATATGTATCCGTGTTTCAGGAACTCAATATATATATCTCCCCCCCCCCCCTCCTTTTCTTTCTACAGTCCGAGATAGAAAAAAATCCCGGACTGTAGAAGGAAAAGGTATTTGTATCCGAGATATATCGAGATCCGAGTACGGTATTAGGATCAAAATAAGTCTCCTGTGGAAGAGTGTGTAGGAAGCAATCTGTTGGGCTGGATTTGTGAAATAGGTTAACTGGGCCGATGAATAGTGATCCAAGAGGCCCAATAAGTCATTCGTCCGGCCCACGAGTGAGGATCCCGAGATAGTTGAGAATTTCCAAAATAAATTTAATGGGGTGCGATGTAATTTCACCTCCTGTGAACTGATGCGACCATTGGATTGAAATGAACAACGGCTGGGATTAAAACCCAAGTGATGCGACGTTTCGACTTCCCCAACTGTCCCTCTATAAATAGTTTGTCAGATCTGTCATTTTCACACTTTAGCCAAATTGAATCTAGAGCAATCCTAAGCAATTTGAGCAAATAACAAGCTTCCGAGCAATCAAAATTTCCAGTTGTGCAATCAGATCTCCGTGCAAGTCTGTTTCGGAGAGCAAGCAAGGCTTCGTCGTCCGTCAATCTTCTTCAAGATGCTTTATCAAGTAAGTAAATCTGGCTTTATCTGAATTTTGACTGATTGTTCTTCTTTCTCGGATGCATGTATGCTTTTTTGAATTTCCAATCTCGTGTCCTGTATAGATAGGATCTCGTAGAATAACTGTTGGGGTGTTTTTGGCCAAATAACATGCCGTATGTTGAATTTTGGTGAAACAAGTATTGCATGCTTTCTGTAGTTGAATTATGGTGTCAATTTGTAGACATGACTTGTAGATTGGCCCTGTGAATGTGCCATGTATGGTAGATTATAGCACCAGTAGGTTTGTTGAAATCCTTGTTGCATTACCTCGTGTGGTAGATAACAGTGCCAATAGGCACATAGAATTCCCTTGTGGCACGGCCTTGTGCGACAAGTTAGGTGCCAGTAGGTAGGAAAAAATGACCCATAGGAATGCCCAATAGAGTAGTGTTTCTCTGGACAAATGGACCTAATAAAATACGTAAACAAACTCTCGGACGACCACAATTTCATCTTTCTGATACGTTTCCTTGTGCCCTAGGATGTCCGGGAGCGATAGTCAAAACCAACAAGAAGTTGAAGACTATGATGATGGAGTGAACCAGAGATCTGAGTCCGCTACTGTGAGCCCGTCCGTATCTGATCATCCGGAGTTGGAGATTCCGCAAAACAGGGTGGTTGCGGAGGATGTGGTTATTGAGCAAGTGATCCCGAAAGCTCACAACGCGGACGTTGTGGAACTCATCTCTTCTGGGGACTCAGATGTTAGGCATGGGGTCCGTGATACTGTCATTACTCGGAGTGAGGCCGTGATAAGACGGTCAAATGTTGCGAGAACAAGGGCACGAGTCTAATCCCGGACCATAGGCAGTGGTGGTATGCCTCAGGAAGAAGAGGATGCAGAGAGAAATGGACCTCGGACAGAACAGGAAGACGACACTGATCGGGAGGCGGAGGATGTGGAGATGTTGAGGGTAGAGGAGGACCGTGTTGTGATGGAAACAGGTCCGACCAATTCGAGTACATCCAGGAGAAAAGAAGTTGGAGAAGAAGAGGAGGAGGATGAAGACGAGGAGGAAGCTTCTTAAGCTGCCCGTCTGCGGGGAAGATTTGGGCAAAACAATCGCCATATTGTCCTGCATCCTAAAGTGCCCGCACAACCTAATCCGCCATTAGTTGCGGGTCGCGGAGCTCAAGCAGCGCGGACTAAATTTCCTAAATCTGCATCCATTGTCGTGTCCTGAGACCACTTACGGTGAGCTTAACGCGGATGGTTTGCTTCCCACCTATCCTGTACTCAGAAACCTTTGAGTTATTCCCTAGCTTCCCAAGCTAAGTACTTCCTATACTCAATAACCTTGGAGTTATTCCTTAGTTTCCCAAATCAAGTACTTCCTATACTCCGGTAACCTTGGAGTTATTCCCTGATTTTTCAAACTAAGTACTTCCTATACTCCACGCCAGTTATGATGTTGGTTTTGGTTTGAGTTGTCAGATGAGCGTCTTAATAACTTTTCAGTTAATCAGATAGCTCTGTGAACTAAGTTACTTAATACACTTTACAGCGTATGGTATCTTGTTCGATTTTACTGACCCAAGTCTTATGATATCTGTTCATGAGAATGAATCTCAGATAGTTGATCTTTTGATTCAACTCCTTCACATATAGCTTTGCTTGTTTAGGATCAGCACACTTAGAACTTCAGTGTTTACTCAAGATCAAATGCTTTGGTCGCAACAGAAAGCTTTGAGAATAAGTAAGATGCTCTGAGAGAGAGTAAGACGATCAGCGTTTGTATGCAGTTCAAGGTGTTCAGTGTCTAAGGTGTCTTCTCAATCAGTCTAAGTGTTGATATTTATAGATTAATTTGAGTGCCGTTTGAATAGTATCCGTTAGGCTCAAATTCAAACTATCGATATCTGTGTATAGTACTGTAGCAGGTTTTGTCTTCTTCTCAGAAGTTGTCGTTGCTTTTATTCAGACATCTCTGTCCGTGCATTAAATGCATTGTACTATACTTTTGTCCTGTAGTGTCAACGGAACTATACTTTATGTCGAGACTAGTGTTATGCGATTCTTTTGCGTCCTTATCTTCATTCTTGAGATATCACTTGTATTTATTGAAACAACTTTGTTTGCAATATATATTTCTCTTCGAAACGTGGTTAAAGCTCAAGGTATCGAGAATAGATATCTGGACACTTTCCTTGTTTTCAGATATGTATCTTATTTCTCAGATATCTCTTGTGACACAGTTTGTTTGAAACTATTCGTGTCTTTAAGATATCTGGCTAAGATATCTGAACAATCAGATTCAGCAATCTTGTGCAGTTTTCTTCAAGTCATCAATGTCGTTGAGCTTTCTGCTTGGATGTCTTCTTCTTGGTCTTCTCTTACATAAAATAAAAATTACATTTTAAGACCTAACATCCTATACAAGATTAGCTAGACTATCATACTTAGTGGGTTTCCTCTTTTACAATGTTCAAGTGAACCAAGAGTACTAATCACCTTTCTGAGACTAAGATAAGTCGTCATGTTGCTAATCAAAATCTAAACAGATATTTCTAACAAAATATCTAACATCCCCAAATCTTTGGGAAACCTTACTTGTTTTGCGGTCTTTTGTGCGAAGAAGGGGTAGACTGTAAATTTTGAGAAGTTTCGTCAATTGTTCAATGTGACTTTCAGTTCGGGGAATCCCCTCTTTTATACTTTTGTAAATAGGAAGTCATATAATTTCATTTTGGATCCCATTTCCTTGATCGGATCAAAATGGTGGGAGAAATACATCTTCGTGCGGATGGCTTTGAAGCCCGGAGTGTCCGCAGGGATACGGGAGCAATTGGGGTTGCCCAAGAAGTTTTCATGGGAAAGTATCCCGGGCTGGCGCCCTCTACCCAAGAATGTGGCTCCGTGGGTGGCGGAAATCCACAAGAAAAACAAGCCACCTACATATCCATTTACAGATTGATTTGTCAGTCGTTGCCTTATTTGTGCGGACTGACTGATGTTGTGGAGGTCGGAGAGAAGACCGACTTTAGTAAAGATTCTATATTATAACTTGTGTTTTCTCTTCTTTTGAATGTCATGCATGATTGTTTCACAGTTGTCCGCTATTCGTACTTTTATGCATCCGTATCTGACATTGTTTGTTTGTTCCGCAGCTTACTAGTTCGATTACATCATGTCGACTCTCCGTGAGAAGAAGAAGCAGCAAAGGGAACAACAAGCTCTTGAGCTTGCCACTGGCAGAGGGCCAGAATCATCAACACTTCCACGGGTCTCCCTATGCCAGACCCTAAGAATGCAGCACTGTTTGCTGCGGAAGAGGTGATGAGACAATATTCTAACATCTCATTTGGTCCTTTTTAGCGGTCTTTGTGAGTCTTTGTCTTTAGTTTTGTAGTCTTTTTAGATCGTTTTTACGCTTTGGTGTTGTGTTTACATTTTGCAGAAATCGATGTCTTTTGATCTAAATGAGATCAAGCCGCTTAGCATGGCTCGCCGCGGCGAGGAATTCAGTCCGCCGTGGTGAGATTTTACGAGCTTGTAACTGGAAATTGAAAGAAGGCTCGCCGCGGCGAGGAATTCAAACCGCCGCGGCGAGATTTAGCGAATGGTTATCTTCTGCGATTTAAGAAGTCTACTTGGCCGAAGGAATTGATCACTTGTGGCAGATTTTGCGAATGAGCTCCTGTCTTGAAGATTGTAGCTCGCCGTGGTGAGGGGATTTTCCCGCCGCGGTGAAATTATAGGAGAGGTATATATTTTTCGATTAAGAATTATTCCTTCTGCCGGGGCGAGAAACGCAGGATCAGAGTTTTGTTTTCCTTATTAGATTAGATTTTGGATTCTTTCTTATATAACTTCTTATACTCGATTTTTTCATAGAAAAAGCTCCTAGAACTAGGTTTTGACATTGATTGATTGATCTTTGGAGCTTGATTTTGACTATTCATCGAAGGATTGATATCGAATCCCTGATTACTGTGGTAAATCTCTATTGTTTTATCTTATTCAATTCGTTCTTACTCTGTTTCTCGAATTGTTTAATCTTGCATATGATTATCATTCTGTTTATGTTAAACATGAGCAATATCTTGTATTCTTTCATCCTTGCTTCGATTATGAGTAGCTAAATCAATCCGAACATGGTAGTTGCGTGATAGCCTTGCGTATTCGCTTCTAGGGTTTGAAATCGTTCATATAGGTTAGGCTCATTCAAAGATCTTCGTAAAAACCCTTCGATCCAGTAAGCTAGTTCAAAGATTCTCTAAAACGTTTTGATTAAGGATCGTGGATTGACGACCCACGATTACTCTAGTTCAAAGATTTTCAAATAACGTTTGGTTGAATTGGATTGATAGTTTTTTGTACACCGACCGTGTGACAGTATGAACGTATCCCTAGAGAGAATTAGCATTGCTTGATCTTAACTACTATGTTCCTTCTACCTCATTCTTACAAACAACTACATTGTTAATTTATGTTTTCTAGTTATTAGAAGTACTCGAATTCAAACAAATCAACATCGTTTCACAAGTAAATGTTTGTTTTCAATCGTTGTGGTAGCTTAATTGGTTCCTTAGCGAACGACCTCGTGGTTAGCATTGTCTATTTACAACAACTGCTTGCTACTTGTTTTTAAGTATCAATTTGAGCACATCAAATTTGGCGCCGCTGCCGGGGAATCAATTCCTATTGTAGCGGTTGATTGCGAATTTTTATTTGTTTTCCAACTTACCTGAAGTTTAGTGCACTAACAGAAACTAAGGATATTTCAAGGTTTTTGTGTTGTGTAGCTCTAACGACAGGTTGATCAAAAAGGATATTTCAATGGCTCAGTTAACCTATGGAGCCTACATGCAACCCGGCGAGGTTAAAAGGCGGAAGGCGCAATCGTCTTTGTCTAATGAAGCGAAATTTAGAACTCAAAGCTAACACTTCCATAATCTCCCCAAGTTCTCTGAAATGGCGATGAGGATGTGATAAGGTTCCTCAAAGAATTGAAATCTTGATTGCGAGGATTCCGTTGGCGGAGGAGAATGTGATTCAGATGAAGAGATAAGGAAGAAGGTTTTTCCGATGTGTCTGCAGGATAAAGCTAGGAACTGGCTGTTAAACCAGCCTGGGGGTTCTCTACCTACTTGGGATTCTCTCTACAAAGCCTTCATTAATAAGTTTTACCCTCCCGAGAGAACGCAGAACCTTATTACTCGAGATAATGCGATTTGGGCGGATGTGCGATGAGACCTTCTATGAAGCTCATGACGCTTCTTATAGTTGCTATCGATACCCGCACCACAGGATCGATGAGATGAATCTGTGCATCAGAATTTATGAGGGTCTGAATTGGGAGTGCCAGTACATGGTTGATATGACATGTAAAAATTCACTCCTGGAAGCATCTTCTAATGAATTAAATGCTATTTTCGAGAGATTGGCGGTGTCTCATTTCGAGTGCGAAATAAATCTAGGAGAGTGGGATACCGGCGATTGAAGGGACTCGAGGCATGTACTCTTGAGTGGGACACGCATAAGCGGAACTAGGCAATGAGGTAGCTGGCGGGATAACCAAGGTGGCAACAACTTCTACGAGAATGCTCCACGGAGTAACGGTTCTAGCTTCGGCTAGTTGAGTTGATTACAAAAGTGTCGGAAGTCTGATCGGCAATCGGGGAACACATGGGCGTTAGAGGTTACGGGCATGACACATGAAAATCGGCCGAGAATGATCAGCGGTTCATGACATTGGCGAGCGAAGCGATTAGAAAACTTTGGGGATCTAGTTGGTCGATTTGACAAAGAAAGGGTAAGTTACGGCGATCGCGAAACCCGAGCTTTAGCGTTGAGGTGACATTCGATGGCCGGTAAGGTGAATCTGTTCTTGCTACCTACACTTGCCTCGAGAACACGGTGGCCCGAGTTAAGACAACTTGGAGGTAGTTGAGGTAGCACCTACCGGCACTTGAGAAGCGGTAGAAGTGAAGTTGAGAGTGCGTGAAAAGTAGCCACACCGATGTGCGACTCGATGAGAGGCGAGTGCAAAGCGGTGATCCTTGAGTAAGCCCCACCGGGTGATCCCAAGAGATAAAACATCGGTGATGCCGATAGCTTTGATTTGGCGGTTGGGTTAGGAAATTCTTCGAGTAGCGGCATTGTGAATCTGAGGCGGCGGTTAATCGATGACCTTTGCGACCTATGAGGGCTGGATTTGAAGGGTTTGGAACCGAAATGCTTACGTCACGATGGCGATGGAGCGAAGTAGGTGCATGGGTGTGATTGAGGATGTTCCGGTTACACTGGATGGGGAAACTTTTATGGCCGATTTCATGGTTGTGGAGTCGACACGGGTTAAAGGAAAGGAGATGGAAAAGGATATGTTGCTGCTTGGGCGACTGTTCATCAAAACCACTCGCATGATTGTCAACCTCCACGCTCGTACCTGCACTATAGAAGTACATGGCAAGCAACGTGAGTTGCAAACCACCACTACACCATACTCACCCCTGCGGGTTGACACCAGGAACTATATAGGGGCGCACACAGGACCCTTGTATATACATACTTATCAACAAGGAAGAATAAGAGTTGCACCAACCGGAGGAGCCAAGAACCTCCAGAGTACCCGTTAGCCACCGCGGAACAGTCTAGTACATGACTATAAATTGTACTTCACAGGCCAGACACTTTCGATCCCTTTTATCTTTCCACTCTTAGCTTGAGGACATGCTTGAGTTTCGGCTTGGGGAGGGAATGTGAGGCTCTTCAGTTTCTTGCCTGTGTTTCTATGTGTTTTTTCATATTTTCGTGAGTCTTTCGTGCGTCCTTGTTATTTTTCCAAGTTTTGAGTATCTATTGTGAGTGGTAAATCCACTTAATACCTTTGTTTTGTTTGATATGTAACTGGAAGTAGCCTAGTGCATTGTTAATTCCTTAAGGTCTGTTTCTCTTGCAAATAGATAGTCTGTCCAGTACTTTAGTCCAAAAGCCGTGAGAAGCCTGAGCCGATGAAAAAATATTGAACCGGCATTTGTATTGTGTGATTCCTGGGATGTGCAAATTTTTTTTACGAATTACTTGCGCCTTTTCATACTTATGTGTACTCATTTTATTTGGGGATGACGAACGGCATGCTTTTAATTCTGAGTTCTCTAACTTTTGAACCCCGTTCTAAAGAACAAGTTTGGGGAAGAGTAACTTACATGTTTACGACTAATTTTTGAGCTTTATATGCTTGATTGTGTTTGAGTCTGTTGCTGTTTCCAAAGCTGTCTGAATTTAATCTCGGGGTGGATCTATGGTCTTAGATGATCACCGTCTGTCGTGTTGGGCATGTTTCAAATACTATCTATATACCGGCGTGTCCCTTAAAGCTATATGACCGTGAGGGTTGATGGCATGTATACGAAACTGGCACGCACAAAAGTGCGGACTTTTGGTAAAACAGACACCGGTCAAAAAATTGAAATAAAAGAGCCCAATGAGGCCATGCATTGAATACAGTGCAATAATGATTTATGTTTGATTGCAAGTGAAAAAGGGAACAGCACAGGTCTTGAACTTTTGTTATAAGTCGTTTTTTAAAAAGTCCCTTCTGATCCATTTGATTTGAGTACATTAGCATAAGATAGTCTAGGAATTTTTGTGATGCGAGTCACCTTCCCAGTTTACCTTTTGAGGGAATAACCCTATTGGACACTTCCAAAGAGAGTAGAGATTGCATATTATTCCTGTGAGGGACTAGCGTGCTGGACTTAAGAGTTATTTGCTTGAGAAAAGGTTTTTGGGATTATCATGCACTTTTACGCGAGGTTTCTTGAGAACAAAACATTTGCATTTGGTGGACATAATGCTTTCAAGGGTAGATTCGATCACTTGGATTTGTAACTCTTGTATTTGCCTACATGGTTTAGAGTCTAGTGTGTTTAGGCTATTTGTTTGCTCGAGGACGAGCAAAGGTTCGGTTTGGGGATTTTGATGAGACAATATTCTAACGTCTCATTTGGTCCTTTTTAGCGGTCTTTTTGAGTCTTTGTCTTTAGTTTTATAGTCTTTTTAGTTCATTTTTACGGTTTGGTGTTGTGTTTACATTTTGCAGAAATCGATGTCTTTTGAGCTAAATGAGATCAAGCCGCTTAGCATGGCTTGCCGCGGCGAGGAATTCAGTCCGCCGCGGCGAGATTTAGCGAATGGTTATCTTCTGCGATTTAAGAAGTCTCACCGCGGCGAAGGAATTGGTCCGCCGCGGCGAGATTTTGCTAATGAGCTCCTGTCTTGAAGATTGTAGCTACGTGGCGAGGATTTTTCATGTGGCGAAATTATCTGAGCTATATATTTTTCGATTAAGAAGGCTCGCCGCGGTGAGCTATTCCTTCCGCCGCGGCGAGAAATGCAAGATCAGAGTTTTGTTTTCCTTATTAGATTAGATTTTGGATTCTTTCTTATATAACTTCTTATACTCGATTTTTTCATAGAAAAAGCTCCTAGAACTAGGTTTTGACATTGATTGATTGATCTTTGGAGCTTGATTTTGACTATTCATCGAAGGATTGATATCGAATCCCTGATTATTGTGGTAAATCTCTATTGTTTTATCTTATTCAATTCGTTCTTACTCTGTTTCTCGAATTGTTTAAGCTTGCATACGATTATCATTCTGTTTATGTTAAACATGAGCAATATCTTGTATTCTTTCATCCTTGCATCGATTATGAGTAGCTAAATCAATCCGAACATGGTAGTTGCGTGATAGCCTTGCGTATTCGCTTCTAGGGTTTGAAATCGTTCATATAGGTTAGGCTCGTTCAAAGATCTTCGTAAAAACCCTTCAATCCAATAAGCTAGTTCAGAGAGTCTCTAAAACGTTTTGGTTAAGGATCGTGGATTGACGACCCATGATTACTCTAGTTCAAAGATTTTCAAATAACGTTTGGTTGAATTGGATTGATAGTTTTCTGTACACCGACCGTGTGACAGTATGAACGTATCCCTAGAGAGAATTAGCATTGCTGATCGTAACTACTGTGTTCCTTCTACCTCATTCTTACAAACAACTACATTGTTAATTTCTGTTTTCTAGTTATTAGAAGTACTCGAATTCAAACAAATCAACATCGTTTCACAAGTAAATGTTTGTTTTCAATCGTTGTGGTAGCTTAATTGGTTCATTAGCGAATGACCTCGTGGTTAGCATTGTCTATTTACAACAACTGCTTGCTACTTGTTTCTAAGTATCAATTTGAGCACATCAAGAGGATAGGCGGAAGAAGGCGGGCGAGGATCCACAAACCTTGGAAGCGCCTGACAAAGGCAAAGCTCTCGTTACCCAGAGTGCTACTGCTCCGAAGCCTCCAACTTCTGCTGCTCCGAGGACTTCTGGGCCTGGCGGTTCTACTGCATCCGCACCTCCTCGGGATGTGCTGGTGCGGGATGCCATCGTTTCTGGCAAGAAAAGAAATGCAACCTCGGATGTATCTCCTGTGGTGAAGAGGCAGCTATTCTCCGCCATTCTGCCGTTATCCGATCAAGCGGCCCTTGATGCGGAGTACGAACGGAGTCCTGGACTCCCTGATGCGCTCAAAACTAATACTTGTAAAATAACACAAGTAGTAAAGCGGTTGTCGTAGTACAACAATGCTTAAACCACAGGGTCGTTCTCTCGAGGAATTGATTAAGCTAGTTCTAAGGTGTAGGCTCAAGGTGCGAATTGTAAACAGATAGTGTGGGTAAGATTGATACTTCAAAACCCTACAACAAATTACAATTACAAGACAAGGTAATACCTAGATCATGCAATGTCTACAATTAAAACGAAGCAAGCTGATATTTCAAAAGTGTTGTGTGATATAGCTAATGATGCGATTGCCGAATGTAACACTGCGATTGCAAAATCGAACCGGAATCTGATTATAAATGCATTATGAGTTACGGCAAAAAGCTTGTCACTGGCTATGCCCTCATCCGGATATATACTAATTAGAGGTAAAGACTGATGCAATTTCACAACGATCAAGTATGCGTTCAACAACCAGATAACAATATGTCACAATACAAGTTATTGACGGAATCCACCTAACTCGTACTATTGAATTCCTGGGCGCCTATTGGTCTCTGCGATCGTGAAAAAGATCAATAATGCTTCTTCGAATTAAAAGAGAGATTGAAATCTCTAAGTGTTTACAATGCTTGGAATTGAAAATATGAAAGTAGAAGTAATGAAGATATGAAAAATGACTGTTACAAGGGTCCTATTTATAGACCAAGGAGGAAGAAATTCGAAATCATGGGAAAAATTGTCAGAAAAACGTGGGTTGAATCTGTCAAAACAAGTGTCACCGCGGTGATGTACTTTAGGAAATCCTCCTCACCGCGGTCTAGCCTTTACATGCGCCATCTGTTAGTGCGGACATGGTGAGCCCGTTTTGATGTGGGGCTCACCGGTGGCTTGTCAATCAGGAACTCCTCCATTTTTTCCATTTTCTCCACTTTTATCTCCCTTTTCCAACCTCCATGTCACCTCTCTTGGAGTAGTGGCCCACTAACTTGGCCTTTTGGTGCTTCTAGAAGGTTTTGAAGTCTTCTTTGCACTTTGGTCCTCCATTTCCTTGCCAATGACGCTAAGACACCTAAAAATGCACAAAAACACACAAAAAAACCCAAATGTGACACGGAACAAAAAACACTAAAATAAAGGCTAAAAGACCTAACAAAACACGGAAAAAGGCACTAAATGAGTTGTTAAAATATCGACTCATCACTCCCCAGGTCGAGAGGGTCGGAGAGATCCACAATTTGCACCAAAGGATAAGTGACTTCCGTGGATTTGTAGTTTCTATTAATGTTTGAAAATATAACTTTTGATTATTCGGATCTCTTGTAGCTCGGATGCATGATCAGAGCAATGCAGTGGAAGGCCAGTGAACGGGCTACCATTGAAGAGGATCTGCATAAAGCGATGGCGTCTTGGCGGAGGAGGCGGATAAGGTCAAGCAGTCGAGGCCGAGTCGAAAAGGATGTGGTTATCAACAAGTGAAGGCTAACTAGGACCGAGCTAAAGCGGACACAGGTGGCGGGATCACTTCATTGATGGGGCCTGAAGATGCTCCTAGAGTCAGGATTTCCTACTTGAGGATCTCCAGTTCGCTCGGATTCAAGCTGTGAAGGACTTCATGCGGTTCGACTCCTTCAAGTACTTCCTGGCTGATAAAGCTGATGCTCTCCGTCTGGAGGGGTTTACGTTTGCCATAGGCAAGTTGTAGGACAAGAAACTGGTGCCTGAGGAGTACAACTGGAAGGAGGAAGGACTGAATCCTTCCACAAATGATAAGGGCGTGGTAATACCCGTGGAGGAGGTTTCGGACGAGCAATTGGCCTCATGTGAATTCGCAGAATGTGTCACTGAAGACGGTGATATTGAGATTAACAATGGCGGACCTTTTCTTCCTAACTTCGTGCCGAAGGCTCTGGAGAAAGTGTGTTTCGTGCCTTTCAAGAATTACTTGAATTTCATGAAGAACTGGTACCATATGCCCTCCCGGATCTTTGGCTATGATGCGGACTACAACATGTTCGAGAGCATAAAGGCATCCTTCGATACCATTGACGAGTCCCGTGCGCTTGCCTCAAATGCCACTGTTGTGGATGCCACTAATGTCGGGACGTCAACTGCCAGTCCGTCCACCGTCAATCCGTCTGGGACCAATGAAGTCGGTCCGAACCAGCCTCCCCCTCAGTGAGAAGCCTGGGGTATGCTCCGTGGAAAATTTGTAACAATCGGATATTGATCTTTTGATGGCACGGATCTGTTGCCAAGTACACTAATTTTTTCCTTCGGCCTGTAATATTTTTCTAAGTACAATATCATACATACATCTGATGATGCTTGTGTTTTTCGTACTTCCTTGATCCATCGAAATATGCATAGTTTTCATAGATTGCATGAGTATACAACTCTTTCAAACTCGGATCACTTCCCTCGACTTGCAAGTTAGGTAAAAAAAGTATCAACTTGCTATTTCTCGGACTACTCGGTAGATAAACACTGGGAAATTTCCATAAAATGGGTTGCACGGATTGATCAATGAGTTCATTCTCGGACACTTTTATAGATAGTTATAAAAAGTTAAAAACATGGGCTCAATATAACCAGATGGGGTAAGCCCAAACGATCCAACACTGCTTGGCCCAGACGAATGGCCCAAGCCTATCGTCGACGTCAATCTTCTTATGTGGCGGACACTGATTGGTTCGTCCTATCTATAAATACCCGAGTTCTCAACTGCATTGATCGTACAATTCTGATTCTAATCTCCTTTCTATTGAAAATTTCTTTCTTCTTTCTCAGGCTCAGATTCATCTGGCCCCTTTTTTATTTAAATAGGCAGATTGAGCCTAGTGGTCTCAATAGGAAGATGGTTTTCTTGACCAGTCTCCCCCTCAAGAGTCCCGTACGTCCACTCTCAAATCGGTACATGTTGTCTTGAGTTTGAGAGTGGCGTGGGTCTAGAGGGATGGGTTGCTCAAGATCTGTTGTTAGGAAACATAGATCTTGGAATATGTTCCGATCTGAGTAGTAAACCTACGGACGATCCCATCGGTCGTCGTCACGATCCACCGGGAGCTTGTCTGTCAGGGGCTGGCTGGCGGGTGGGTCGTAATCGATCAATGTCGAATCCGTGTTTGGATTCGAACGAATGGATGTTTTGAAGAATCTTAATGTCGGAAAACTGATATTTGATTATTCCGTGATACAGGTACATCCAACTACTCGTTGTTTATGGAAGGATCGATGCTATTGGAGTGTTGAGGGTTCCTTTGGTTGAGAGATCCCCTAGTGAAGTTATGGCGTATCTCGGAGAATGTGACAGATTTTTCCATTGTATTGTAGATGTTGTGTGGATCCGAATAGATATATTGTATCGTAACATGTACAAAGGGGATTATGTGCACTTTTGTTTATTGTACAAACAGAATTGTTGTTAGACTCTCTTTGCCATGTAAACAATCAAATTTCGGTCTGAATCGAAAGATGAAAGTTGTATTGATTTGCCATAAATTCAATTACAACTTGTGGGCTGCGTGGCCAATGACAAAAGAGTAACAAAAATATAACTGACGGAGTTCCGTGCAACAGACCATAAGCATAAAACGTTTGAAGGTTCTTAGCATTCCAGTGCAGCTTAAGTGGACGTCCATGCCCATCCTCTAGTTCATAACTTCTGTTCACTCTAGCTCCAATGATCTTGTAAGGTCCTTCCCAGTTGGGTTTGAGTTTCCCAACATTGCTCAAAATATCAGCTCTGCGGAGCCCTAGATCTCCGACCTGTAAATCTTTAGCTTGAACATTCTTGTTATAGGCCCGGGCTGCAGTTGCTTGATATCTATGGATATTAGCCAATGCCTCGGTCTTCTTCTGATCTAGCATGTCTAGTTCATAGATCCGAGCTTCCTGATTGACGGAATCATGAAACTCTTGGATCCTCATTGTTTCGACTGCAATCTCTGCTGGTGTGACTGCTTCCGTGCCATGAACCAGAGAAAAAGGAGTCTCTCTAGTTGCAGTCCGTGATGTGGTGCGATGAGCCCAGAGTACACCATCTAGGTCATCGCTTGACTATCACGAAGTCCTCAATCGCTTCTCCAGGATCTTGACAATTGTTTTGTTCGTGAACTCAGCCTGTCCGTTAGCCTATGGATATCCTACAGAGGTGAAATGTTGCTCAATTTTGAAGGAAGTGAACCATTTCTTAAATGCATTGCACGGAAATGAGCACCATTGTCGAGACAAGGATTCTTGGTAAGCAAAGCGACAGATAATGTTTTTCCAAATGAAAGTTCGTACTCGACTTTCCGTGATAGTGGCTACGGCTTCTGCTTCTACCCACTTAGTGAAATATTCCACATCTACAATCAAGAATTTCTTCTATTGAGGTCCTCTTGGAAAAGGTCCGACAATATCAATTCCCCATCAGTCAAACGAACATGCTATGACTGACGGAGTCATTGGGTGTGTCGGACGATGAGGAATGTTAGCATAGTATTGGCAATCAGAACAACTCCGAGCAAATTCTACTGCATCTTTATCAATGGTGGGCCAATAGTACCCTTGTCGGATGATCTTTTGAGCAAGAGTCCGACCTCCTGAATGACTTCTGCAGCTTCCACTGTGGATCTCTTCTAGAACTTTCTTGTTTTCTGCTGATCCAAACATCTCATATGCGTCCTTGTGAAGGATTTATTGTATAAATCCTCTCCAAGTATGAAATACCTGTTTGCTCGGCACAGCACACTCCTTGATTCTTTCGGATCGGTAGGTAAAGATCCGTCTTTGAGGTAGTTATAGATGTCGATCATCCATTTTCTTCCTGTTCCAATGACCACAATGGTTGGAGTAGAGTTCATGACGGATGAGTTCCTAACTGTGAGTAGAATTACCCTCCTAGTGTCTAAAGCAATTGTTGCGGACGCATATTTTGCCAAAGTGTCCGCTCTTTCATTCCATTCCCTATCAAATTTTTCCAGGGTAAACTCCTCAAAGAGACTCACTTCTTGCTTCAATAGCTCAAGATACTTGATCATTGATGGGCCCTTTGTGGTGAAAGCACCCGAGAATTGGGCTTCAACAAACTGTGAGTCCGTGTAGGCTTTGAGTTTCCGGACTTGTAGAGACTTGGCTATACGTAGTCCGACCAATAGCGCTTCATATTCAGCTTCATTGTTTGTAACATTGAAGTCCAAAGAGATCGCATAGTCAAGTTCCGCTCCATCAGGACTTTTAAGATAGACTCCGATGCCTCCCACTCTTCCGGTGGATGAACCATCCACCTCAATATCAAACATCGGTGGGCTGTTCCTTGGTTTTGGGATCTTTTATGGGTTCCTGAACTTTTAACCTTTATTCCTCCTCTTTCTGAGTATCCTGGTCAGAATCATCAGTTTTTTATTCGTTAGAGATATTATCAAGGAGGAACATGTGGTTGACCCGAGTTTCCTCCCATGATGAATTCCGAGATTGATTGATGAATTGAGCATCTTCAAAGTTATCCGGGTTGATCTTCGGCGAAACTGACTTACGTTTGATCTACTTGGTAATCAAGCACTCGAATGTCTGCTTATCCGAGACTTTTCCTGACTCTTCTTCTAGGTACTCCAGCAAGAAGTCAGCAATAACTTGAGCTTTCTTGGCTGTTGGAGCCTGATAGCTAATGCCGTACTCGCTCAACTCAATTGCCCACTTAAAGAGTCGTCCGGATTGATCGGGCTTTCCAAGGACCTGTTTCAAAGGTTCCGTTGTTAGTACCACTATTTTGTGAGACTTGAAATAGGATTTCAACCGTTTTGCGGTGTAAATCAAAGCATATGCAATCTTTTCAATCTTTACGTATCTTGTTTCTGCCCCAGCAAGGGCTTTACTAAGATAGTAAATTGGCATGTGATCATTAGCCTGGATCCGTACCAACACGGAGCTCATTGCCTCTTCCGTAACTGCTAGGTAGAGGTAGAGTGGTTCTCCTTCAACGGGATTGGAGAGCAATGGAGGGGAATGGAGGTACTTCTTCAAGTTTTCAAAGGCCTCGGAACATTCCTCCATCCACTCAAAGTTCTCTCCCTTCCGGAGGATTTTGAAGAATGGAAGATTCTTCTCCGCGGATCGTGAAAATGAAGCGACTTAAGGACATAAGACGTCCGATAAGCTGTTGTACCTCGTTGATGTTCTTTGGTTGGGGAAGATCTAGGATGGCTTTTATCTTCTCGGGATTAGCACTTATCCCCCTTTCCGTGACCATGTAACCTAGGAACTTCCCGCCTTTTACTCCGAAGGTGCACTTTTCCGGATTGAGCTTCATTCCGTACTTCCTAAGGATAGCAAAGCATTTGTTCAAGTGCTCTATATGTTGTTCCTCGGTTTTGCTTTTAACAAGCATGTCATCCACGTACACCTCCATGGTTTTTTCAATTTCCTCTTTGAACATTTGATTTACCAGCCGTTGGTAAGTAGCTCCTGCGTTTTTCAGTCCGAAGGGCATCACTTTAAAGCAATATACCCCTCCCGCAGCAAAGAAAGATGTTTTCTTAATATCCTCCTTGGCCATCCAAATCCGGTAAAAGCCTTGATACGCGTCCATAAAACTCAGTAACGCACATCCGGCTGTGGAGTCGATCAATTGGTCAATCCGTGGCAATGGGTATGGATCCTTTTGGCAAAACTTATTCAGCCTTGTGAAATCACTGCACATCCGCCATTTACCCGGTGACTTCTCAACTAGGACAACGTTGCAAACCCAATCGGAATAACGGACTTCTTCAATATGTCCGGCCTTCATGAGCCGGTCAACTTCCGCGGCTATGATGGCATCCTCAATTGGACCAAAATCTTTTCTTTTCTGGCGGATATACTTTATCGATGGGTCCATGTTCAGATGGTGAACAGCGACCCTCGGATCTATCCCCTTGAGGTCGTTAGTGCTCCAAGCGAAGACATCTCTATTGTCTCATAGACAAGCGATGAGCTTCATCTCCATACGCATTCATCTCTGTTCCGATTCTAGTCTTCTTGTCCGGGCTTCCAGCGACAAGTTCAACATCCTTGAGAGTTTCATGATGTTCGATCCGTGCGGTTTTGGGAAACTTGTCCTTATGACTCCCTATTCCCAATGTTGGGATTCTCCTTTTTCGGAGGGAGAACAACCTGCAGATCGGAAGTTAAAGGCGCTATCTGAGGCAGATGATCTCCTAGTAGACATGATGTAACATACCCAAGCTTCTCAGATGTTTCCTACTTTTTCTCCAACTCCGTAGGGAGTTGGAAACTTCATTCTGTTATGGAGGGTAGAAGATATAGCTCGGAACTGATTGAGCCCCGGACGACCATAGATGGCATTATAATCGAAGGTTCGATTTACCACTACGAAACGGACTAGCTATGTCACTCTCGCAGGATGTGTACCCAACGATACATGAAGCATGATGCTTCCAAAAGGACGGACAGTACCTCCTCCGAACCCTAATATGGACGTATTAACTCTCTCATATTGAATTCCTCCCAAATTCATCTGATCGATTGTTCTTTTGGCAATGATGTTCGAGGAACTCCATGTATCTACCAGGATCTTGTTTACTCGATAGGTTGATATGGTTAAGGAAACCACAAGTGGAACATCCGGATCATCCATGTCCTCGCCTCCTGCCGTAGGAGGAGGAATCTCACTGTCATCAAAGGAGACAGTGTTGGTTCCACGGATCACCGGAGCAGCGTAGGATCTATCATTATTCCGCAGATTCTGAGCCGTCCGTTCCCTTGCGTTCCTGCTATCGCCACCGACCGGACCTCCTGCTATGGTGTTGATCACTCAACTATATGGACGATTCTCCATTTCAATATCATCATCATACTCATACTGGTGATGATTTGTCCGAGACGGATGATTGGTTGGCGAAGGGGGCAGTGATAGCGGACGTGGTTGTGGCTCCACTGTTCTGTCTTCCCTTCTCTGTTCCGTCCTATCATGCCTAGAAGGTTCGTCCATATAGACGTGCTCCTTCAACTTTCCTTCTCTTATTAAATGCTCAACCTCGGTTTTCAGTTGAATGTAATCGTCCGTCTCATGACCATGGCTCTTATGAAACTTGCAATACCCTTTTGCATTCTTGCTCTTCCGATTATTGTGAGATGGCTTTGGCCATTGAACATCCAACTTTTTCTCAATAATGGTGGCCAAGATGTCGAATCTCGGCCTATTGAGACGGGTATAATCCGCATACCTTCTTGGCGGACTCCTTTCCCTGTTGAAACCTTTATCTTTGTATTCCTTCTTCGAATTGAACTTTATGTGGCGTTGCTCTTGCTTCATTGGCTCCTTCCCTTTCTTGGATCCAGCTCTCACCGGAACGTTTCTTCTGTACTCTTCTTCGTACATTACCTCCTCACAAATATCATCCAAATGCTTTTCACTCCTCACTTCCTGGCTAGAGAGTTTCCTTCGGAGTTCTCCGTTGTAAGTATTAGCATACAGGTGATGGACCCGTTCCTTAATATTGTGAGACTCAACTCGGAGGACCTCCGCATTGAAGCGATCTGGGAAAGTCCTAAGATCCTCTTGTTCTCTTTGTAGAACTTCCGCCAGGTGCTCCACGGTCCGTTTCTTTCTTTTCGACTTTCCAAATCTTCTCAGGAACTTGGAAGAGAGGTCCGCATAGGATTTTACCGATTTGTTGGGCAGTGCAGTGTACCAATCCATGGCTATTCCGAAGAGAATGGATGAGAAAGTGAGAGATTTTGTATTATCACTCATCCCTTTGGAATCCATCTTGTTGTTGTACCTTGTCAAGTGGCCCACAGGACAAGTATCTCCGTAGTAGTACTCCAAGTTTGGAATCACTTGATCCAAGTTCTTGTTTCTTTCCTTTTCTTTCATGATATCATCACATAAAGGATTTGGTGCATTAGTAGTTATCTGCTCATGATCTTTCACCAAACGTCCGAGATTGAGAATCTGAGCTTCCAAGGCCTTTTGTTGAGCATAGATTTCTTCCGCATTCATCATCTCTCCCATCCTTGGATGAACTGCTACATCCGCTGGGAGTTCATCCACGTGGACCATGGGAATGGTTTCTGCTACATGATCTCTGGCTCGCAGAGGTATTTGTTGCGGAGCTCTAGGTTGCATGTTTCCGTCTTCCTGACGTGCTCTATGTCCGTTCGGACTTCCTTCACGTTGAGCCTGTGAAGTATAGGCTCTTCTGTCTAGGAGATTCCGCAAGTCCTCCTGTGGTAGCCGATTCCCCAACCTCTGCTGGATTAGACGCTGTTAGTTCCTTGATAGAGCGGGCTCAGCTTGCCCCGGATTAGCCACTGGCAGAGTGGCTTGTTGGGGTTGGACATTGTTAGAACCAACACAACCTTGGATTATTGTAAGCAGTCTACCAAATTGATTCTCGTTTAATCCAAAATCACTAGTGCGGACTATACGACCATCAGGCATGGTAAAATGCTGACCTGGAGGAGGACCTTGTGTTCCTGCCGGAGGAACTTACGCGGCCTCTTCTCCGTGATTCTCGGGTAAAGCATTCTCAGGAACATTACGGACTCTCCTGGATGGAACGTCTCTTCCTTCAGTGGAGGATGGGCTTGTTGTGTGACCATCGCTTGGGTACCTCCTTCCCTCAGTGTTCCTTCCCGCTGCAGTGGCCTTCCGTCCTCTGTTGGGTGGACATCCGCGGGGACGAGGAGGTGGAGTTCCGATGCCAGTATGTTAGTGCATGTTGCCCTTCTCGTTCTTGCCATCAGCTCAATTGAAACACGAAACCTTTTGTAAGGGTTCCCACAGACGGCGCCAAATGTTGAGGGGTTGAGCCTCAAACACTAACTAAACTACTACAAGTCCCAATTCTAAGATCCGCCTCCAACTTGATGTAAAGTCACGAGAGCTTTGGCCAAGCACCTGAAAGGACTAAGTGGGGGGGGGGGGGTGGTTAGAAGGGTAACCCGGGTTGCTAGTGTCAAACCAGGAAGAGACTTTACTCAAGAGAGAGAAGAAAGCTCTCAATGTAGTAATTATGAGGAAGTTATGATATGAGTTGACTTACCTTAATGTATGGGATCTTGTGCTATATTTATAGTTATCATATACTTATGAAGTTTTTCATAAGATGATGCCAAGTGTATATTCAGGATTTGAACACCAATGCTCCCTTGGCCTATGGCCCAATAGTATGTGAAAGTCCAATACCATTAGATGGGCCTGAGAGGGTAGATTGGTCCTTTTACCTCTCAAAGTACTATTCTCGCTGCTGGGTCCCTGTGAGACCTTTAGAATGATCCGAGCTCTGTCAAGTTGGTCTATTCCTAGGTAACTCAGTGACGGTCTGAGACACAAGTTGCCCGGATGTATCTTGGAGGTTCCAATATATACGTTTGTTCTTATTGTTAAGGTGGCGTCCGAGTTTATCTCGTCCGGTCCGTTTGGCATCCTGACAATGTCGGATATGTGATCCTTTGTCGAGTTCGGAGGTCGTGCCCCCAGCTAGGTCGGACTAGCTGAAAAGGTGTATTGACCTGAGTGTACTGGTTGACCCGGAAGGATTTCCTTAAGGTGGACTACCCAAGGTCGGACAAGTACTGAATTGGCTATTTTAGCCTTGATGCGCTCTAGGACACGCTCTAATGGCGCCCTTAACGGATTGGACATATATCCGTATCAACAATTTGTTCATAAGGACTTACTTTCTCTTTAATTTAGGAAAAATAATAAAATATTAATTTATGTAGGATATTATATTGATAAAGTAGTATGTGGTTGATAAAGTATGAGAAAGAATGAAGATAGTGATGATAAAGTAGGAAAGAGAAATGATAAAGAATTAATGGGTGGGATAAAAAGTTTTCTAATTTGGCTTAGGAAGTTTGTAGTAGTGCTCCAAATAAGAAAAGTTATAAAGCTTTTATTGAACCAGAGAGAGTAATAATTAATGATGTCATAAAGGTACTCCAACAACAAGTGAACCGAGTTGTACTCTTTCAACAGGGTACAACTCAAATTCCAATTATAAATTTAAAGACAAATACTCAATCGAATGGTACTGGCTAACATAAACCCTAAAAATCACATCGTCGTCTCCCTACCCGCTTTTCATCATCGATCATCTATCGGTTCACCTCCCCACCACTACGCGAGGTAATTTTATTTTTCATTTTGATAATTTGTAAGATTTCACATATGTTCCAGATACATGTTTGAAATATTTCTCGATTTGATAATCATTTACACCATGTGTGATTGAATAGTTCTTGAATATTTAGTTATTGTAGATTATTCTCCATTTCGATTTTCTTGAACATCATTTTGAAAGATTTTTTCCCCTTGTCTATATCTATTAGATCCTAGTTTCTGGTAAACATATAATTCGATCTAATAGTTTTAGATTATATTGAAAATAGAGAATGTAGTAGCGTTTCGCAAGGGATCCGATATAATCATTTGAACGATTATTTGCTATAAAGGATTAAGGAGAACTCCATTGTCTATCGATATAATACTTGCAGATCGAGTAATTAGAGGATTCATCCATACGAGTTAAATAAAACTTCTTATCGACTCACGTATCGATAAATTAAACCCGTTCCCATCTGGATAACATTATATGGATGATAGGTTAATATCTTGTAAAACCAATTTTACACTCAACAAGCTAAAAAACTGGTTTCAATGGTGCGTAAATGACCTAGTCGTTTGGTTATGTGACCGAGACAAAACCAGTTTACATTTGTTAAGTGTAGATGCTTTTTTTTTAAAGTTATGGTCTCTCATTTCGTGTGTTCTTACTTATGTACTTTGTCCTATGGTTGTTTTACTTTCACAAATTTACTTATTTTTTTTAGTAATATATAGTACATTTGTAAATGTTATACGTGTAAAAACAAAACAAATATGTGAGGTTATTTGTAAAAGGAAATTTTATAGTTGTGTTTTATCACAATAATGGTATTTGAAGTATTAGTAAACGTTTGAAAATAAGAAAAGTTGACAGGGTATGAAAGATAGAGTGAGACAATTGGTTTAAATTGCCCTTTTCATTTTTTCTTGTATATTGGCTAAAATCAATTTTACTAGTTAAGTCCTATTAATTTGGTGTAGTTGTGACAACTACGTTAGAGTAATTTTCTTTTAAATAGTAAATATTATAAAATAAATGTAAATCTATAATTATTTATAATTATATATTGGATCCAGTTTTCTAAATTCTCATATTTTTCCAATCTTGAATAGATTCGTTATTTTGAATTTTGTTTTCTAGTTTCATATTTTCGTACTTTATGTCTTTTCAATTTATTACTGATTTAAATATATATTTATATATACTTCGAGTTTTAAGTTTATTTTTAATTTAGAGAAATTATTATAACAAATTCAATTATTTTATTGTCTTCAATTAATTATCACTAATTAGGTGTAGACTCACATAGGTGATTGGTGAATGCTTTACATAGTTTTTATTGAATTGAACGATATTCTTTTATGATCGTTGTTTTCACGCTAATTAATGAATATTTTTGCGATAATTAGTGATGTTTTTTATTCGTCTCTCAATATATACATATTATTGATATCATTCACTGTCTCCTCAGAAACATGAATGATCAGCAGCAAGATTCTTCGAAGAATATTAATGAAACAAACAACGGGAGATATGTTTGTAAAGTATGTGATCTAGAATTTCTGTCACATGACTCATTCTGCTCTCACGTGCGTTCCCACACCAATGAGCAAGAAGCAGCAGGTCCAGCGAACTTACAATCCGATTCCTCATCATTGAACCAGGTGCCAAAGGTGAAAAAAAATTCAAGTGACAATCGATACACTTTTGGTAATAAGTCGACACTAGTAGGAACTATTGATGGTCAAAGATTTGCAATGGATAGTAAGCAGAATTTTGATAATAATAAGTCGAAAAAGCTAAAGCTTACGGATCAACATTGGATTTTGGGTCCTGAGTACCTCCAGACGTCAATTCATGATTAGCATGCAACTACTAGTAAACACAAGGTGAAGAAGAAGTTGTCTCGAGATGGTGTAACATCATCAAGCCAAGTAGTGGAGACTAAATTGACAATAGGTAATGCACCATCAGGCGCAACCAGAGGTGATGCTAGCAAGCCTTGGAGAGGTCTAGATATGGTCTTGAATGAGACAGTTTCCCCGTTGCAGGCTCAAATTGACAATTATGGTCAAAGCAGTGAGTTGTCCATTAGAGGACTCAGCATTGACCTCAACGAGGAAGTGGGGGAACTAGCTCACATATCTGATGATGTTGGAGAAGGAGCTCGGACGCCCATCTTAAGAGGGTTGGATATTGACTTAAATGAAGTTATCTTAGATGAAGATGGAGAAGAAAGCAAGCCAACCCAAAAAAGAATGCTCGACTTTGACATCAATGAGACACCACCACCAGATGAAGATGAACAGTAATATATGTGTGTGTGAGGGGGGGGGGGGAGGGGGGGCACACACACCCCAGCATGGGACCTTGGTTGCTTACATTTGGTGTTGTTTTCTTAGTTAACAATTTTGAATTTTTTGATAACTGGTTGTGAATGGCTATTTTCATTTGGACAATACATGTATGCTTTTGTGCGTGGGGGGACACACACACACACACACCAGCATGGGACTTTGGTTCCTTACATTTGATGTTGTTTTTCTTAGTTAACATTTTTTAAATTTTTTACAAACTTGTTGTGAATGACTATTTTTCATTTGGACAATACATTTATGCCTTATTGCCTTAGATTTAAAATTTATTGAACTAGTGTTTTGCTGTTGAACATTGATCGTGCAAATTTGTTGATATTGGAATGTAGTTATATATCCCCGAGCTACTTGTTCCTATATCAAACAGTAAGTATATTTGTGCACATTATATGATAAATATGTGTGCGATCAACCATGTTCGACAGGGTCAACCCATAAAATTTGAATTAATGGGCTTAGATAATAACATTTTAGAAATCTTTTTGAGATGTATGAACCTTCTTTCATAACTCATTAAATAAGACAGATGATTTGACTAATTTATATAGTAATATACCAACTCCCATAGGCTTGCATAAGTTCATCATGAACTCCTTTTACCAAGATACTTATGTCTGATTTATTTTAAATGTAAAATTCTAGAACATCACTATCCAATAGAAATACGACCGAAATAAATAAAGTGATGTTAACAATTATTTAGTTGATTAATAAATTGATCTATCAATTAATTAACCTTACCACGATTCATAGTCGTGAGTGTGAAAGCATATAGTGTGACCCGTAGACCCGTTTGTCACGCCCCAAAACCAATTCACTTTGGCGCGACCGGCCGTCTATCGTGAGATGGGTTCATGCCAAGACGAAGCCTTCCTTTAATCCTCAAATACATAAAAATATCTCATGGTGGTACAACATAGCGTCTAGAATTTATGTCACGTGACTCATTTTGCTCTCACGTGCGTTCCCACACCAATGAGCAAGAAATAGCAGGTCCAGCGAACTTACAATCTAATTCCTCATCATTGAACCAGGTGCCAAAGGTGAAAAAAAATTCAAGTGACAATCAATCTACACCTGGTAATAAGCCTACTTCTTCCATACTATCCAAATGGCAAAAGCCTACTTCTTCCATACTATCCAAAACCATTACAATAAAAGAAGTCCTAACGGACCAGCCCAAAATTATTCTCATAGTACTTGATCTCCTTCCAGCCCAATTAGATAACATGAGCTTCCCAAACCTCAATCCAAACTGCTTTTGACTTCAAACCAGTATATATCTCCATCCATGGATCACAATAATCACAGAAGCTTCTCCAATAACATTTTCATACACATTACACACCTTATAGTTACTATTTTGGAAGTGTAGGAGTTATTATGACGTCAAAACACGTATTTATGTCACTCATAATTTGTTTGGTTGTCAAAACATCACAAATATCTTTGGTTTGGTTGACCTTTGAAGACTGAACGGCTAGGAGAAGTTTTATAAGAAATGCCAAACATACACTACTCAGTGAGTTAGTTCCAAGGCAGAATTTCAGCTGAAGGTGCAAATAAGTTGATTTTGCAGGAATTCATGTTTCAAAATCTCTCAATACCAATAAGAAGTTTCTATCCTGAACTTTCTTACGCCTTTTGAATTACTAAAAAATAATAGTTGATTTGAAATCTCTTAGTTTTCTCTCATAGTACGATTTCATCGTAATTTAATATTGCGTAATTTATGAGTACTTTTTGGTAAAAGTTCAAAAGAAAGTCGATGTTAGAAAACTCTATTGGAACGGACGGACATCCTAAGCTTTAGTGTACTAGGAGTAAAGAAAATCCGGCCTCAAGTGAAACATCAGCTCTATATCACTGTATGCTGAATCTAGCTACAGATTTTTCTGAATTCCATATCACATGAGCCTTTCAAAAGTGTGCAAACATCAAAATTGAAACATTAAAGGATGAAAATATACTACTAATATGAGGCAAAACCCGCTTAGTGTACTATCAGCGCTTTGAACAACCACACCAAGAAGGTAGCATAATTAGGCAATCAACTAAAAACCTTTTATCTTTCATTATTGTTTTTTTATATAACATTATTTTCGAATTCATACCAATTTTAAAAATTTATTTTTGAAATTTTATTTTTTAGAATTTTCGAGTCAAAGGTCATATATAAGAATAATATAAAATCAAAATATTATTCAATATTTTTCCGGATTCATATTGTTTTTTGACAATTTCATCAAATTTCGTGTACCTAGAAAATGACAAAACACATTTGTATTTTGTTCCTCGAATATTGATTCTAACGAATCCAGTTGTTCAATTGTTAATAATTAGTAAATTATAAACCTAGTTTAAGTTTAATCCCAAAACACTTGATGCAAAAATTACCTAGTAAATATTCTCAGTTCATTATGATGATGATGATGAAGAAGATGATGATGAAGAAGAAGAAGGTGATAAAACCAGTCGGAAAATAAAAACATATAAGGATCAATATTTACGAAAATATAATGTGAAATGGAATTTCTGGAGAATTCATATTCAAATTTATGACATAAATCAAGCAAAAAAGTTTTGTACATATAGACAATAAAAAATTCACAAAGTCTCATGACAAACGGTCTCTAGATAACTTATCTATAGACGAACTATGTTATCAATAAAATCATCCATGTTATTAATCAAAACGTCTATGTTGTTAACAAAATAAATCTTGTTGTAATATGAAAAAATGAGAATATAGATGTTTTGATTAATAACATGAATGATTTTCTTGACAATATAGGTCCGTCTCTAGATAAATTATCTAGAGACCGTCTCTCAGGAGACTTACTCTAAAAAATTTGTTCAGTTTGTATTTTTTTCGTGTATAATTATAAAAAAAAAAAATCTCGTTTTTTGTTTTTTTGATGAATGTTCGATTTTTGTAGATAATAATATAAATATGGAGTAAATAATATAAATTTGTAAAATAAAAAATATATTTGATGTAAATGTAAAGGTTGTTATAAGTTAGGTCAAATGTGAAATATGTAAATATAATGTGTTTGACCATTTCTAAATTAGTTTGACTTTTAGACTTATATGTAATTAGAAATAATCTAACTATTTTACATTGTATTGTTAATCTATTGGTGACCTATTTGTGTGGGACGTATCTAATAGGGGGTATATGAAATTTTCTCAAATTTATAAGGCTAAACTACCTCAAAAGCTATATCTGTTCTCATCCGAAGTTAAACTGGATCTCTCTATAATCTGAAATAGAGCCACAGACCATCCAATCTTTACTGGTGTTCACATTTTTATCATCAACAGTCGCATAAAGATGAACAGGTCCAAGTTATTAATGATTAAGTATTAAATATTAAGAACTTGCCTCCCAAATTATTTTGGGCTTCAAAGTTTTCCTTTAGGTTTGTAGCCAAACTACTTACATAATTTAAGCAAAGCAATCTTACAAGAACTATCCAATAGGATCTAATAAAAATTATTATCTTCGATAAAACAAAAAGATATGCCAAAGTCAAAAAATGTAAGATTTTCCTAAAAGATAGAAAAATCAAGATTTTTTGTGATTTTTCGCGGTTTTTTTGGGTTTTAGCGGTCTGACCGGCTGAGTTTTTTTAAAAACCGTCGAGACACATTTTAGTTATGCTTTTAATAAATTATGTTATGGTTTAAAGTTGTTAGCATTGAAGTTTCAGTTACAGTTTTTACGTATTTTGTTAATATTTTAAGATATGATGTGATGATTTTAATGCGTCGGTATTGTATGTTTCAATTATAGTTTTAACCTCTCTTGTTAATGTTTTAAGAGATGGTGTGATGGTTTTAAGGGGCCATGATAGTTTTAAGATGGCTTGTTATAGTTTTAAGCGACAATCTAATATCATTAAACAAGTCTAAAATATTCAAATTTGCCATTAAAACATCAATAAACAAGTTTAAAATAAGTTACTTGAAACATTCAGTCATTACAATATTAAAATACTCATCCAAAGGTTTTAAACCATCTATTCTCATAGGAAAAAATTACAATAAATATTCATTCGGTGTTTTTTTTATGCAAATACAAACTGAGTTGTTGAAATAGGTCTTTTTTTTATTAAACTCGTTGGGAACTTCGGCTTCTGCCTTTTGTTGCTTGTGTTTCAATCTTGCAGTGACACCCTTGACAGACCTATCATCAAACTCGATGTCATCATTAGCACCTGCTTAAAACTATCACATTGGTGCTTAAAAACAAAGAAGAAATATGCAACACATGCTAAAACGGTAACATTGATGTTTAAAACTATAGCAGTTCATCTTAAAACTATAACAAAGTAGAAACATGCAACACAAGCTAAAAACAGTAACATTTATACAAAAAAAACCATAATCGTGTAACAAAGCATTTGCAAAAAATAAAATCATAAATATTTCTCAGAAGCTAAAACACTAATGTTGATGCTTAAAACTACAATAATAGGTTTTATAACTATAACATATGCGCTAAAAACAATAACATCCAGCTACTCAACATAAGATAAATATAATAACATTAATACTTAAAACCATAACCGTGTCTCTTAAAACTATAACAAAACCTCTGAAAACTGTAACAAAGCACGAGCATGCAACACAAGCTAAAAACAGTAACATTGATGCTTAAAACCATAACAGTGCATCTTAAAACTATAATAATGCCTCTTGAAACTATAACAATGCATATTAAAACTATAACAAAGCATTTGCAAAAAATCAAATCATAAAAATTTCACCAGAGGCTAAAAACACTAATGTTGATGTTTAAAACTACAATAATAAGTCTTGAAACTATAACATTTGCGCTAAACCAGTAACAGGCGGAAACATTCAACATAAGCTAAAACCATAAATATGATGCTTAAAACTATAACACCAGCTCTTAAAACCATAACAAAGCACCATATTGCGAAATTTGATTTTCACTGTACGGATTTCAGATCTGAAACCAGATCTGGAAATATCAAATCGTAAAATCAGCGAAAATGAAAAATAAAAGGTCAAATTTCACTTCCGATTGAGATTTTAATGAAAAAAAGCGAGATGAATTTGTTGATTTGAACATTTTAGCAACTGGATCTGAAAATCCGGTGGAAATCCGGCAGAAATCCGACGAAATCGTGTGTGAGAGATAGAGTGAGAGATAGAGATAAAGATAGAGATAGAGAGGGAGATTGCCTGGTACGATTTGATTGCCGTCGTGTTGGAGCACCATAATTTCCGGCAGAGGATGTGGTTCCGGTGGATGATATGGAGTGAGGGAAGAGAGATATGGATGTTTCTCTCACTAGGATTTTTATAGAGAGAGAAAGATGGTTGAGTTGTGAGAGCGTGTTATTATTTGATATATTTATATAAAAACTACTGACCGGTTTATAGTATTTCTGACCGGTTCTTTATTGTGAGTGCTATAAATTACGAAAATCTTCCTTTTTACTGTACTTGCTCCCATGCCATTGCTTTCTACATACCACGCCCCCAGGAAAATCGAAGTTAAAACAAACATATATAGAGCCATGAGAACTTGTCCCACGAGAAAGAAATGACAGAAAATAACATAGCGACTCTAAGCCTCACGTTACTAGCAAACAGGTCAACACATTCCTACTATCTTGATGCCCCACAGGCATTATGAAGCCTAAACTTATGTTTCTAGACATTGAATCCAGCTATTTTCACAGCCAATTAACATTTTACCATTTATCAGCATAATTGATAATGACTATCTATATAGCGATCAAGAAGTAACACCACAATATTAGCCTACAGGGACGGAGCTAGGAATAAATATTGAATGTGGCTAATTATGAGGACAGGTTATAGTTAACATCACGAGAATTTTTTTGCAGAAAATACCATCTTCACAAATATTTTCCTACATAACATCAAAAAAAAAAAAAAAAAGGTAAGGAAATGGTACCTTAAAACCAAAAGCCACAACAAAAGTTCAACTTCAACCAAGCATGAAAATTTGAGGCAGTGTAGCTTTCTAATAATAAATATATTAGAAACTCAGCGTAACAACACATCTTTCTTTCAACGAACCAAAACATTACTTCATTAATAGAAAACTAGACCAAGGGGTTCAACAACATAAATTTTCACACTTTTACAATTCCAGAACATGCGACAGCCTAAACCAAACATATCTAACATGGATCTTTGCTAATAAAAAGCTCAAAATTAGACTAATTAACAAGATTCTTAAATCAATTACTTCAGTCAAGTCAGCCATGTCCTATGAACATCCACATGGATTAATTTTCCCAATCACAAAATGTGTACAAGGACATGATTCAGCAAAACAATAGACAAAAGAAGGACGGGCAGGAATAACCGAAAAACCAACACGTCCCACGCAAAAACTATCACCAACTCCACCACAATCTGTCAAGGAGAAAAAAAAGCAACACAACTGAACACCACAGAGAAAGAAGAAATTGCAAGAAAATTAATTCTATAACAATTAATAATAACAACAAAATTGTAGTCAATTAAAATATCTCATACTCCTAAACCACCTTAATAAATTAGTCCTATAACAATTTTTACAATTGTCTTGATACAATTACTAATATAGCTCAAATAGTCCAAACTACTTTACATCGATGAAGAATCTAAATATATAAACCGATCTACTACTTCTACTACTCTATCCAGAATAATAATTCCCAAATTTTCAACCCTCTTTTTATGCAACAGGTCACAATTCTTTACCTTCAATTTCGGATTAATGGCTGAATTTTTGCAGCTTGCCTGAAGAATACATAGCAGGTTTGTTTATGTTTTTGCTGGTTGCAGAGGAGACTTTTCTGATTTCATTTTCCTCTAATAATTGTCTTGTAAAGTGTTATAGTAATAATTGTCTTGTAAATTGGACCAAGTTAATGTGGGCTTTCAGATTTGAAAGTGGGCTTCTTGGACCTCAAATTCCCTGAATATTACTTAAGTTGTGTAATGGTGTTACTAAACTCAAATTTTAGGTGGGGCTAATTTGCAAAACAAAAAAATTAAAGGCTATAGATAATTTTTTTTTTTTTTTTTTCAGATGTGGCTGCAAGGTGTGTCTCCGCCCCTGCATGCGTATGCAAACAAATTTGAGTGATGATTCAATTATTTTCAACTTTCAATATCAGACTCTTCCAACCCTCTTTCTCGAATAAATATCTACCAAATTTAATCAAACTGAAGAATAGCTTGCTAAAATATATCTCGACTATCAACATATCAGAGAAATTATGCACCTGCTAACCCCCCTATGAATTAATGCAGCACAAACATTCTCAAGTATCATGTATGCTACTCTGACCCTCAAGAATACTAATACACTTCCAAATTTTGTTGGGTAAAACTATACAAAACTTCAAAGCTTAGTTTTCTTCACCATTCCATCAGCATGGAGCAAAACTTGGACAGGAAAGACCAATCGAAATTTGGTCGAAAGAAAAAATCTCAGAAAAAAACAGAAAACATAAAAAAAAAATTAAAAAAAATAAAAAAATAAAAAAAGCATTTATGTGATTCAACAACCCAGCCCCTTGTACATTCAATTTTGCATAATCGTACTTAGCTTTAACGATTACAATTTATACACATAGGATAGTCAAAAACACCACATAACTTAGTAAGCTACTATTCCCCATTCTAACGCAGACCTTCTAAGTTCTAATTACTGGAAAATTCAACCATGGTCTTATCTCACCCTCTCACTACTGTAGCAGTGGACTCTCCACACTTTAGGTCCAGTGAGAGGTGAGACCATTGGGTTGAGACCATGGTCTAGCAAACCCTAATTACTAGCCGTTTGGTCACAATTTTGCTGCTGTGAGTCACACAAACACGAACATTATCCATATATCATATTCACCCTTGAGCCAAAATCACAACCACTCGACAGACTAAAGACATAGTCTCAAAATGATAGAACTTCTGCAGCTAACACAAAAAATTTAGCACGGAAAGTCGATGATTCCTGCCAGAGAGTCACATAAAGACGAATATAATCGAAAACATTCACCAAAGACATAATCTCAACATGTATAAAGTTCTGCAACTAACACATATACAATTCAGAATTCAGTATTGGCGTGTTACAAATTGGAAACGATGATATAATTTATTACCTCCAGAATAAAACTCATCAACAACAGATACAGAGTTACCTCAACTAAGCCGACGAAACGAAACGATTACTCCTACTAAACCTTCTCCCCTTCTCCAAACCCTCAATCAAACCATTACACTCAAAGCCACAACCACACTGAGGACTCTCATAAAAATTATCAATCCCAAACTCAGCCGAAGCAATCCCTACCGAAAACTCGAGATTATCGCCCTTTCTCCTGACCTCAACAATATTAAGCCACAGAAAAAGGATTTTAACACTGACACCAGAGAGATTGGTGAGCTTGTCCTTGTAAATGTTGCCGCTGATTTTGGACTTGTACCTGAGCTGATAGGATCCGACGAGAGAGAAGCTGCAGGAGCCGTTGAAGTAGGCGGCGAATTGGCCGGTGGAGGGGTCGAGATCGTAGTGGGTGATGCCGATTGGGAGGATGCCGACTGGGAAATCGTATGATCGGATTGCTTCGTACGCCGTGGGGTAGGTGGAGAAGACGGTGGCGATGATGAGGAGGAAGGTGGAGATTATAGCTATGGAGGTTTTGTGGATTGACATGGTTTTTGTTGACTTTGGTTATGGTGTAGTATAGTATGTTTGTCTTTTTTATTTGTGAAGAAGAAAGGAGGGGTTTGTAGAAGGGACTTTGATATATGCAAGTTACATTTTTTTTTTTTTGTTTGAGGTAAAATGGAAAAAAGAAAAAAATAAAAAATAATATTATTTTTCACCTAGTTCTCAGAAAATTCTGGAAAATTTATCAAAATTTATCTAATCATCTATTTTATGAAATAAGGAAAGTTATTTTTCACGTTTTAGGAAAATCTTATTTTCTATTTTTTCTTTTCTCCATTTTCCTTGACAAAATGAACGCAGTGTCCGTTTGGAAGTTGGAACATTTGGAACACGATGACACGACATGAGGACCAACAAAGTAGCGTGCTTATTTCACTAACCATACTCCAAAGTCCAAACAAATCCAAACCCAAAATTCATAATTGTTTTAACCAAGACAAACTTGATAATGTTAGTTCTAAAATATAAAATCAAAGATAAGTAATACGGAAATGATATAATCAATCAAACCGCATTTTGAACAAAAAACTCAATCCGAGACGTGTGTTTACACAGTTTTCTTAAAACAATTATGTCCCTTCATCTATGGTATTTGAAATTTAAGGAATCAAAGACTCTTGTTTTCCAGGATACAAAGGACGAACCTAACAACTAATCGCACAAACTAGCTGCCCGTGGCGAACTTATGCAATGCCTGGATTATACGTAAAAGGGTATGGAAGACGAATACTGCAAGAGAAGAAGATATAGCGTTTCTGGTGTATGTTTCTCTTCAACCTTGTGACATATTTATGGGTGAGGAATGATTCAATTCAGATGTGTAACAGCTGAATAATTTTCATTCATTACACAAAGTAATGAAATTAAACTTTAATTTCGCAACTCCTTATTCATGGTGTAATATTCAGCCATTACGAAAAATTCAAGTAAAGTTCTGGAAGAATTCAAGTAGACCAATTAGCAAAACATTAGTTAAATGCGCTGGCATGCCTATTTTGGTCCGACATTAGGTATTACCTAGGTCGCGCGTCTACTGAAACAAGTCCCACTAGTTTTAATCTGATCTGGCCATGATTTGCAAGCCCCTCTGCGTGCCCGCGTAGAGAGTTTTCCATAACCTTACTATCACACTTAACACCTAGTATCTGGTAATTGGTTATAAATTAGAAAGGACTTTCATGTGCTAGCAATGTGGGAAACCCACTTCACCTTCCAACTTTGAAAGACTTATTCCTAGCAAGGTCATTTTGGGCAATATATCGATTTGAAGCTCTTACATAGTAACTACGAATATATATATATATATATATATATATATATATATATATATATATATATATATATATATATATATATATATATATATATATATTTTTACTTAATTAACAAATAATTAAGAAGTGGTATCCTAGCAAACATACTTTACAAGGTATTAAGTTTACTACAATTTTTCTTCACAATTCCAACAGATAATACTTGCAATCCTCACTAGGAATCTTATATTTATCCTCTCAAATCAAATGAATCCGATATTATTTCGAAGGAGCCCTTATTTTATTCATAAAAATAGGAGAACTATTTTCAATAAAAATAATCTAAAAGATTGTAGGGTCCATAAATTTTTAATTCAAAAAGGTTTAGGAGATACTTAAATGCAGATTTATAACATTGTAAATTTGAGAGTGCCATTGCATGCAACCTTTAGCTAACCCGAGATGGAACATTTCAAAATTAGGATAAATAACTAAATAAGCATCTAGTGCAGTAATGAGATCATGCAAGCTAATTAAGCATACCAACATTATCTACGACTAGGTAATCCAGTAGCTAATCTTATTCTCATTAATTTACAATACAATTAATCAAACTAATGCGGCCACATACAATTTGTCGTCACATATTTCGATTAGACCATGGATTGGAAACTATCAGACGCGCTACGGCGCTGGCGTGCGCGTCTGGTAACCAAACATAGTTGTTGTTTTCCTAGTTATTTTTTATTTCTTTTTTACTTTTCTGTTATTTGGCCTTGTTTTGTTTTTCCTTTTATTTTGTTTCTCTTTTGTTTTGTTTACCTTTATTCTGTTCTTTTTCAATTTCTTTCACATTTTGTTAATCTCTTTGTAATATTTATTTTTTCTTTTCGTACATTTTAATATTGATAAATTATATATGAAACACCATTTATAAAATTTAAAATATTAAAAAATTCAATAAAAAACACACTTATATAAAGTAAAAGATATTGCATATTATTAAAATGACAATGCACTAGTAGAAATTAAAATTATTGAAAAATTTGTCAAAGTATAAAATTTATAGCTCATTTTTATTTTCAAGTATTGAAACTTTTTATTTTTTATATTTAGTTGATATTATTATTATTATTAAGTAACGATATATAAATAAAATGAAGTATGAAGTTTTAAATAAATGACAAAATGAATAGTGTAGCTTAAAAACAAATGAGAAAAGAAAAAAATGGGTATAAGAGTATGAGGGTTGGAGATGAAGAATTTTGTGGGGTTTGATGGAGGGGGTATGATATAGTAAAAGGGTTGGAGATGATCTTAGAAGTGCAGCTAGAACTCTGAATTCACATGGCCTGAAAATCGAATCATAAATCTTATTTACACCCAAAGCTATCAATGACAACAATTACACAAAACATGGATATACAACTTAAATGGAACTTGCCTACAGCATGAACTATAATTCAATAAATGTTGGTAGATTAATTACCTGTTGTTTAGCTTAGACGGTTATGATTAAATCTGATTTTATTAGCGGTTAAGATTGGACTTGGCAAGAACAGAGAGAAAGTTAGTTACTTACCTAACGATTCATCAATCAAGTCAAATTCGATCAGAAGAGTGGTTAATTGGTTTAAATGGCTCGAGATAGCAGCTTGTAATCATCATCGATGTATTTTCCCTATGTCAATTCTTGAGATTACATCGTGTTTAGAGAGTTGTTCCGTTGTTAGGGTTTTCTCGAGCGAGTATAGTAGATTTGTGAATTTGTTATAAATCTATTGGAATTGTACTAGTATAATGAACATTTTCAACTAGTTCCAATGCACCTAGATCATCACAATCGAATCACATAAAATTTGCGAAATTTGTTTTTATTCTTGCAAGTTGCAACGGCTTATGGCGATTTGTGACACTTGTTCTTAAGTGTGTGTATATTGTTATCAATATAATAACAATAAACAATCGCAATGTGCATGAACCCTAGGAAAATTGCCTTTCAAAAACACCCAATCTTGCTTCCTTCCATTCAGCAGGCACCACATATTCAACGTAAGATCCTGCTTTCATAGCGCTCTCAAAATCCATTTAAGTTAACATTCTTTCTCCATTCAAAGGAAGGATGAATAAAATGGTAGCGTAGTGAATAAAGTAGAAAAAGATTGAAAAAGTATAAAATATAATGAATAAGATATATTTTTCATTTGAGTTGCTAAGACGTATTAAAAAGGAATTCAGGACGGATGAAATATTTAAAAAAAGAAAAAGAGGAAAAAAGGACGGACCAAAAGGTAAATGGCCGGTGACACTAGCATAGGGGCTCTTGTGGGCCCCTACCCCCAGTGGATAGCTAAATGGTCATCATGGCTGGGTGCGGTCGTGGCTGCCGCGACCCCACAAATTGGATCCGGTGTCTACAAGCCGTTTAGGAAGCCCACATCCAGGAACCCGTCTCAGTGGGTCCGCTTTCCTTTTTAGGATATAGAGGATTCATCCAAAAATATACACGAGTTTTTTCTTGTGTAACGTGCAAGCGCTCACCACCAGCTACTTCTATATCCTCGAAGCAAGAAGAGATGGATGTCATTGTTTCCTGCATCCAGAGCAAGCTGCAGTAGACCAAGTAGACTAGCACTTGTGCAGATTTCCAAAAGATGCGGGAAAGGATGATAGATGTCGGAACAAGTAGAACAAGTTAAGAAGAGAAGTGTGCGCGGCGCTTTAGGGCAATCTTTCTTTATATGCTAGATTGTATAGAGTAAACGGGTTTGAAACTTGTGACTTTCAACCTTCAATGCCACCTTTTAGGAGAAGATTCAGTTAGACGGCTTGTGGATTGTAGGCATCTTCCCCTTCAGGGAAATGTAGTAGAATAGTGCAATGATGATGAAAGCGAAGGACATTTACAGATAGAGAACGGGACGGACATTTACAGATTCATATTTTGCATGTTGTTGTGCCTCATGGTCTTCCAATAAGCTATGTTTTTCTCAATTCATCTTATCAATACTAAAACTATCAGACATCTTAATCTTCTTGCATGGTACGTGATGCTGCACAAACTACAAACTTGATTCAAAGATGATGGAGAAGAATCAGAAAGGAAGGTAAAACCAAAAAAAAATAAAAAATCAGAACCAGTCAAACAGAGATTCAATTGATTAGCAAATAATGGTTTCATTTTCCAGTACAGAACAAAAACACAAAACAGAGCGATCACTCAAAAACTCCACCAACAAATTAAGAGGCCGCCCAACTCTTCCCCTTCTCACACTGAAAACCACAACCACACTGCGGACTCTCCTCAAAATTATTAATCCCAAAATTCACAGACATAAACCCTACCAAAAACTCGAGCTTATCTCCCATTCTCTTAACCTCCACAATATTAAGCCACATAACCACAATTTTGACACTCACACCAGTCAGCTTCTGCAACCGACCTTCAGATATCAAGCCATTGATCACCGGCTTGTACCTGAGCTGGTAAGGAGTGTCTTCCAAAGAGAAGCTGCATGAACCATTCAAGTAAGCAGAGAACTCACCTGTAGAGGGGTTCAGCTTGTAGCCTGTAGCTCCTTTGGGGAGAATCCCTGCTGGGAAATTGTACTTCTGTAGGGCTTCATAAGCTGAATGATCTTGATGAGCTCAAATGCAAAGAAGAAGACTTGCAGAGACAGAAAGGAATAAGATGGTTGACCAAGAAGCCTTACCTTTTCCTCTGTTTCTTGTCTGCTTTTCTTTGATGATTGCTACAAGTTCAATGATTGAAGTTTTGGAGAAGAGTGTTGAGCTGTACACATGGGGATGATTACTTGTGCATTTTCTGTCTAGACTATGTATATACAATACTATCATTAGGAGCCATGGTTGGAATCGTTTTGCCTGTGGTTGGCTGTACCGACCATATTATATATTCATAAATGGACAAAATGGGAAAATGAACATCAATTATACAGAACTACATGAAAAACTAACTCATCATTTGATTAAAACTAATCATTACGTGCAAATCATTTTATTAAGCATCTCACACAAGGTTCAGTTACGACTAAACAAGTTGAGTACGAAATATGCCTGGCAGTTGAGAAATAAAAAAGAAACCGAGTAAGGCAGCCAGCCAGCCAGCCAAAATAAGAGCATTGTTGTTTGTAAAACTAGACAACGTACTAAAGTAAGGCCAATCAAAAGAAAAAACAAGTCATGAGAAGCACAAACTAATGTGTCTTTCCATCTTTCAGCTGTCACACCTTAAAGTCACTTTAAGCAAAATAAGCAAATGCTACTTCTCTAATTATGTATAAACTTCCCGATATAGGTATTAGAAATTAATTACTACTTCAAGCCTAATCAGAACGCGTACAACAGTCTCCTCATTCTCCTCCTCCAAGTTCTAATTCAAGATACATTCTTAATTTTAACAATATGGATGACACTTGACAGGATAAGAAAGTTTAACTGAGCTCAACCTAAATCTGTCAAATGTAAATTCCAGCTCAGCTCTACATAAAACTACAGGATGAGATATATCAGCCTGAGCCAAGAAAGATACCTATTCAGCTCATTCATGTTGACAAAGTTGTGAACAATTGAAGATAAACCTTCTTATCAGGACAGACATAAATAGTCAACAGCAACCGAAAGGCTTTCAAGATATGCATAGCTACGACCTACAAGTTATCATTACATTATAATCAAACTCCAAACTCATGAATGAATTCAATCAAGTCACTGGTCAAATACGATTTACTATCTGACGTCAGCTTACTCAAGCGGTGTTTGCAATTGCAACATTTATGCAAACAACTTCTAGCTTTTCTTCCCCAAGGCTAAAGCTATTAGAAGTTATAGAGTAAAAGTTGGCTCAAATTTAAGTTAGCCTCTAGTTACTCTCCCCAAACTTATACATTTGAACATTACATATGCAGCTTGCTCCATCTTTGAGCAGTTTATTCTAAGCACAAATCTCCACTAAAATCACTTTTTCCTGGCTGTTCTTATAAATTTCAGCACCCTCTCATATCACAATGTCCCTTGTAGATTGAGTTTTACCAGCATGCATATTCTAAGGAACAAACTTAAATATTTTATCCACACTTTTTCACGAGTTTAATCGGCGATTTGAAGAAACTACAAAACAATAGGTATGCATGCCAGAAGAGTCCAAACAGAAGGGTATTCAAACTAATTTAACCAGCAAATGTAGTGCATTATGCCAATAGCCAGTATATGTTTTCAATGAGATCATAATAAATCAAACCAGAACCACTATAGGAGAACTTCACCAAGATATTTGTCTTGAAACTCAAAAATGGCACTAAAATGATGCAGATGCAAACCGGATTTTCAACTCAAATGTTCTCTAAATAATTGAATACAACAGACATGAAAAAAATGACATTTTACAGTACAAGAATGATTACAGGCGGGAGCTTTCTAAAGAAGACTATGAGCAATCAACAAAATATAGAGAATATTAAGCAGCAATGTATAGGAACATACAGTTTCAGAGTGTTTAGCTGACATCCTTCAGTCTCTTTATCAATGCATCAAGAGATTTCTTCTTGGGATTTTGCCTAGCACCTCTTGTCCCAAAGGAACCAAAATACCGATCTGATTGATCCTTCAATTTCTCAGATATAGTAACCACTTTCCGATAGTCAAGGGCATTGTAACTTCTTTCTCTGATGACCGGATTCAGAAAGTTCTCTGGATGATTGCTCAAAAGAAGATTCACCAATTGCCTAGACTCAACTAGGGCTGATTTCAACAAATTCGCGTCTGCTTCACCTAAAAGAGGAGCTTGATTCTCTGCAAATGACTCCAATAGCCGAACATCAACATCTAGCCCCATAATAGCATTGATATTGAATTTCTTAACTGCATCCCCAAATAGAAACCCAACAATCATCTCTGATATATGTGAAAGAACATCTTTTATGACTCGCTTCAGTACTGGAACGGGTAAAATCTGTGAAGCAGTAGATACCAATGTTTCCAAGAAAATAATCACTTCATTAGAATATTCATTCCCACCTGGGGGAGGATCATCGGCCATCCAATTCACGTTCTCGATCAATGACAAAAATCCATCCACCTTTTGCTTTAGCAAACCAGAGAGCGTCTCTTCTGCTGCATCACGGGCTTTAACCAGAGGAAATTGCCTTCTACCTCTCTCTGCTATTCTCAAAGGAATCCCAGACAACTGAGCAGCATGGCGAAAGAAGAAATCACAGGCACGCTCAAACACAGCCATATTGGCTGCCATTTGCATAGCCTGAGTAACACCCCCAATCGAACCATTTATAACTTTCACCAGAACCCCATCCAAGACCTCACTCAACAGCCTATCCAAATACTTCTTTACCACATCAAAAAACTCAAGCTGCCCACCATTAGACATGAAGCTCACAGAATCCTCAATAAACGACCGTACAATTCTACAGCAATCAGGAACAGTTGAAGAAGACGGCGCAACATAAGGAAATGCAGGCATAATATTCGAAGTCTGTATCTGAAACGACAATATATTCATTGAGTACTCATACTCTTTCTTCATGTACATTTGCTCAAACTTATCAGCAGCCAATGCCTCAGAAATCTGCTTACGACAATCAGACAACAACAATTCATGGTACTTATCCCTGTGCTTGCTTAATACCTCAAGCAAAGCATCAATCGGGTACCCATATCTATGCAGCGTGACACCAAGTAAACTAACATAATCCTTGATCAACAACAAATGATTCGCAGTTTGCATCCTAGAAAATTGATCCTCCAAAACCGAACACATCTTACTAACAGCAGTATCCCACAAATTCTCCACCTCCATCTTCGATATCAACCCCCCTCCCGTCCTGAATACCCGATCCTCCACAATAAAAAACCCAGCAATCTGCGCAAAAAACATCTGATGAGACTCTAAAAACGGAGTCGCAGACGAAACCTGGAAATCAGCAGTCAGCTGCAACTTCCTATTATCAAAGTAATACTGCTTGAACCCATCCTCAAGTCCAAGCGTCTGATGCACGTGATAAGCCTTATACAAAGGCGTCAAATCAAACCCTAAATCACCATCTCCTCCATCAATCTCCTCATCCTCTTCCTCCAAAGCGTAAACACAATCTCTCAAACTAAGCCTACTCTGTTCCTCCGCTTGCTGCTTAATCCTAAGCTCCTCATCCCTCTGCCTACCCGCCGAAGCCTGCCCGATCGCAAGCTGACCTAATTTTCTACTCGCCGAACGGATTTCAACGAACCAATCATTCAACTCCTGACTCACTCTCCTCTCAATATGAGCTCTAATCGCCGGGATCTGCTTCTCCAACATCCTTCTCAGAGTAGACGACGGCGTTTTGTCCTGAAAACTCGATTCAATCGAATCCAAACACTTCAACGCCATGTAGAAGTTGCTCTTCCCCAAATGGAGATTCGCGCGGGAGCAGAGCTCCATAAGCTGCGTACACGTACTGAGCGAACCAATCGCCATGGAAATGTTGTTGCAAGTGGTCTTCGCCTCGACGTACGAGTCGAGAGAGGTCAGTAACGGAACGGCGACGTTTTGGAGAGTGGAGTTGGAGTTGTAAAGAGAGGATTTGAGCGAATCGACGTCGGAGAGAAGGGATCGGAGATCGTCAACGGCCATGATGAAGTCCTGGTAGTGAGCACGGCAAACGTCTTCGATCTCGGATTCCTTTGCCTTGGTGAAGTGTTTGAGGAGGTGGAGAAGGGTTTCAGGTTTGCCGGAGGCGAAGGCTTTGCGGACGAAGGGGCCGAGGTCTTCGCCGTTGCAGATGGCGGAGGAGAGGAGGAGCTGGTCCTGCTTGTCGGCGGAGTCGCCGTTCTCCGCCGCCGGAGCGATTTTCCGGCGGGTTTTGACCGAGTTCATTTTGATTTGACGGTTTTATGATAACTGGTGAGAGGATTTAGGGAAGGTGATGTGATTTTGAGAAGAATGTGATATTGTGTGTTGAGATATTTTTTTGGGGAAAATTTGGAAAATGGGAATTAATTTTCATTGACGAAACTGCCCCTGGGAAATTGCTGGATTTGCTGATTAGCTGTCGTACTGAAGGGTGTAATGGTATATTGGATAGGGATGTTGATTATTAGATGTCTCAAATCGTTGATAATATAGATTTATTACTTCAAGCAAGCTGAATTCTATTGACTTTTTAGTCTCACTTTTCTCCGTTGGGAATCCGACATCGCTACTGGGACGGTGCAGCGAACCAAATTTAATCCGTCCTGAGCCATGAATCAGATTGTGGGTAAAATCTAGTACTCTAGTGTCATACATTTTCAATTTTGATTTTTAGGTGGTTCATTAAGTCCCAATTTAAGAGATAATTACGATTTGTCTTTGTTTTGCGATTCAAACTTTTTCATTTTTTTACGATTAATTAATCATGAATGTAAAATGTTAAATTAAATTATATAATGAAAATTTAGCCCTTAAAGTTTCATTATATAAAAAAATTAAACATTTTACATTTGCGGTTTAAGATTAATTCGTAATTAAAGTTAGAAAAGTTTATTCAAAAAACAAAGTTTAAAACTTATTCCTACTTATGACAATTGATTTATGAATTTATGAACCATCGCGTTCACGTCTTGATAATGTCAGACACCAAAAAATATACATTTGTGATTCATGATCCAATTGATTAGCCAAATGTGGAATTACGGAATGAATTAGTGTATTCTCATCATTTAACAAGCCCTATCGACCCTTCATGCGTGTACCGGGTTAACCAACGTATATATGTTTGGCAGATTAAAATGTAAATGTGTGCATGGTGACATCATTAAATTTTTGCACAATCTATGTCCATGAATAGAATACTTTATCATATCGTAATTAATAGTACCATTAATTTAGTTTAAACATGTTGGAATATGTGTTTAGATTTTAATTAGCAACTTAATAACTTATCTTAGCTCAGAAAGGTAGTTAGTACTCTTCATTCACTTGAACACTGTAAAAGAGAAAAATCACTAAGTATGATAGTCTAGCAAATCTTGTATAGGATGTTAGGTCTCTGAATGTAATTTTTTATTTCTCTGAAGAAGACCAAGAAGAAGGCATCCGGCAGAAGAGCTCAACATTTTTAAAGATTTGAAGACTGCACAAGATTGCTGGAGACTAAGGTCATCAGATACCTATGTCCAGATATCTTGAAGAAACAAGTGTTTTTCAATAAACAAGTGTTGCAAAAGATATCTGAGAATCTGAGGTTTACGAATGAGGAAAAGTGCCACAGATATCTACACTCGGATACCTTGGATAAAAACTATGTTTCGGGAAACAATGTTGTAACAAGTATCTGGAGATGTGAAGGTCTCTGAAAGGGACGTCGATGCTTGAAAGCATGCATAGTTCCATGCACTTCTGGACAAAGTATAATCACATGCATTAAATGTGCGATGAAATGTCGAACAAAAGCGGCGATCTCGAGAAGAAGACAAACGCATACAAAGATTATACTCAGATATCAATAGTTTGAATTTCATTGAGCCTAACGGATACGATTCAAACGGCATGATTTTCAACTATAAATATCAACACTTAGAATGCTTGAAATACACACAGAACTTACACCAAGAACACTAAACACTATCTTTCAAACTCTCAAGCATACTACTTACCTTCAAGCTTTCTGTTACGACCAAAGCTTTTGATCCTAAGTAGCACAAAAGCTCTAAGTGTCCTGATCCTTAACAAGCATTGTTATCTGTGAAGGAGTTGAATTAAGATTTCATATCTGAGATTCATTCTCTTGAACACTTATCATAGACTTGGGTCAGTAAAGAACAAGATACCATACATTGAAAAGTGTATTAAGTATACTTGATTCATAGAGCTATCTGCATAACTGAATAAGTTATTAAAGAAGCTCACCTGACAAACTACCTTAACCAACACCTTAATCGGCGTGGAGTACAGGAAGTACTTAGTTTGGGAAACTAAGGAATAACTCCAAGGTTACTGAGCATAGGAAGTAAGTTTGGGAAACTAAGGAATAGCTCAAAAGGTTTCTGAGTACAGGAAGTACTTGGCTGAGAAAGCCGGGGAATAACTCAGGGGGAACACTTGGTTAGGAACCTAGTGTATTTAGGAATCGAGAGAAGATATTTGTAAGGTTAACTCAATTATCTGTCTTAGTGGATTCTAGGTAAGAGAAAGGCCGAAGTGGATTAGTTGAAGGATTACGCCACCTTCAGATACCACTATAAAGACTTGTGTTATTTACTTTTTGCAATTTATTACTTGCTTTATTTACTTTGCTAAGTATTTACACATATCTTGTTGAGCATGTGCACTTATCACAAAAAGTCTTCCGCTCTCTGAAAATAAGTATCAGATATCTGAGAAATTGTGTTTATCGACAAAAGTTTGAAAAAGAATATTCACCCCCCCCCCCCCCCCCCTAGTCTTTTACTTTGTCGTTATTTGGACCAACAAGTGGTATCAGATCAGGAGGTTCCCAAGCCTTCTGCACTGAACCTAGATCCCAGATAAGTGCCCACTAACTGCGTTTCACCTACACTTGATTTGTTTGTTTAGTGTGTTTGCTGCAGGATGTCTTTAAGTGACGCCCCAATTCTCAAACCAGAGAATTATGAGAAATGGAAGAACAACATGATGCTCCACCTAGAAGCCATCAGTGACGAAATGATCGACGTGATAAAGAATGGCCCCGTAGTCATTCAACAACTCAAGCAGGTCATGGAGGTTTCTAATGGTAAAGACAGAGAACAGTGATGGCTCCTCAGCATGTATCGTCGACCGGTGGGAGACCTACGGTCAGAGTTATTTACGAGCAAGCTCAGAGAGTTACGGACATCGGAAGATGCGAGAAATCGTTGGATGGTTAGGCTCGCAATATCATCATCGTTCTACTCGAGCACATACGAGGTAAACTGTGTAAAACGCGAAAGTGGCACAGCAACCGATTGAGGAAATCTGTCTGCAGAAAACAAAGGAAAATAAGTTCGAAGTTTTGAAGCTCAAATTCCAAAACTTTAAACAAGGTCCCACAGAGACTCTTGAAGAACTAGATTTCCGGTTTACAACACTCATGAGTGATATGGCTGCACTTGGTGAAAGTAATAGATATACCCAACCAGAAAAAATTAAGACTATTGTAAGAAGTCTAAATCATAACTGGGAGCATACAAAGTTTTTCTACTTTAACCAAGGGATGCCATATATCACTCCAGTGGAACTTTTCTCTCACCTTGCCACTGTTGACTATGAGACAACTCAAAGAGATCTAACAACTGAAAATTGCAGAATGTTGCTCTAATTGCTCAAGGAACTTCTGAAAAGAAGGAAGGCAAGGAGGTGACTGAGGAGAATGCTCTTGCTGTAAAGCAAATGAGAAAATATGTCAGTCAGGAGATTGAGAGAAGAAAAGCCAAAGAGAAGCTGGAAAAGCATCTAGGCTCAAATTATCATCAGTACAAAAATATGCAACTGTCTAGCTCGTTGAACAAGCCGGCTCAGAAAGCATCTAGTACTGAGGAAGCAGAAATCGAAAATGATATCTGTTTCTGTCGTAAACAGTCATTTCAAAAGGATTGTCACGCCAACAAGCTAAAGACAAAGGCGACAAGAAAGATAGAAGAAACTTCAAGAGAGGTAGAGCTCGCTCCTTGAGGAAAGAAAGAAGATACAAATCCAACTGGATGCTCTAGACATTGAATCTGATTCTGAGGATGAAGACTCAGATGATTCCACACTGCCTTCTCCAGAGATGTGTGGTGTTTCTCATGAAGTGGTTGACTTTGGTCAAAAGAAGAAAGAAGTGTGTGGAGTGGCTGAAGAAATCTTTCCAGATATCTCTAACATTGAACCTTGTCTAATGGTTGATGAGGTAACACATACTTCTTGTTATACATATGAAAGTGATGAGGAAGTAATCAAAGATCTGGAACATCTCAAAAGAGAACTTGATCTCTACGAAAGAGAATTTCTAATGGTCCGAGCGAGAGCCGAAATCTTTGAAGAAGAAAAGAATTCCCTTGAAAGGGAAAATTCACAATTACTCAAGATATCTGAGAAAAAGGATGCTGAAAATGCATTTCTCAAAGATCAGATATCTGAGACAGAAAAGTCACATAAAGAAGCATTGGCCAAACTTCAAAAGAAATGTGAAGGTCTTCTTTCTAAGAATGAGAAACTCAAAAAGAAGGAAGTATCTTTCCAATCTTATGTCAAAGCTAGTGACACTCTTACTGAAGTACAATCTTATTTAAGAGATCCTTCAGAAAATGGAGGACTTGGGCTGGACACACAAACAAGTAGTTCTACCACTCTGAATAAGAGTGATGAAAGAATAACATTTGTCAGTGCTCAGCAAAATGGTTCCCAAACAACCTATAGCATTGGTCAGAAAGCTAAGGCTGTTGACAAAGGAAAGGCAGTTGCGACCAAACCTTTGTGGAAAAAATAAGTCCAAAAGAAACTGGGAATATTTACGAAAGAAACATAACACTGAAAAGTGTAATCACCCACAGTGCTATGTCTCTCAGAAAGGAGAATTGCAGGAGCTGGCAAATTCTCCTATGTCACGTTTTCTGGAAAAAAAATAGACTACCCATAGACTAGCAAAGCTGCTGAGATGAGAACTCAGATAGCACCAGGTGCTCTAAATGGCATTGGCTATAAAGCCATCGGGAAATAACTTGCTCGTGAGTATAAACAAGAGCAAGAATGATTGATAAAGGCTAGGATTGCTCACAACAATTATCAGAAGTGGAAGAAAAGTCAAGCCACTGAAAATCTGAATGCCAGGGCTAGAAGAAATCTGGCAAGGAAAGCTAAGTTTGCTGACAAGCACTCGAGAACTGACAGGTATCTGAAAGCACCACAAGGAGCACCAAGGAACACACTAAGGAAGAAAATAATTCTTAATAACAATGATACTAATCATTTACCTAGAATTCCTCCTTATGTTCCTGTTAGACAAAAGAATGTCCCTAAGAAATTCATTCAGAAATGGATTCCTACAGGAAGATTCTTTAGTCCAGATGGTTCCATTGTTGGTATGAGAACCTAATCTCTTGTTTCCTGTTTTGTGCAGAACACTCTAAAAACTAATCCAAAGTGGCATTTTGATAGCGGATGTGGGAAGCACATGACAGGAGACAAAGCAAATCTGATTAACTACAAAAAATACGATGATGGACCAATTATTAGATTTGCTGGAGGAGATGAAAATCCAACCATAGGATTTGGCAATATGAAGTTTGGAGCCCTTACAATCTCTGAAGTACTGCATGTAAAGGGATTGAAATATAATCTCCTAAGCATGAGTCAATTAGTAGACAAAGGGTACACTGTCAAGATCAAGTCAAAACTATGCAAAGTGATTTACAATGAGTCAAAGCAGACAGTCTTGGTTGCTAGGCGAAAAGGAAATCTTTATGTTGCTGATTGGGCATCCGCCACAATTGAAGAATGTCTCATGGTGAGTCAATCTGGCCACACTGAAGAAAATTGGCTATGGCATAAAAGAATGAGTCACTTGAATTTCAAAACTCTGAACAAGCTAGCAAAGAAAGAATTGGTGGTTGGTTTACCCAAAATGGCATATATAAAAGATGGTATATGCTCAGCTTGCCAAATGGGAAAACAATCCAAAACATCTTTCAAGTCTAAAACTAGACACTCCAGTGAAAGGCCACTGCAAATGTTACATATGGATCTTTTTGAATCCTCTGTAACTAGCTATGCAGGAAAAAAGTATGGTCTGGTTGTTGTTGATGATTACTTAAGATTCACTTGGGTTGTATTTCTCAAACAAAAATCTGATGCAAGGGTTGAGTCACCCAACTTGCTGAATAAGCTTGAAGTCATGAAAAATGACAAGGTATCAGAATCGTAATGCAGACCATGGTACCGAGTTTGTGAACCAATTACATAAAAGAGTTTTGTACCAGAAGGTATACAACATCAACTATCTTCAAGGACACCACAACAAAATGGTGTTCTTTGAAAGAAAGAATAGGACCTAAAAGAAGCGAAGAACAATGCTTGCGACAACGAAATAAGTGAAATCTATTGGGTCAAGTACATTAATACTGCTACACTCAAAATAGATGCTTGATTAATAACACCATGACAAAACTCCTTACGAGCTTTTGATTGGTAGACCCCCCAGTATCAAACATCTAAGGGTGTTTGGTTGCAGATGTTTTGTTCTTAACAATGGAAAAGAATACTTGAGAACATTTCAACCAAAAGCAGATGAAGGAGTATTTCTTGGTTATTCTCTGAATAGCAAAGCATATAGAATCTACAACAAAAGAACGCAAAAGATTGAAGAATTTGTTCAGGTAGTTTTCTACGAAGGAAACAAGAAAATACTCTTGAATGATGATCTCTCAGAAAGGTTCAAAGAGCTGATAATTAAAGATTCTGAAGAAGAATCCTCAATAGGAAACAAATCTATCATTCACTTAGAGGATGAGTCTGACGATGAAAAGCAACCATTGCTTAGTAACAACCAGATGACTCTAAGACATGATGAAGAATTTCCTATGAGAATTCCAGAAATGGAACAGGTTACTGAGAACCTTCATCATGAAAAGGTTTCTGAGATTGAGATTGCTGAAAATCAAATTCCAGATATCTCTAACACTGAAAAAGTGTCAGATATCCATGGCACTTCACATGTATCAGATATCTCAGATACTGCACAAGTATCCTATCAAAATCATATTGATTCACATTCAGATCAAAATGATATTGATCCTACTAGTTCAAAACCCATTATGAAATGGATAAGAAATCATCTTGCCAAGGATGTGATCGGTCCTCTAGACTAAGGTGTTAGAACTAGGAGAGCAATTGTTGGAAATGCAGATTCGCTCTATGGATGTTTCATCTCAAATATTGAACCTAAAACTATAGAAGAAGAATTGAAGGATCAAGATTGGATCCCTGCAATGCAAGAAGAGTTGGATCAATTTGAGAGAAACAAAGTCGAGAAACTGGTTCCATATGTTGACGGAATATCTGTAATTGGAACCAAGTGGGTTTTCAGAAATAAAATGAATGAGTCTGGTGAAATAACCAGAAACAAAGCAAAGCTGGTTGCCAAGGGATTTACCCAGACATAAGGACTAGATTTTGATGAATCTTATGCATCTCATAATGACTTTACAGTTTATCAAATGGATGTCAAGAGTGCATTCCTAAATGGTGAACTTGCTGAGGAAGTCTTGTTGAGCAACCACCAGGCTTTGAGGTTTCCTCAGAAAGTAGGATGGTCTATAAGCTTGAAAGCTCATAGGGTGAAACAAGCTCCAAGAGCATGGTATGATACATTGGCCAGATACCTACTAGAAAGTGGTTTCAAGAAAGGAGATGTTGATAAAACACTCTTTACATTGAACCATGATGGGAAACTACTTTTAGTTCAAGTATATGTTGATGACATTATATTTGGATCTAAAGACAAGCAACTTTGTGAAGACTTTCTTTGAGCTCGTGAAAAGTAAATTTGAAATGAGCATGGTGGGAGAATTGAATTATTTCCTAGAGCAAGTCAAGCAACTCAATGATGGAATATTCATTAGTCGAACAAAGTATGCAAAAGACATGCTCAACAAATTTATCTAAAGCCTTCGAAAGAATGCTAAGATACCCATGAGCATTGGAACCAAAATGACCTATACTGAATCTGACAAGAGTGTTGAAGAACTCAAGTATAGGAAGTTGATTGGGTCTCTACTGTACCTCATTGCGAGTAGACCTGATATTCAATATGCAGTTGGAGTGTGTGCCAGATTTCAGGCAAATCCAATGCAATCACACTACAACATTGCTATGAAAATATTAAGGTATGTAAAGGGTACTGTAGAAGTTGGATTGTGGTATCCAAAAGGCATTGGATTGAGTTTAGTTGGCTATTCGATGTTGACTATCTTTGGATCATTGCTTGATAGAAAAAGCACCTCGTGAACTTTTCAATTTCTTGGTGCGATTGATATCATGGTTCAGTAAGAAACAAAATTCAATTGTCACATCTACCACAGAGGCAGAATATATTGCTGCTGGGTGTTGTGCTTCACAAATATTGCGGATACAACAACAATTCAGAGACTATGGACTCAATGAAGAGAAAACTCCGATTTTCTGTGATAATACAAGTGCTATTGCCATAACTCAGAATCCTAAGTTTCATGCAAGAACAAAGCACATTGATGTTAGACACCACTTCATTAGAGACCATGTTGAAAAAGGCAATATAGAGATACTCAAGATTGGCACTGAAGACCAACTTGCAGATATCTTCACTAAGCCACTACAAGAAAGTAGATTCTTAGCTTTAAGACATAGTCTTGGACTAATGGAGTTACCAAAGAACTGAAAAAGTTCAGATATCTGAAGAAGATATCAAAGGAGGGAAAGAGATATCTGGAACGGGTATCCAGATATAGAGGGAAAAGAAACCCGAAATTATCGAGAACAAGGCATCCGGCGGGTATCCGGATATAAAGAAAAGAGAAATCTAGAGCGGGTATCGGAAAGAGGTATCTGAGCAGTTTCCGAAACCACGCAGACAAAAGGGTAAAATGACTATTTGAAGATTTCTGAGACAGGTACTCAGATATCTAGATCACTTAGTGAGGGGGAACACAAAAGAGAATAGTACAACTGTTATGCGATCGACTACTCTCTTGAAATTTGTATTACTTCTATCTTTGTGTAAAACTTGGACAGATACTGAGTGTGAGATAGACTCAGATACAAAAAGGTGTTCTTATTCACACAGAAGAAATGTGATTCAGATAGCTAATCGCCAAAACACATTAATTGGGCACAATTACAATTGCTGATTGTGATCATTGCTGAAAAAGCAATAGTGACCGTTGATGAAATGGGCGTTTGATCTTAACGGACGAGATTATTTCTCTGTAAAATAGTGGATCATAAAACTCAGACGTGGCCCACTAAGCATTTAATGTCAAACAAACTTTACCCACGCCTATCTGCAAGTACACAGATACTTACATACAAAATTAATTTGTATGTATATGTCTGTTGAGATTTACGTTGCTATATATATATATAGGATTTTGGCAAAAAAAATCACTTTCGCCTAATCCAACATTCATACTTGCACAAGAATAGCAAAAACAATCCTTCAAACTTTTCTGCAAAACTCTGTTCTTCGATTGGTCTTCTGCAAAGAATCACTAATCCCCCACCTTAATCTCTTTTAGACTTTCGAAAACTTTCACTATATAAAGAGATGGCTCCAAAACGTGCTTCTACCCAGAAATCCCAATCTACTACCTCTGCATCACGAAAAGCAAGCACCGAGTTGGTTATCATAAACAATCGTTTGGTAGGGAGACTTCAATCCTAATCATTGGACTTCAAATCACGGATGATTTGGGGTGGTGCCATGATTGAGGAATATCTTCTCGTCGCTATTGAAAATCGTCGATAGGAAGCTAATCCTTGATATGCTTGAAAAGGCACAAATCAAGGATTTCCTGTCTGCTATTCCCGTGGAGTTTCTTCACTAGATGTGTTGGAATTCTACAACAATTCCAGGATTATTTCCTGTGTATCTGAAGGCACTGAAACAGTGTCTATAAAGTCAAAAGTTCAAGGAAAGGACATCTTTTTGGACTTGACAACTTTCTGTGAGTTGTTTGGACTTCAAAATCTTGGAAATGATTTTGAAATAAACACCAAGGATGATGATTTCCTTGAAGGTGTGAAGCAACTGTACAGTGATGTGTGTGAACTTGAAAACCGAATACACACAGACTTCAAACTTGCTGACATCAGAACCAGACATTTGTTGGTTCACTGGGATGTGTTGGCATGTATTCTTCACAGATGCTTTGATGGTCTACAAGGAGGTGCCGACCAAATAAGCCAAGAACGTTGGATGATGATGTTCTTGTTGAAACAACAAGACAAAAGGCTGGAAAACCCCTTCAACTGGGGAAAGTACGCCTTTATGAAATTTGTGAAGAAGATTCAAGGCTTTGAGCCTAAAATCGTTAAGGGCCTTGCTAAGCCAAAAGCCACAGTGAGCTATGGACTAAAGATATACTTCTTGCTGGAGAAGCTTGGCATTGAGCTCAGAGAAGGGACATAGCCAACAAGAATCACTCTACAAATATGAGTATACAAACATGATGAAAAAGGTTACTGCATCTCAGAAAGGTTCCAAGAAACGAAAGACTGAAGAGGTATCTGAGGGTTCCATTGCGACCAAAAAGCCCAGAACTTCACGAAAGAAGTCTGCTGGCAAATCAGAAGGCATACCCATTGTAGATGTCAACTCTCAGATATCTGTCGCCACTGACGATGAACTCATCAATGAAGATGAACTCATCAATGCTGCAAAAGACACAACTGCTGATGAAATCATCAATGTTGCCAAGGAGAGCCTTGCTGATGAACTCATTGGTAAAATGAGAGTAGCGCGGTACCAAGCCCCATCTGCAAACCGCATGGATTATGGACCAATCGCCTTAATGCTGATGAGAGCTCTGACGATGATGATGAGTCAGTTATCTCTCAAGTCCTATAGAAATCAAAGAGGGCTAAGGTTGCTGAAAAAGTAACAAGTGTAGAGGTATCTGAAGAAGAACCTACACCACATGTTGCTGAACAAGCACCTGTTTCAAAGGTTGCTGAACATGCACCTGTGTCCAAAGTCACTGGACAAAACACACCATCAGAGCAAGAAACACTTAAGCTTATTGAAGATGCTTTGATGAGTGATAACTTAGTGTTGGAGGATACCGCCATCGCCTCAACACTTAAAAAAAAATCTCTGCAGCGATCCGGATAGGCCTCATATAGCATCACCTTCTTCATCCGGTCGTAACCATCACATCAAACACAACAACCAGAGTGGATCTTGCTGAAATGATACTGAGTTAACTTACATGAGATACCAACATCTTTATTTGCTGAAGAAAATCCTGCAAAAGAGCAGGTTCCCCAACTCAATGAGAGGGATCAAACTGAGGCATCTACTCAGAATGATCAACCGGGGAGGCAACTAAGTCGACACTCAGAAAGGTCCAAGTACCAAACTTCAAACAAATAAGTCAAATGGAACAACAAGACCAACATAGCGGTCACAAGTTCCAGAGACCAATCACCGACATCGCAGCCGATTTAGAAATCCAACATCAAGAGGAAGTCGCAAAGCTTGCCTCGAGAATCCGAAGGAGGCTTCCATAGCCTCACCACTTGAACAGAGCACATCTGCCTGTGCTCCAACCGAAAGAAAATGAAGAAACTGAAAAGTCTATCTCTTCAGAAAAGAATCCGAGACTTCAAGGTCTCTGAGAACAATATCTGAACCTTCGAGAAGGTTCAAAAGAAATAGAGGGATTTTGGGAATTGCCGCTCAATCCCCACAACAAATGGAAATTGATGAGGCATCAAAGTCTTCATCACAAGAAAAATTTCCAGAGACTGCACAAGTCTCTGAGCAACAAGTATCTGAGCCTCCAATACTAGAGGTTCATGCAGAAAGAAAGATCACTGAGGATCAGATTTCCCAGTCTCCTCCTCATATCCAGATATCTGAGGCACCTAGAACCTCGAGAGTCGTCATCCAGCTTTGTCACGGGTAACTCGGATACCTTTCTACTCTAAAGCCCGTATATCTCCTATAGTTTTGAAATTAATTCATAACACTTTCTTTCAGCTCAATCAAGTGCCACTAAGGTCTCTGTTGATGAGAGAAAAGGACACCTTCCTTTCTTGAACACACTTTGCCAAGCACCCAAAATGCTTCAAGAGATGGAAAAAGCTCATGCTCGATCTCTCGAGATCATAAAGGTGACTGATCACCACACAAGGAGAGAAAAGCCCTTGACTTGGAAAACTATGTCCATGCCATGTTCCCAATGAACAATATTCCTTTGGAACATTGATGCATAAGGACTTTGTCGAGGAAGTGGGCCCGAAGTGATTCAAGCTTTAACCAAGCAGATGGATGAACTTAATGCAAATGGCATTCAAGCCTATCTTGCCCCCTGCATTCCCTGCATATACCCTCACGAACAAGAGGAAGTTAATGGGCAAATGGTCACTATTCCGGAAGTGATCAACTGGGTCTCTAAAGATGAAGAAGAGAAGGAGACGATGAGAATGATTATGAAGAATCTCCTTGACCATCACAAGGATGATAATGATAAGAAGGATGATGATACTTTTATGCCCTGCACAAGCGGATAGAGGGATCAGACAAGGAACTAATGCCTCGCCTGAAAATCACACCGAGGACATCCTGACAATCCCTCCTCCATCTCCTCGAAATCTACCCATCCATCTTACCAACAAAGGACACTCTTCGAACAAGTAGTTGAGGGAATCAAGAAACAACTCAGAATATTGGATGCAATGAAGCTACCAACTCGAACAATTGTTGGAAGAAGAACAATAGCTAAATCTTCAACTGGATGAAAAGATGCAGTGAATCAGTCAAGCTAAATAAACTTGAAGATCAAACCATCAAGGAAATGCAAGCTTACTCACGAGATTAAAAACTCGAGTTTGTAAATTCCATTGCTAAGAGCTAGAATCTGAAGCGTACCAAGTATACATACGCTAAGGCTACATCACTAAAAAGACGGATCATCCTCTCGAAAACAAACCATCTCCTAGATGATGGTCATTTAGGAAAACATTGATGAAAATGTCCGAGGGATGAAGATCAACGGTGATACAACTTGATGAAGAAAAAGAAGAAATTAGGAGAACGAAATGAGCATAGTGGTTTCTCATTTGAAAAGGATTGCCACCATTCTACCAAATGTCGCCAAATGTCGACTCCATGAACACTGAAAGATTTGCCATCAATCAAATTGAAAAGGGTTATCTTCTCAAGCCAAAGCTACATTACATCACCCTCAAGAAATGAAGACATTCTTCAGATTCTTGATCAGAATCATTGCTCGAAAGACTTAGGCATGGTTAGGGATGATGACCAAAATTTGGGTACATAAAAGCCTTTGAAGAGTGCATCTCCAGATCATAAAAGGCCATTAATGGCAAGAGCATCGATCGATGGAAAATGGACTTATCAAACAAAATCAGAGCTCAATCGGAACTTGAAGTTGGTTTTACTGATTACTTGTAAGGAATTTTGAGTCTCTCGGAATCTTTCTGGTACTTAGTCAGTCAACAATGACTAAGGGGGAGGATTTGGACCTCAAGGTCAGGGGGGAGGTAAGAAGAAATCTAGAGTTGGTGGCTCAGAAAGGAAGAGGAAACAAGAGAACTTCCCGTACCACTCCGAATAATTGAGCCCTCATCAAGTCAAGTGCTGCAAATAGTAGCTACTTCAATAACCCAAGGTGACAATGGTAACAAGGGCCATGACACAAAGACCTCCAAGGAGTACCAAGGCTCCAAGGAGAAGAGAAGTTATAGGGATTGAAGAGTCTTCTGAAGAAGAAGAAGAAGAAGAAGAAGAAGAAGAAGAAGAAGAAGAAGAAATCAAATCGAGGCAATGAAGAACGCAAAATTTTCACGAATTGATCTTCGATGATGATGATGAAGATGAGGATGAAGATGAAGCCCTCTTCACAGAAAAAGAAGAAAGGTTGATAATTATCCTGACCATAGCCGCAAAGTTTTCGCAGTAAATAAACACCCTCGGAAATACCAAGTCAATCCGGTGGTTCTTGAGAAATCCCCAAGGAGAATTCAAGACAAAGGAGGAACAGGGCTGGAAGAGCTTAAAGAAGAAAAGTCAACTTCCACTCGTGATGTAAGAAGCTGAATCGAGTATGTGAAGTAACAACTCATCCGTCTGGGTGCATTAATCGTAGAATGGCTAATGGATTCGGAACTTAAGCATTCTTCGGCAAATTCAAAATTTCCAACCAATCCATAAACAACTCATGGCATGGAGAAAAGACAAGCTGAATCTTGATTAACACCAACCACATCAAAGCTCGTTGGATTTTGAAGTTATCAAGAGAATAGAAGCCATGAAGGACCTCCGATGAATGTCCTTATGGAAAGCCAAATGATGTGCATGTAATTCCCAACATCACCGAACAGGCAAGAGCAAGACTTGATGTGGAACCCCATGGTCTTTTACGCATGATGAAGATCAATACAAGGGTGGCATCGTATATCGAAGATCATATATGAATACTTCAAGCTATCGATATCGTAATCGAGCATGCCTTGAAGTGGGGAAAGTATATGGGTCAAACACTTTGCCAAGAAGAATCCTACCAAAACCTACAAGGAAGTCTCATGGTTTGCCCACAGACACGTAGATGATCATTAACTCTTCTATGACTACTTGATATCAAAAGGTTTCGTGATAGGAAATTTGCAGATTGATCCATGGAATCGCTTTTGAAGACTTGAAGATTTGAAGACTTGAAGACTAGTTTATTAGGATGTTTACTTGGAGCTTGGTTACTCCTGGTCCCTAATTTACTACGATTTTGTATCTTGGCCGATTATGCTTAAATTGTATTTTATTAAAGTTATCAGAACCTTTCCTCAGTAACATATCCGATGAACCTACTCGATATCAATTTATAAAAGATAACTTATCAAAAGATCACACCTTGTGATTTGGTTGATGTTTACTTTCGCACTTAATTGAAAGAATTGAAAGATCTTGTGAATTGATTAAGTGGTGGATTGTTTCCTCATCCAGATTTGTAATAGGTCGATAAATATCGCTGATCAAAAAGGGGAAATTTGTTAGGAATATATATTTAGATTTTGATCAACAACTTAATGACTTATCTTAGCTCGTAAAGGTGGTTAGTACTCTCGTTCACTCAACACGTAAAAGAGAAAATTCACTAAGTATGTTAGTCCAAAGAAATCTTGTATAGGATGTTAGGTCTCCTAATGTAATTTTTATTTCTCTAAAGAAGACCAAGAAGAAGGCATCCCAAAAGAGCTCAACATTTTAAGATTTGAAGACCGCATAAGATTGTCGAGACTAAGGTCATCGATACCTATGTCCGTATATCTTCAAGAAACAAGTATTTTTCAATAAACAAGTGTCGCAAAAGATATCCGAGAATACAAGGTTTCGAATGAGGAAAAAGTGCCCACAGATATCTACACTCGACACCTCGATAAAAACTATGTTTCGGGAAACAATGTTGTAATAAGTATCCTGAGATGTGAAGGTATTCGAAAGGGACGTAAATGCTTGTAAAGCATGCATAGTTCCGCTGCACTACAGACAAAGTATAGTATGCTGCATTAAATGCACGGATGTAAATGTCTCGAACAAAATGGCGCCGAGAAGAAGACAAACGATAACAAGATTTATACTCGTATATCAATAGTTTGAATTTCATTGCTTCAACTATACTATTCAAACGGCATGATTTTCAACTATAAATATCAACACTTAGAATGCTTGAAATACACACAGAACTTACACCAAGAACACTAAACACTATCTTTCAAACTCTCAAGCATACTACTTACCTTCAAGCTTTCTGTTGCGACCAAAGCTCTTGATCCTAAGTAGCACAAAGTTCTAAGTGTCCCGATCCTTAACAAGCATTGTTATCCGTGAAGGAGTCAATTAAGATTTCATATCTAAGATTCATTCTCTTGAACACTTATCATAGACTTGGGTCAGTAAAGAACAAGATACCATACATTGAAAAGTGTATATAGTATACTTGATTCATAGAGCTATCTGCATAATTGAATAAGTTATTAAAGAAGCTCACCTGACAAACTACCTTAACCAACACCTTAATCGGCGTGAATAAATGAAGTACTTAGTTCGGGAAACTAAGGAATAACTCCAAGGTTACCGAAAGATAGAAGTACTTAGTTTGGAAACCAAGAATAGCTCAAAAGATTTCGAAAGGTGAAGTACTTCGAGAAAGCCAGAATAACTCAGGGAACATTTGGTTGGGAACCTAGTGTATTTAGGAATCGAGAGAAGATATTTGTAAGGTTAACTCAATTATCTGTTTAGTGGATTCTAGGTCCGAGAAAGGCCAGTGGATTAGTTCAAGGATTACGCCACCTTCGATACCACTATAAAGACTTGTATATTTACTTTCGCAATTTATTACTTACTTTATTTACTTTGCTAAGTTTTTGCACATATCTTGTCGAAAGCACGCACTTATCACAAAAAGTCTTTCGCTTCTCCTAAAATAAGTATCGATATCCGGAAATCGCTATTATTGACAAAAGTTTGAAAAAGACTATTAAACCCCCGTAGTCTTTTATTTTGCCGTTATCTGTACCAACAAAACATATATATTGCTAAGCTAACTTGTATCTACAACAAACTTGTTATAACTTACAAGCAATTAATTATCGATTCAAACTAAAAATAATGTAACACATACGTGTATGACATAAATGATGTTTAGTCCATATCCATGTATCATAATTATATAGGGAAGGTATGCAAATTTAGGTGCCTTAATTTCTCACGGATTAATTTGTATACTCTATTGTGTTATATTAGTCAATTTATCTACTCAGGTTAAATTGGCAAATTTTATGATATTAATTTTTGTCTAATTTTGGTACCTCACTAAATTTCTTAATTTTATTATTATTATTATTATTATTATTATTATTATTATTTTCTAATTCAATCGCACATTGCATACATCGTCTGGTGAGATGCGTCAATTAAAAAAAAATACATTAATCATTCTCTAAACCCTGAAATTAAACTAGCTAATTTATTATGTAACCATTTAAAGTGGTGAAGAGTACTCCGGACCAAGGTAACTCTCTACCTTTTTCAATCCATTGTTAAACCGATTTTATTTGTGCCGATTTTAATTGTTAATGGTGCTTTAGGAGTTAATGTAGTACTAATACTTAGTATATTATTCATAAAGCGGACTTAATTTCCGGAGCATTTTTGTTTTGATTCATTATTGGTTTTATTTCAAAGCAACACTATAGTTAATTGAATTAGGAATTATCATGATCGACCTTTTTGTACGGTTTATGCAACGCTACCATTGAATTAAAAATTAAAAAATAATAATAAATCGAGAATTTTAATGAGGTATTCAAACCGACAAAATCAATATCATAAAATTGGCCAATTTGACATAAGTATATAAATTGGCTAATATAACACAATAGAAAGATACAAATCGATCCGTGACAAATTAAGATACCTAAATTTATAGACGGTCACAATAAAGTACCAAAATTTTTTTCCCTAATTATAAATAATCGATGTTCTTCGATTAATGAACGATCAACGTCAGAGGTAAACACGCGATGCCGATCTCGGTATGAAAGGGTTCATAAAAGAATTATATGGTGACTATATACTATCATTTGACAATTCATCAACTATGTACCATAAAAATTTTTACTCTTATAATGTACCTAAACCGAGTCAACCTCAATGTAACTCACTTCAAAACACGCTGCAAATCCTCAACACCACCCTGTTATTTTGTTTACATATAGTATGTCGCAACATGAAACATTTTCAGATTTTGCATTCTTAAGTTTCAAACCAATTTATATATATTTCTCCATATAAATGTTCCATTTCCTCCTTTGACATATTATACGTACACCTGCATATATCATTTGAGGTCACATAATACGAAACTCATATATTCCCACTAATTTTCATGTTACACATTAATTTTAGTGTCGAAAGTCTAAACATATTCTGAAATCGATAATTGAACCCCTGCGTGTACAGAGTAGATTACAATATTATAGAAATTGAAAGTATGCGTGAAGTAGTTGGGCAGCTATCATTTGGTAGGAAAGACTAAAAGTAGGTATATAATAAAAGTGAAAAGGTATCTTCAGGAAAGAAATAAACTTCCCTTCCATACTTGCACAGAAGAAAACTGGCCTTTTATGTGACTTCGGTTAAATTATCATTGTAGCAAGATGAGAGAATAAACCAACTATAATTTGGCACCTGTTATTACTTGCAGATGCTGCCTTACTGATACAGATTGCCAAAATGAGCACATGTTCAACAAACAAAAGATTGCCTAAAGCCAACCTACCATCTCTTTGGCTTCAAGCACCCCCTTCAATCCATCCCAATGTTGCACTCAGCACACTAATATGCTGTTATAATTGGGATTTCGCCAGTCTTACTGAGTTCGCCTGCATTGTTCAGTGAAATGTCGTAACACGAAACACCAAATTATCAACTGAAGGATATAAATCAATTTATAACAACCACATTGAAAGAAATAAGAGCCCTCGGAATTAAGATCCCTTTTTAATAAATAGAATATGCTGTGTCGGATGTTAGAGTATGCAGTGTGACTAAATAAAATCGAAATCGTGGATTCCCTTTTGTATCTCTATGAGAATTCTTCTGATCGAACCATATGAACCAAGACATGTGCCGATATGTTTGGAAACAAGCAGACAAATTATTAAAATTATGAGTAAATAACAGGGAAATGTATAACTAACCAAGGACAAACCACTGGAAGCTCGCTCCTTCAAACACGCACAGGGCCTGTAAAACTCTCCATATTTCTCCGACAATTTCTCCAGTTGTGTACAAATATGTTTGGAGCCGATAGAGTCAGACCAGTATATGATACCTCCCCTGCTCGATGTCATAAAGTCATTGTCTTACAATAATGAAATAAACAGGAAGGGGGTAGTGGAATGCAACCTGTATGATGGGAACCCCATTCCAATGACTGAAGCAACATCAAGATCAGATGACCTGATTACAACCCCCTCTGAAATGATACGGCATGCTTCATTCAAAGCAGGGAAAAGAATCATCTCCATTATCACCCCATCAGGGACTTTATTTAACTGTCCATAAAATTATCAGTTATTAATTTCCCTGGGAAGTGGATGGGTGGATGGGTTGTTGAGGAGGGCAACAACTGGGATGTGGTACATAGCAAGAAAAACAGTAATATAAGTAGAAATTTTGGAGCTCACTGCAAGAATTTGCAGAAAAGAATGAGATAATTAACATCACCAAGTATAAGAATCAAATAAGAGCAACCTTGGAATCATCAGTTGAATTCTGAATATGCACCAGTCTTTACATATCTCTGGATCCGGGATAGCATTTCCGCAGTTGTCATACTTATAGAAACGCTTACCATTAGTTTGACCTGATAAATATGGTAAATTCTCAACATAAGCCCAGACCAACACATTATTATTACAGACTTGTCACTTTTGCACTAAAATAATAACAACAACAACAACAATAATAATAATAAATAAATAAATAAAAATTACTTACAAAAGATTCATCCAGAAATAGAAAATGGCAGAATGGATACCTTGACGATTATCCTGTCTTAAGAATGAAATTAGCTCAGCTTTGTAGTTTACATCTGGGAAATTCTCAAAAAATACCTTGCTGAGCTCGGTAAATATTTCAACCCCGAGCATATCAACCATTCTGCATGAAATTCCAATATGGTATAAACACACCAAACTACTGTGTGAACATAATGATGCAGAATGTTCGGATCCCTAAACAGAGTCGCATTATTTACGTGACATGATAAAACCATTAATTAAATACCTCATTGTGATTAACATAGTAGATTTGAAAAAGTATGCATGGTGTGTTTTAGTGATGAAAAAAGTCATATTGTGTTTTCATTTTTTTCAAATTTTCGAAGATGGTGTCGCCTCCATTTCAGGACTCAAATAATCAAGCAAGTCCAGAGATCTGAATTGAAAGAGGAATCAGCATACCTAAATGGACCAAATTGCATTCCGAATCTAGTTAAGACCTTATCAATCAGGTAAATATCTACACTTCGATTGGCAAGTAATATAGCTGAAAGGAAATATGAAATGATCATGTTGTTAACTGAATAGCCTTTCCCATCACCAATAACGATTGAAGTCTTCTTCAATTTCCTCCCGAAGTCCATTAAATTGACGATTACTTGAGGTATTGTGTTCTTCGTAGGAACTATTTCCAGAAGAGGCATGGCTGGAGAAGGGCTGCATCCATAATTAGTGAGAAGACTTCAAGACAACCAAAGTCATACAGTAAAACATTCTAAAGCACAATGTTACCAGAAAAAGTGCATCCTGGCACAGCGATCTTGAATCCTGGTCGTCCTTTCTACAATCACTTCCAAACTGAACTTTGACCAATTGCTGGCAAATGCACAATGTGGGGAACAATACTTCTCAAGATTAATAAAGATCTCTTGCTTCAAGGACAAACTTTCAGATTCAGCCTGCATTAGGTTCAGATGAATGTCAGAGACAAGTGAAGCCTCAGAAGTCAGAACACATCCAAAAGTTATCAGACAGAAAAATTCCAACATGTGAAACAGGTTCGTAAACTTTCTTTATCGTTACTTGTTTTTTCTTACGTTCATGGTTATTCCCGAATAACCCAGTACCATAATTTGTGACATACATTTCAGTCAAGGTAACCACATAATGCCCAACATGGTGTAACTTCAAAGAAAATGGTACGATGCCCAGTCCAGAAAACGAAAAGCCAGCATTCTGTCATTTTTTTTGTTCAAAATCCACCTGAAAATACTCTTAAATGTGCTCCCTTTATAACGTATTGGTCCTGTAATTCACCATGTATTGCTACGGGCTATTTGCAAGAAATAGTGCCATAAAGCTGAGTAGCCTACCTCTATCACTAGCTCAACATCCTGAAACTTTTTATAATCGAGAACACCTTCCAGTAGATTGAAAGCATTTTCAACCATCTCCAGAGTTGCCTTTTTGTTTATCAACTGATGTTGCAAACATCCTGCCATAGAAGCTGTCAATTCCCATGAATAAATCGTGCTCAGAAAAAACTTGATACTATCTGGCGAGGACTAACCTCTTATCTTCTCAATCTCATCAGATAGGCGCTCTCTGATGTTCTCTTTCAGAATTATGAAGTAATTCCAATAAGTAACATTACTGCTATTTCAGTGCTCATTAATCCCACCAACAATAGCGACCTTTCTTATTTTCCTCGGCTGCAAATTCATATCAGAAACCCCAGGAATCTGACACAAGTAGGCTTACATAGAAATGGGACATGCAATTAGATGATCATATCCTCCTTCAGCGGCATTATACTAACAAAGAGACAGTTCTGATTGCTCAATTTGTATTTCACTTTCACATCTAGTGCAGTTATTCTTAATGTGTGCTTCTCCTATAAATATTTACTTCTTCAAAATATGGGTGCATGATAAGAATTCATCAATGTTCAGTTATTCCCACGGCACATTGTTGCTAACAGAGTTTGTCATTAGGTCACAAGTCTTTAGGCCATTAACTGTTCCATGGATAACCCTGTCCTATTTATGTATATTGCAGCTAAAAACCTATTGACATTCAAACAGTCATCAGTGAACTTCCCATGAATGGGAATTCAAAGAAAGATTCAAGACATCTGAAGAACCTTTGAAATTTGACGCTGGGAAAAAAAGAAATGGATTAGACTCCTGCATGTACTTGATTGTCGAAGTTCTTGTAGAGCTTCTGCTTCCTGGTAAGGAAATGAAAGTAAAACCCAATATGTTAAAGAGAAGAACTGCATCACTGAAAAGAAAAGGAAAAAGAAACAAGTCTAATTTACCTTCCATAAGGCGTTAGGGTCTGATACTATACCCATTTCAATTACATCAATGCATACTAACGGGTGATTTAAATTTGGAGATTCTCTCTGAACTCTCAATCGGGCTGACTTGAGTATTGCTCTAGCTTCTCTCAAGGGTTCTAATTTTTCAGTTTTATAGAGACTAATTATCCATGGTTTTCTGCGTTCATAAATATCCAATGCCCACTGACGGGCTACTGCGAGTAATTTATCTGCTGAAGCTATGGCATCCACAAGGGACAGGCTTCGGGCTTCCTCCCCATTTACTCGTTTTGACATCTGATTGAAATCATAAAAAGATTTTAGGAGATCTATACGAAGAAACTCAAGACACCAAAAGTAGATAAAATTTTGGTACCAGTATCATCTCAAGGGATTTAGATAGCCCAACAAGCCTTGGAAGCCTTTGTGTTCCTGTGGCAAATAAACCAATGAGCATGCAATATGATTAAAAGGTACACGGATAATGCTTTCAGAACCAAAATTGGAACAAAATGTGATAGAATGACACACAATAGAACTCATCGAGCAATGCTTTCATTTTTCTTCATGCTATTTATCAATTATCATTCCTTTATGTCGCTATTGTTACACCTACAGCCACTAGGGTGGACCACCCCCAAAAGGCGTGGTTTTGCAGCAGCAAGTACTTCCCAATCACTTATCATGTCAAATTGGTCTAAGAGGCTCAAATAATCATTCAACCTATTTGTCTATCTAAAGACTTACACAGAGTTAACTAGAATCTATATATACCTTCACATCCGCAAGACAAGCAGACCTTAACATTGGCAGATGCATGTTGCACCACTACTTGGTCATTTCATTTGATAATAAAAAAAAATTAATAAAACCACCAACATTTTTCTAAATATGTCAGGTGCTTAGACTTAACAAAAAAAAAGAGTGCTAGGACACCCTTGGTTCTCTGCTCATATTATCAGCTGAACCACATTACAACCAGTTCCGTGTATTGCAGTACAATAATCAAGTCTTAGGCCTGGGCAATATAGTTTTAGATTGGATTTTAAACAAGCAGTTGCATTCTGTTAAAGTTGTATACGACACACCTTTTCATCAAGTAAATATAGTCAACATAGTCTTGGAAGGTAAATTGAAAAAATATATAAATAAATAAGAAACAGTATTTCTATAGACATGGCTCAAACAAGCATTTTTATATTTGGCACCTAAAGTGCAATAAGTACTTCGGTGAAATAGTTTCACAGGAGGGATTAAATTAAGATCAAGAAAACACATTATGGAACCCAAGGAGGCCAGTGAGCATTTTGATTTGAAACATGTCCAGCACAAATCATCTGTACCTCCAAATCCAGGAAGAATCCCATACTGAAGTTCAGTAAGTCCTAGCTGTGCAGAGGAAGTTGATATGCGTGCATGACATGCCTAGACAAGAAGAAAACATTAAAACTTAGCTGCAACTAATCCCTGTAGCACAACTCATACACATGGGTGATCAATTTCTGAGAGTTCCGTAATATCCTCTACACAAGTTTAGTTTTAAAACTTTAACCTGGCTCTATTAGGAAATCTAGTTGATACGTTAGCTGGTAGCTGAAACTGTGATATAATAAGCTAGTTGATTTTAATTGAAGTGTTTTAGTACATTAGTTGATTTGCTAAATATAGAATATAAAAACAAATGGTTCAACAAGTTCATCTAGGTGATAAGCTAACGCTAAACGGAGACTTAAACTTTCTATAATTTACATAATATACATTGGTAAACAAATCACACTCTCCAACTTGATGCCCCATGTGCCTTCCAACCCGCACCTTTAACACTACCCAAAAGTATTACTAAAACATGTATCCCATAAATTTTAATATGAACACTGGCACCGGCACGGCGGCACCAATTGAGTACAAAATGCAGCTTAAAAGAGCAGCAGTGTATAAGTGGCAAGTAACGAGCAGATAAGTGGAAGAAAGACTTGGGGGGGGAGGAATCACACGTACAAGAGCAATTTCCAGTCCACCACCAAAAGCCATTCCTTCAACAGCAGCTACCATTGGTTTTCTTGAAGCTAAAAATGACCAGTACATAATCGCCAAAAGTTTGAAATAATTAAATAACTGTGCACGAGGGGTGTTGTTAAGTGACTACCTTCCACTGTGTCGGTGAGGAATTCAATAGAAAAAAATCCAAGCTCCTTCCTAGCTGTTTAATTATTAATTTCTTAGAATAAAAGGAACCATGTAAAGGTACTATGGAAATTGACATTGCTGTAGCCAGTCGAACATACTTCTTTTCACTTGAGATCCACCGAAAGCGGTTACGTCAAATCCTCCAGAGAACTTCCGCTTGAACCTGCATACCTGACCAACAATTAGATTCGGAATAAAAAAGTACATGACAAACTGTCCTCATCACCGCTCTTACCAGTAATAACAACTGCTTTCACATCAGCTCTTAACAGGGTTTCCTCAAGTTTTGCCTTCAGACTTAGCATCACTGGGAAAAAAACATCATATCTTAAAACTTGCAATGTATTCAGATACAGAAAGAAAAGTGATGATAGAAGATAGAACAACAAGAGTGACTGCCGGTCCAGGAAGATTACGATAGAAGGGACCAGCGCCAACCATTTCCATTTCCAAACAACTTTTCTATATCCATACGGAAATGCAGCATTCGAACTATAATTCCCTAATCACGCCTAATTGTATTTCTTCCCGTCTATCTGACTATCTTTCTATATAAATAGCAAATGGTTTTTTCTCATGGATATTCTTATTCGTTATCAAGTTGACTAAGCCTTGAGCCTTCATTACAATCAAATAAAATGTTCCTAGGCTCCATGCCATTGAAATGACTGCATAACTCTTAAAACATTTAAATCATACTATGGGATTGCAAATCGTTACTAAGACAAGCCAACCTCAATATATCAGCAGTGACCTAAAAGTTATAAGCAGAAAATCACAAACTAAATAAGCATGTTCTCGATTAAATTCTTCGTATGAAATCATTAAGAATCAGTTCTCAATTCTCCGATTGAACTCGATCACACTTGTCAATTGAATTCCGATTGGAAAATGAAGATATCAGCACATAAGTATATGTAGAATCGCGTGGAGAATCAGAAAGTAGAGTGAAATAAAGGTGCGCGGAAGTACCGTCAACAGATAGAAGGTTGAGAGGCGGATTGTTGATTGAAACAACAGCAACGCCGTCTTCTCCAACTTCCACCAGCGTTTTTCCGGTCATCTCGTCGGTTCTGCGGTGGCTGATGAATTCCCGGTGGCACTGCTATTGGTTTGCAGAGTAGTGTGCTTGCTTGGGGAGTGAGAGTCACAAGATGGACTATTTGATTTGTTTCTGCTGTTTTTGTTTGGTGTGAGAAGAATCTAAATTCAGCCGAATTTTCAACCTTATTCCCATTCCGCTTTTTGGCGCTGCGCTAGTAAAACGAATTAATAAGGGAAAATTACACCAAGTACCCCCAATAAATACCCTATTAACAAGAAAGTCCATCTATTTTTAACAATAATATTTTAATCCATTTTATACTTTGAAAGTCAAGCTTCCAAACATAAATTTTATTTTTAACCGCCACATTTTCTAGTTTCGCCTCTTCCTTTCACGAGCGTCCAATATGAAATATTAATAAATAAATAAAATATTTTCAAATCATTTAACGTTAAAATTAAAATAAATTAAATGAAAATCTAATTTTTAAAACTAGTTCAAAAAATATGAACTTATTTACGAAAATGAAATAAAATGATATTTCAAATATAATCTTGCTAAAAATAACAAAAATATTAAAATACACTAGTACGTACTTAGTCTTGAAACATAGTTGCCGTTTAACCCTTTTTTATGTCTCAAGTAAACGTTTCTAGTTCCATTTTTACAAATATTTATTCGCCATAATATAAAAAAATCATACCTAATCATAGTATCCATAGAAGCTATTTTCATGGAGCATGAAAATATCAATGTGTTCTATTTTTTCATTATGTTTTGTAAACTTTTGTTATTTCATAATAAACTTTCATATTTAAAAATATATATTAAATTTTTAAGAGGGTTGTTTGCAATTTTGTTGGTAAGTTTGAAAATAGAAAAAATATAGGAGTAAATACAATTGTTTGGATCAATTTTGTAATAAAATTAAAATTTATAACAAAATTGTAAATTATTTAGAAGTTTAAATTAAGGATGTGTTTGGTAGCAATTTGAATTTTGGACTGTTTTGTAATTGATTTGTTAATTTAGTCCTATGGTGTTATTGTTAAAATCAAAGGGATCAAAGTGTTATTACGAAATTTATCAGGGTGACCTACTGTAATTCACCCAATTAATAATTGCACATAACTACCCTTTTAAAATAACGAATCTTTTTATTTTATTCAAGTATTGTATTTTTTATTATCGAATATTGTAATTTTTCAATTTTTTGTAACGCCACAAAGTTTCAAGTCAAATCCAAAAAGCTTAAAGGGATTGAGAACGCTACTCATACCAACAAGCTGCACCTTTCTTTTCGGGAATCCATCTATAAGAACTTCAAAATTAAGCGTGCTTGTTCTGAAGCAATCTTAGGATGGGTAACAAACTGGGTAAAGCGTGCTTGCTCTGAAGCAATCTTAGGATGGGTAACAAACTAGGTTAAGCGTGCTTGCTCTGGAGCAATTTAGGATGTGTAACAAATCGAAGTCTCTGCTCAAGACAGTAAGGACAAAGTGCTGGAAAGTAAAAGTTGTACAAAGCCAAAGATATCACCCAGAGAGTCATTTATTAGTAACCGCCCTACCAAAGTGGACGGGCTCGATCGACAATGGTTGTTACATTTTTCATGTTATTTTAATTAATTAACGAAATTTAAAATAATATGAAGTATGAAGTTTAAAAGAAATGAGAAAAGAATAGTGTAGTTTAAAAAGAAATGAAAAAAACTTGAGTATAATAGAGTATGAGGTTCGAGTCTTGAAGACGGAAAGTCGGGTTTGATAGTGGAGTGTCATGGCAAGATATAAAGTTTGATGGAATTTTAGGTCGAGATACCCACGACCACCACTTTCGCCCCCCATCACAACTCCGCCAATCCAATCGCCCCCGCCTCCCTCCTCACAAGTCCACAAACAACCGCCATCAAGCCGCACATCTAACTTCCGACCACTACACCACTAAGGTAAATACTCCGTCTACAAAGCATCCCGTCCTCCTTTTCTTAACCACAAGGTTATGCTAGAATCTAGATGGACTTCTTTTGTCCATCAACTCCAAAGAGACTCTATTTCTATTTCATAATTACTAGTATCGGTGACAAGCAGATACCCACATGATACTTTTATTACCATAGGTTAAAGATTTATAATACATTTATATTCATAATGATACAAAATTTATATAAAATCATGAAAATAAAATATTCAGGAAATTAATAGGATGTGTCAGATAATCTCAATCGATCAATCAAACAATAATCAAACGAAGAACACTCGATCAAAGCAATGAATAAACACATTGAGATAACGTGGTCGGATTAATCAATCCTACATCCACGGAGAAACACTCAAGGATTTTATTCTAACCAATCGAGCAACGATTACAATCAATCACAAGTGTATCTAGCTAAAATTCAGCTCACAACAATGGAGATTATCACTTGCAAGAACTCTTCACTCGTAAAGGAATATTATGACTTGTTACGTAAGAAAACAGAGAATCAAGCTTAAATACTCCGCAATCCTCAAGAATGCCGTGGTTACAAGTGAGTCGCTGATCTCCAACTATAAACATCATGATCCAAAGGTTGAGGCTTGATCCTACCGATTTACCTTTTAATGACAAAATAGATTATGCGAATTGCATTCGCCCTCCAAGTCTTGTAAAGTTTCTAATTCACCACAAAACTCAAATCTTCACAAATCTCCACCTTGAATAGAAACTTTTCAAACCAAGCTTCTACATATATTTCAATCATCGCTATTATCACACCACCGCCATTACCACCTCAAGACTTCTTCCTCTTATATTCTTTCAAGAATCAAGAAAGTCTCCACCTTGATTACAAGAGTTTTCCAGGATTATATGCTACCCAACCCAAGAAGTTCACAAGCAGAGTAGAACTTCCGATGGCAACACTTTGTTAATATGTCAGCTGGCTCTCCTTAGTCGACACCCTCGATATGTATCCACCCTTCTCAATTACATCTCGATAAATGTAACCTCACATCAATGTGCTTAGACCTTTCATGAAACACTTGATGCTTCACCAAATGTAGTGCACTTTCGACTATCACACAACACCGGCATATGAGGAATTTCAACTCCAAACTCATCGACAATACCCTTCACCATATGCCTTCCTTCACACTTCAACACGCTATGTACTGCACTCAAGGGTTGATAGAGAGACCACTAACTGCAAGCAAGATTTCGAACTAATGGCTGAACCAAATAAGGTGAAAGCATAGCCTGTCTGTGACTTTCTATTGTCAATGTCACGATAATCGTAATCAACAAAACCAACCAAGGAGTCTTTCTCAACATTATCATTTCCACCATAAACAATACCAGAAGTCGCTTCCATTCAAGTATCTTAAGATCCATTTCATGCCTTCCCAAAGGTCGTGCAAACCAGATTAGATATATATCTATCGCCACACTTATAGCATGAGCTATGTCAGTCTCAAAACCATAATGTACATGATGCTTCCAATGGTATTTCAGATATGGTACATTGCTCATGTGAAATGTCTTTACTAGATACGTGCCTCTCGACTCTCAAAGAGTTTATGATACCCACTAAAGGAGTAACCATCGTGTAGATTGATGCATATTGAATTTATGCATAACCTTTCCGATATAGCTTTCGGGTTTAACCATAGATGCTCGTGAGACCCGCTTTCACTATATCCATTCCCAGATCCTTTAGCTTCTCCTAAGTTCTTCATTTCAAATTTAGCACCCAAATCTCGCCGATGGATTCTATCTCTTTCTTGTTAGAGCTAGCTATCAACATATCATCAACATACAAGAGCGTATATGCCAATATCTCAAGATTTTCTTTCTTGAAATATACACAAACCGCCATAGCACGATCTTTCAAATCCAATCTCATTCATGTACTCATTCAACTTCTTATACCACCGTCTGGACTTTGTTTAAGGCCATATAGAGATTTCTTCAAAGAAACACACCTTATTATGATCACTGCATAATAAAACCTTTCAGTCAGATGTAGATTGTCTCTTCTAACTCACCATGTAAGAATGTCATTGGGAAATTTGTTGGGAAATTTCGAAATTTGTTAGAAATTTGTTAGATATTTTGTTAGAAATATCTCGCTTAGATTTTGATCAAGAACATGATGACTTATCTTAGTCTCGTAAAGGTGATTAGTACTTTGGTTCACTTGAACATTGTAAAAGAGGAAACTCACTAAGTATGATAGTCTAGCTAATCTTGTATAGGATGTTAGGTCTCAAAATGTAATTTTATTTTATGAAGAGAAGACCAAGAAGAAGACATCCAAGCGTAACAAGCTCAACGACATTGAAGACTTGAAGAAACCGCACAAGATTGTCAAATCGTTGTTCAGATATCTTAGCAGACATCTTGAAGACACGAATAGTTTCAAACAAACTGTCACAAGAGATATCTCGAGAAATAAAAGACCTATCGAAACAAGGAAAGTGTCCACAAATATCTATTCTCGATACCTTGAGCTTTAACCACATTTCGAAGAGAAATATATATATTGCAAACAAAGTTGTTTCAATATAAGTATCTCAAGATTGAAGATAAGGACGCAAAGAATCGATAACACTAGTATCCGACATAAAGCATAGTTCCGCTGACACTACAGACAAAAGTATAGTACAATGCATTTAATGCACGGACAGAGATGTCTAATAAAAGCAACTAATTTTCAAGAAGAAGACAAAACCGCTAAAGATTATACATATATCAATAGTTTGAATTTGAGCCTAACGGATAGTATTCAAACGGCACTCAAATTCATCTATAAATATCAACACTTAGACCGCTTGAAGAGACACACGACACACCTTGAATCGCATAAAACGTCGAACATCTTACTCTCTCTCAAAGCAAACTTACTTATCCTCAAAGCTTTCATGATCAAAGCTTTTGATCTTGAGTAACATCAAGTTCTAAGTGTCTCGATCCTAAACAAGCATAGCTATCTGTGAAAGAGTTGAAACGAAAGATCAAGTATCCGAGATTCATTCTCTTCAACATTTAACTAAGACTTGGTCAAGAAAAGAACAAGATACCATACATTGAAAAGTGTATTAAGTATACTTGATTCACAGAGCTATCTCAATAACTCAATAAGTTATTAAAGAAGCTCATCCGACAACTCAAACCAAAACCAACACCATAATCAAGGAGTATGTGAAGTACTTAGTTTGAAAAATCGTGAATAACCCAAGGTTACGAGTATAGGAAGTACTGATTTGAGAAACTAAGGAATAACTCCAAGGTTATCGAGTATAGGAAGTACTTAGCTTGGGAAACTAGGAATAACTCAAAGGTTTCGAGTACATGAAGTACTGGCGTGGAAAGCCGGGAACAACTCTGGGGAACATTTGTCAGAACCAATTGTTCGTAATCTTAGAATAGGTTTATTGTAAGGTGAACTCAATTATCTCGTCTAGTGAATTCTAGGTCTCCGTAGACCGGTGGATTAGTTGGAGGATTACGCCACCTCCAGATACCACTATACTTGCTGTGTTATTTACCTTTCTCAGATTTACATTTCAAAGAACACACACACACACTTTAATCAAGCTTCGCACTTATCTTTATTAAGTCTTCCGACTGATTTTAAGTATCGACATCTATTCGATATCTCGAGAAATAGTTTTATCGACAAAAGTTTTAAAAGACTATTCACCCCCCTCCCTTTTTACTTTGCCGTTATCTCGACCAACAAGTGGTATCGTAGGCGAGGTTCACACGCTTTCATCAACCTAGATCCCCAGATAGGTGAAGGAACTTTGTCCATTTTCGAGGACTATTTAATTTGTGTGTTAAGTGCGTGTATGTCTCGAGTGATGCACCCATTCTCAAACCGTAGAATTACGAGAAATGGAAAATAACATGATGCTCCACCTGAAGCTCATAAGTGACGAAATGATCAAGTGATAAAGAATGGCCCAATAGTCATTCAACAACTCAAACAAGTAATGGAGGTTTCTAATGGTAGAGACAGAGATCAAAGCGAAGGATCTTCACAAACCGACAAGGCCAACAAGTGGGAGATCTACTAGCCAAGTTATTTACGTAACCAAAGCTCAGAGAACTCGACATCTAAGATGCCAAGAGAAATCGCCCGATGGTCAAGCTCAGAATATCATCATCGATCGACACGAGCACATACAAGTAAACTGGGTGCTAAACGGCGAAAGTCGCTTAGCAACCGATTGAAGAAATCGTACAATCGAGAAACCAAAGAAAACAAGTTCGAAGTTCTCAAGTTGAAATTTCAAAATTTCAAACAAGGACCCACCAAACTCGAAGAACTTGATTTCAGATTTACCACTCTCATGAGTGACATGGTAGCCTTGGGAAAGAACAGATACTCCCCATGTAAAAGATTAAGACTATTGTCAAGTCTTAACCACAACCGGGAGCATACCAAATTTTTATTTTAACCAAGGAATGCCAAATATCACCCAAAGGAACTTTTCTCTCATCTTGCTATCGCTGATTATGAGACAACTCAAAGAGAACAAACAACTCAAAAGTTGCAAAACGTTGCTCTAGTCACTCAAGGAACTTCAAAAGAAGAAAAGCAAGAAGAAATCGAGATGCTCTTGCAGCAAAGCAAATGAGCAAATATATCAATGAGAAATTGAAAGAAGGAAAGCCAAAGAGAAGTCAAGAAGCATCTAAAGTTCAAACTATCACCAAGACAAAAATATGCAAAGTCACGAACAAGCCACCGTAAAGCATCATGTATCGAGGAAGCGTAAATTGAAACGATATCTGCTTTCATTGTCGTAAACCTGCCACTTCAAGAAGGATTGTCCCGCCTCAACAAACTAAGGACAGGACAAGAAAGATAGGAAAATCTTCGTAGAAGCCGTAAAGCATTGTTAACTCAAGAAAGAAAGAAAATCCAAATTCAACTAGATGCTCTAGACGCTGAGATGATTCAAGATGACAATTCAGATGACTCAACCTTACCATCACCGTAATTATGTGGAGTTACTCATGATATAATCGATTTCGCCTCAAGAAGAATGAAATGTGTGGAGTTGCACAAATCGACGCCCGTATATCTCCAACATAGAAAACTGCCTTACGGCCGATGAGGTAACACATAATTCTCATATACTTATGAAAGTGATGAAGAGGAAATAAAAATCTAGAAAATCTCAGAAAGAACTTGACATCTATGAAAGAGAATTTCTAATGATCCCAGCAGAGCCGAAAATCAAGAAGAAGAAAAGAATTCTCTGAAAAGGAAAATTCTCAATTAGTTAAAGAATGTGAGAGAAAGGATGCTGAAAATGCATCTCTCAAAGCTCGATATCTCGAGACCGAAAAGTCACATAAAGAAGCAATGGTCAATTACGAAAAGAATTATGAAGATCTTCTTTCCGAGAACAAGAACTCAAGAAGAAAGAATTATCTTTCAATCTTATGCCAAAGCTAGTGATACTCCATCAAGTACAATCTACTTAAGAGATCCTTCGTAAAAGGACTCAATGAATACACAGATGTATTGTTCTATCACCAATAAGAGTAAGGAGAGAAGAACATTTGTAAGCACTCTAAAAGGGTTCCCATACAATCTATAGTATTCGTGAGAAGACAAAGATTGTCGACAAAGGAAAAGCGCCAAGTGCACCAAACCTTTGTAGAAAACAAGTCAAAACAAAACTGTTGGCACGCTCGAAAAGAAAACAACACCAAAAAGTGTAAACACCCACAGCATATGTCTCTCAAAAGGTAGAATCTGTGAGCCGGCAAATTCTCCCATGTCACTTTTTCTCGAAAGAAATCGACCAACCAGAGACTAGCAAAGTCACGAGAAAGATCTCTATAGCCTCAAGTGCTCAAACGGTATTGCTACAAAGGCATCGGAAAACAACTTGCTCATGAGTACAAGCGTGAGCAAGAACGATGGTCGAAAGCTAGAATTGCTCAAAGCAATTATCGGTGAAGTTAAATCAAGCCACCGAAAATCAATGCCTGGCTAGAAGAAACTGCAGGAAGGCTAAGTTTGTTAAAAGCAAACTCAAAACCCGACAGTATCTCAGCATCATATGGAGCACCTAGGAACACACCAAGGAAGAAAATAATTTCACTAATGATAACATTCATTCAAATAGAATTCTCCTCACGCTCCTCGCTGCATAAAAAGCATATTTCAAAGAAATTCATTCAAAATGGATTCCTCGAAGAATCTTTAATTCTCGATTTGCCCATCAAAGATAATGAGAACCTAATCTCCTGCTTTCGTCACAGTGCGTAATGCCTCCGGACTAAAGCACAAATGGCTATTTGATAGTGGATGCGAAAGCACATGATGTGAGACAAAGCAACTGGTTGATTACAAAGCTTGCAACATGTGACCATATATCGATTTGTTGAGGAGAATTAAATCCTCCGGATTTGGCAACGCTAAATTGGGGACTTTAATAATCATCGACGACATATGTTAAGGATTTGAAATATAATCTATTTAGTATGAGCCGCTTATGCACAAGGGTTTTACTTATAAAATTCAAAGCTAAACATCGCAAACTAATCGGCAATGAGTCAAAGCAGATACCTTAGAAGGTCGCGGAAAGGCGCCTTTATGTTGCCGATCATTCGCCACAATCAAGAATGTCTCATGGTGAGTCAATCTGGCCGTTATAGAAGAGCACCGGTTATGGCACAAAAGAATGAGTCATCAACTTCAAAACTCGAATAGATTTCCGCCTTCATGTAAGAAAGAGTTAGTGGTCAGCCTTCCTGTAACATCTTCGTAAAGGAAGGTATCTTCCCGCCGATGGGGAAACAATCTAAGATCTCTTCAAGTCCAAAATCAGACACTTTAGAAAGTTGTTAGACTATCAACTTTTACACATGGATCTTTTTCAATCATCCGTGAATTCAGTTACAGAAAGAAGTTCGTCCAGTTGTCAGGTAGATGACTTCTCAAGATTCACTTGTCTTTTTCTCTCTCAAACACAACCGATGCCGGGGTGAGATACCAAACTTGTCGAAAAAGCTTGAAGTCATGCGAAAAAATGACAAGGTATCTGCAGCAATCGTATCATGCACTCACGGTAATCGAAAGTTTGTCAACCAAAGACATAAAGGAGTTTTCAGGACCGCAAAGGTATACAACACCAACTTTCCTCCTCAGTAAGAACACCTCAACAAAATGGTGCTAAGTATAAAGGAAAACAACCTCTAAAGAAGCTACAAGGACAATGCTAAATCAGAATACTCAAAATAAGTGAAATTTATTGGTTGAAGTCAGAACAATTGCTACATTTCAAAAACAGATGTTTGATAAACAAACACCATGACAAGACCCCTAATGAAATCTTGGTTGGTAGAGACCCCCTAATATCAAAACATCTGAGAGTATTTCGGTTGTAGGATGTTTCTGGTTTTAAACAATGGGAAAGATTATCTCGAGAAACATTTCAACCAAAGGCGGGAATGAAGGTGTTTTTCTCAAGTTATTCCACAAATAGCAAAGCCC
>CM048843.1:27656628-27673821 GCA_026545765.1 Plantago major | reverse complement strand
AACGGCAAAGTAAAAGACTGAGGGGGTGAATAGTCTTTAAAACTTTTGTCGATAAAAACTATTTCTTATATCTGATACTTAGAATCGAGCGGAAGACTTAATAAAGATAAGTGCATAAATGGCTAATATATGTGTGTGTGTCTTAAATGTAAATACGTAAAGGTAAATAACATGCAAGTATAGTGGTATCCTGAGGTGTGAATCCTCCTAACTAATCCACTTCGTCTATCGAGACCTAGAATTCACTAGAGCAGATAATTGAGTTCACCTTACAATAATCCTATTCTAAGATTCTTAACAATTGGTTCCCAACCAAATGTTCCCCTGAAGTTGTTCCCCGGCTTTCATGCCCCAAGTACTTCCTATACTCGTAAACCTTCGAGTTATTCCCTAGCTTCCTAAGCTAAGTACTTCCTATGCATAACTTGAGTTATTCCTTAGTTTCCCAAATCAAGTACTTCCTATACCCAATAACCTTGGAGTTATTCCCATTTTTCAAACTAAGTACTTCCACTCCACTTGCCAAATGGTGTTGTTTTGGTTTGAGTTGTCAGATGAGCTTTAATAACTTATTCAGCTTATTCAAATAGCTCGAATCAAGTTACTTAATACACTTTACAACAGTATGGTATCTTGTTCGATTTATCGACCTAAGTCTTATGATATCTGCTCAAGAGAATGAATCTATAGTTGATCTTTTGATTCAACTCCTTCACAGATAGCTTTCCTTGTTTAGGATGTGACACTTAGAACTTGAAGTTTTCAAGATCAAATGCTTCGTCGCAATGTAAAGCTTTGGAGTAAGTAAGTTGCTTTGAGAGAGTAAGATGTTCGCTTTTACGCAGCTTCAAGGTGTATCTAAGGTCTCTTCAAGCGCCTAAGTGTTGATATTTATAGATGAATTTCGAAGTGCCGCTTGAATAGTATCCGTTAGATCAAATTCAATCTATCGATATCTGTATAGATCAGAGCGTTTTGTCTTCTTCTTCGGTCATTGTTGCTTTTATTCGTATATCTCGTCTGCGCATTAAATGCATTGTACTATACTTTTGTCTCAGTAGGTCAACGGAACTATGCTTTATATCGTAGACTAGTATTATCGATTCTTTGCACGCCCTTATCTTCAATCTTCGATACCACTTGTATTTATTGAAACAACTTTGTTTGCAATATATATGTTTCTTTTCTAAACGTGGATTAAAGCTCAAGGTATCTCGAGAATAGATATCTGGACACTTTCCTTGCTTTCAGATATGTCTCTTATTTCTCGATATCTCTTGTGACATACGCTTGTTTAAAACTATTCGTGTCTTCAAGATATCTCGCTAAGTTATCCGAAAAATAGTTTGAGAATCTTGTGCGCTTTTCAAGTCTTCAATGTCGCTGGAAGCCTTTCCGATGTCTTCTTCTTGGTCTTCTCATTATAAAATAAAATTACATTTTGAGACCTAACATCCTATACAAGATTTGCTAGACTATCATACTTATTGAGTTTCCTCTTTTACAATGTTCAAGTGAACCAAGAGTACTAATCACCTCTCTGAGACTAAGATAAGTCATCATGTTGCTGATCAAAACTAAACAGATATTCTTAACAAAATATCTAACAAAAATTCTTAACAAATTTCTCAAGAAATTTTCCAACAAATTTCCCCCTTTTTGATCAGTCAACGATGACTATCTTCCCTATTCCAAATCCTGGATGAGTTAACAATCCAACACTTAATCTTTTCTTAAGATCTTCAAATTAATTTAATTAAGTGCAGAAAGTGGACATCAACCAAATCACAAGGTGTGATCTTTGCTGACAAGTTATCTTTTATAGAATACTATCTGAGAGTAAGTTCTTCAGATAAGTTACAAATAAAGATTACAGATAACTTCAATACATGATACGCTTTTCACCAAAGAAAAATACAAACCTACATAGTAAATTAGGACAAGAGGAGTGACCAAGCTCCAAGTAAACATCCTAATAAACTAGTCTTTAAGTCTTCAACTCTTCAAGTCTTCAACAGTGTTTCTGTGGATCAGTCTGTAAATTTCCTATCTCCAAACCTTTTGATGTCATCAGAATAGTCATAGAGGAGAGTTCTGACAAGCATCTCTGTCTCGCAAATCCATTGCACCTCTTTGTAGGTTTTGGTAGGATTTTCTTGGCAAAATGCTTGACCCATAGGTACTTTCCCCACTTCCAGGCATGCTCTATTCTGATATCTGAAAGCTTGAAATATTCATAGATAATCTTCAGATATCTGATGTCACCCTTGTATTGATCTTCAGTTAGATAGAACGATTCATAGGGTTCTACAATGAGTCTTGCTCTTGTGCCTGTTCCTATGATGTTCAGAATTCTGTGCACATCATCTGGCCTTCCATATGGACATTCATCGAGAGGTCCTTTCTCGTTTCAGCCTTGACAACTTCAAAATCCAACCATGCTTTGATGTGATTGGTGTTGATCAAGGTAGGTTTAATCCTTTCTCCATGCCATAAGTTGTTTATGGATTGGTTCTGGAAATCTTGAATTTACCAATAGATGCTTAAGTTCCAGAATCCAATAGCCATTTTTCTGATTGATGCACCTGTAGACAGAGTAATCATTGTCATACTTCACATAATCTATTTTGGCTTCTTCTTTCCTGAGTTGTAGTTGACTTTGTATTTGCTCACTTTCACCGCTCTTTCTCTGCTTGAATTCTCTTTGGGGTTGTTGTCAAGAACACCACCGATAGACTTGGTATTTCCGGGAGGGTGTTTTAGTCGCTAGCGGCTTTGCGCCTATGGGCCTGCTTAGTTTTCAATTTTCCTTTTCTGTGCAGAGGAGCTTCATCTTCATCAGTTTTCTCATCATCATCAAGATTAGATCTTGTGAGAGTTTTACAGCCTTCTTCATTGCCCAGGGACTTGATTTGACCTTCTTCTTCTTCTTCTTCAGAAGATTCATCAATCCCTTTAACTTGTCTTCTCCTTGGAGCCTTGGTACTCCTTGAGGTTTCTATGCCATGGCCCTTGTTACCATTTTGGTTCCTTCAAGTTTTCGAAAGCCTACTATTTGCAAAGCAAATTGGCGAGGAGGGTTCATTGATTCGAGGTGGTGGAAGTTTTTTCTTCCTTTCTCGAGCCGCACTACCAGATCTCTTTTGTTCGCTTCTCCTTCTTCCCATTCCCCGACTTTGAGGTCCAGATTTGTACATTCTTTCCCCTTATTCATTGTCGGACTCAATCTCATAAAGGAATCGAGAGAGTTGAAGTGCCCTTGTAAATAATTATAGCAAAGTGACCAACTTCAAGTTCGGCTTGAGCTCCGATTTTGCTTGATAAGTCAATTCTCCTTATTAGTGAGCTCGCCAATGGGCCTAGGATGGCATCCGCTTCCAAAGTTGTAACATGCCTCTTGAAAAGCTTTTTCAGCTAAATACGCATCATCGTCCCTTATCATTCCCAGATCTTTCTGAGCAATGATTATGCTAGTGGTTCTATGAGTGATGAGCTCAGTGAACTTCCTCATTTCAGAGGGGACGGAGGCAATTACTTCCTTGTTCTGTGAAGACATCTCCTTTTTAAGTTGTGTCAGTACTTGACACCTGTTCATGTATTCATGGGAGTGGACGTTTGCGCTTGTGAATATTGTAGGAGCAATCAGCTTCCTTTTCAAGTGAGAAACCGCTAAATGTTCATTGCGGTGTTCTGCCAAAGTCTTGTCTTCTTTATCATCTGAGTAATCAGCCCAGTGATCTTCATCCTCTTGGACATTTTCATCGATTGTATCAAGTCCAGCAACCATCTCAGAGATTGGTTTCTTTCCTTTCTGGGAGGAGGATGGTACTTCTTTTGAAGATGATGCGTTTTAGCATCATGTTTCGACTTCGATACTTCTTCAAGATCGAGATCTTTCGTGATATCATGCATGCATCCCGTAGCTCTTTAACCTCGTAAGCAATCATTTCTTGTAAGTATTGATCAAGCTTGTCTCGATTTAGCTATTTGATCTTCCGCTTGAAGATGGAGTTGTTCTTCTTCCAACAGTTGTCTGAGTTGAGCACTTGTCATGAGATTTGCAAAGTCATGAGATTTGCAAAGTCATTACAAAGTTGCTTGTCCTTAGATCCAAATATGATGTCATCAACATATACTTGAACTAAGAGTAGTTTTCCATCATGATTTAAGGTAAATAAAGTTTTATCAACTTCACCTTTCTTGAAACCACTTTCCAGAAGGTATTTGGCCAAAGTGTCATACCATGCTCTTGGATCCTGTTTCAAATTCATACAGAGCTTCAGAGTTTATAGACCATTCTACTTTCTCGAGGAAACTTCAAAGCCGTGGTTGCTCAACATAAACTTCTTCGCAGTTCACCGCTTAAGAATGCGCTGACATCCATCCGATAAACTTTGAAATCTTTATGAGTCAAGAGGCTAGAAAGAGTCTTATTGCATCCAATCGCAATCTGCATATGACTCGTCAAAATCCAAGCCTTCAGTCTGAGTAAATCCCTTGGCAACCAATCTTGCTTTGTTTCTGGTTATTTCACCAGATTCATTCATCTTGTTTCTGAAAACCCATTTAGTTCCAATCACAGATATTCCTTCTATAAATGGAACTAGTTTCCAGACTTTGTTTCTCTCAAATTGATCCAATTCTTCTTGCATTGCAGAGATCCAGTCTTGGTCTCCTAGTGCTTCTTCTATATTTTTAGGTTTAAATATTCGAGATGAAACATCCAAAGAGAGAGTTAGCCAGCTTACTATTGCTCTCTAGTCCTAACACCTCGATTAATCGGGTCCAATTATATCCTTTGTAGGATGATCTTTGATCCATCTCATCATAGGTTTAGTGCTAGTAGGATCAATATCCAAGTGATCCAATGTGAATCACTAAGATTTTGATTTGATACTTTTTCAGTATCTGAGATATCTGACATATGGGAAATGTCATGGATATCTGACATTTTTTCAGTGTTAGAGACATCTGGAACATGCATTTCAGAATTCTTAATTTCAGATACCTCTTCATGATGAAGGTTCTCAATAACCTGTTCCATTTCTGGAAAACTCATAGGAAATTCATCATGTCTCATGAGTCATCTTGTTGTTACCAGTTTTCAAGCTTTTCACGCCGTAGTCATCCTCACTTTCCATAATGATGTTTCTCCTCTCCGAGGATTCTTCTTTAGAATCCTCAAGAATAGTTCTTGAACCTTTCTCGAGAGTTCATCAATAGGAGGTGTTTTCTTATTTCCTTCATAGAATACAACATGAACCGATTCTTCAATTTTCTTTGTTCTTTGTTGTAAACTCTGTAGGATTTGCTGTTTGTGGAATAGCCAAGAAAAACACCTTCATCTGCCTTTGGTTGAAATATTCTCAGATAATCTTTCCCATTGTTTAGAACAAAACATCTACAACCAAATACTCTCAGATGTTTGATATTAGGGGGTCTACCAACCAAGATTTCATAGGGGGTCTTGTCATGGTGTTTGTTTATCAAACATCTGCTCGAGTGTAGCAAGTCGTGTTTACGGCTTCAACCCAATAAATTTCACTTATTTCAGGTCGCCTAGCATTGTCCTTGCAGCTTCTTTAAGGGTTCTGTTTTCCTTTCTCAACACCATTTTGTTGAGGTGTTCTTACAGAGGAAAGTTGGTGTTGTATACCTTGCAGTACAAACTCCTTTATGCATCGTTGACAAACTCAGACCATGGTCCTGCTCGATTGCAGATACCTTGTCATTTTTCATGACTTCAAGCTTTTTCAAAGAAGTTTGGTATCTCCACCGGCATCGATTTGTGTTTCGTAAAGACAACCCAAGTGAATCTTGAGAAGTTATCTACCACAACTGCATTCATACTTCTTTCCTCGCATAACTAGTTACGTATGATTCAAAAGATCCATGTGAAAAGTTGCGTGGTCTAACACTAGAGTGTCGATTTTGGACTTCAAAGAGATTTTAGATTGTTTCCATCCGACAAAGTGCAATGATACCATCCTTTCTCGAAGATGTTCGAAGGCCAACCACTAACTCTTTCTCGCAAGTCTATTCGTAGTTTTGAAGTTCAAGTGACTCATTCTTTTGTGCCATAACCAAGGCTCTTCCTGTGACCAGATTGACTCACCATGAGACATTCTTCAGGCGAGATGCCCAATCGGCAACATAAAGACCTTTCCGCCGACCAACTAAGACTCTCGCTGACTCATTGTCAATTAGTTTGCAGATTTAGCTTTGAATTTTATAGTAAAACCTCTGCAAACCGCTCATGCTAAATAGATTATATTTCAAATCCTTAACATGTAATACGTCAGTGATTGTTAAAGTCCCCAATTTGACGTTGCCAAATCACAGAGAGGGATTTAATTCTCCTCCAGCAAATCTGATATCTGGTCCTGTGTTGCAAGCTTTGTAATCAACCAGATTTGCTTTGTCTCCTGTCATGTGCTTTCCGCATCCACTATCAAATAGCCATTGTACTTTAGTCCAAGAAGCATTCTGCACACAACAGGAAACAGGAGATTAGGTTCTCATATCTTTGATGGAACCGTCAGAATTAAAAGTTCTTCCAGTAGGAATCCATTTTTGTATGAATTTCTTTGAAATATGCTTTTGTCTGACAGGAACGTAAGGAGGAATTCTATTTGAATGAATGTTATCATTAGTAAGATTTATTTTCTTCCTTGGTGTGTTCCTAGGTGCTCCATATGATGCTTTCAGATACCTATCAGGTTTCTGAGTTTGCTTTTCAGCAAACTTAGCCTTTCTTGCCAGATTTCTTCTAGCCCTGGCATTCAGATTTTCAGTGGCTTGATTTAACTTCCACTTCTGATAATTGCTTTGAGCAATTCTAGCTTTCAGCCATCGTTCTTGCTCCTGCTTGTACTCATGAGCAAGTTGTTTTCCGATGCCTTTGTAGCCAATACCGTTTCGAGCACTTGAAGCTATCTAAGATCTTTTCTCAGCAGCTTCGCTAGTCTTTGGTTGGTCCAATTTCTTTCCAGAAAAAGTGACATGGGAGAATTTGCCAGCTCCTGCAATTCTACATTTTTGAGAGACATAGCACTGTGGATGTTTACACTTTTCAGTGTTGTGTTTCTTTTCAGAGACGTACCCAACAGTTTTGTTTTTTACTTGTTTTTCCCACAAAGGTTCAACAAGAATCGCCTTTCCTTTGTCAACAATCTTTGTCTTTTCACCGATACTATAGATTGCATGGGAACCGTCTTACTGAGTACTTACAAATGTTCTTTTCTCCTTACTCTTATTCAGAGTGATAGAACAATCTGCAGTATTCAAATTTCAAGTCCTTTCTTTTTCAAGGATCTCTTAAGTAAGATTGTACTTCAAGAAGAGTGTCACTAGCTTTGGCATAAGATTGAAAAGATAATTCTTTCTTCTTGAGTTCCTTGTTTTAAAGAAGATCTTCATAATTCTTTCGTAACACCATCGCTTCTTTATGTGACTTTTCACTCGATATTCGAGCTTTGAGAGATGCATTTTCAAAGATCCTTTTCTCTTTATTCTTTAACTAATTGAGAATTTTCCTTTTCAAGAGAATTCTTTTCTTCTTCAAGGTTTTTATTTAGCTCGGATCATTAGAAATTCTCTCATAGATGTCAAGTTCTTTCCCGAGATTTTCTAGATTTTTATTTCTCTTCATTTTCATTTTTGTAGCAAGAAGTATGTGTTACCTCATCAGCCATAAGACGCTTTTCTATGTTGGAGATGTCCCGTCCAAGAATTCCAAAGAACTCCACATTTCATTCTTCTTGAGGTCAAGTCGATTATATCATGAGTAACTCCACATAATTCGTGATGGTAAGGTCGAGTCCGAATTGTCATCTTCATCACTCTCAACGCCTAGAGCATCCATTGAATTTGGATTTTCTTTCTTTCTTCGCTAATAACGCTTCGCTTCTTCAAGATTCTTCTATCTTTCTTGTCGCATGTCCTTAGTTTGTTGAGGCGTGACAATCCTTCTTGAAGTGGCCAGGTTTCGACAATAGAACAGATATCATTTCCATTTCGCTTCAAAGACATGATGCTTTCGAAATGGCTTGTTCAAATGAGCTTTGCATATTTTTGTACCGTGATAGTTTGAGCCTAGATGCTTTTTCCTTCGCTTTGCTTTTCTTCTCTCAATTTCGACAAATTTGCTCATTTGCTTTGCAAAAGAGCATCCTCGCCTCCTCCTTGCTTTTCTTCTTTCGTAAGTTCCTTGAGTAACTAGAGCAACATTCTCGCAACTTTTCATTGTTTGTTCTCTCCGAGTTGTCTCATAGTCAATGAGTAAGATGAGAGAAAGTCATCGAGTGATATTCGCATACCGTTAAAATAAAAGAATTTAGTATGCTCCCGTTGTGGTTAAGACTTGACAATAGTCTTAATCTTCTCTCGACCGAGAGTATCTATTGCTTTCCCAAGTCGCCATATCACTCATGAGAGTGGTAAACCCGAAATCAAGTTCTTCCGTAGTTTCATGGACCTTGTTTGAAATTTTGAAATTTCAACTTTAGAACTTCAACTTGTTTTCCTTGGTTTTCTGCCCGCACGATTTCTTCAATCACCACAGTGCAACTTTCACTGCTTTAGCACCTACGCTTACCATAATCAGATGTGCTCCGTGTCGATCCGATGATGATGTTACGAGCTTGACCATCCAAATGATTCCTCTTGGCATCTTCCGATGTCCGAGTTCTCGCTTTCGTTCATAAATAACTCGACCAAAGAGATTTTCCACTAGTGGACGATCTGTTCAGGTAGATCCTTCGCTTGATCTCTGCTCTTCCACTCAAACCTCCATGAATTGCTTGTTGTTGAATGACTATTGGGCCATTCTTTATTACTTCGATCATCTCGTCACTTATGGCTTCAAGGTGGAGCATCATGTTATTTTTCCATTTCTCGTAGTTCTCGGTTTGAGAACGGTGCATCACTCGAGACATACCTGCACACTTAACACACAAATTAAATAGTCCTCAAAGTGGACAAAGTTCCTTCACCTATCTGGGATCTAGGTTCAAGGCGTAATTTGGTGAACCTCCCGCCTCGATACCACTTGTTGGTCCAGATAACGGCAAAGTAAAAGACTAGAGGGGGAGGGGGAGGTTGAATAGTCTTTTAAAACTTTTGTCGATAACAACTATTTCTCGATATCTCGAATAGATATCCGCTACTTAGAATCGTAGCGGAAGACTTAATAAAGATAAGTGCGTAAGCTTAATATGAGTGTGTGTGTTGAAATGTAAATACGTAGGTAAATAACACAAGAAGTATAGTGGTATCCTGAGGTATGAATCCTCCAACTAATCCACTTTGGTCTATCAGAGACCTAGAATTCACTAGAACAGATAATTGAGTTCACCTTACAATAATCCTATTCTAAGATTCTTAACAATTGGTTCCCAACCAAATGTTCCCCAGCTTTCACAGCCAAGTACTTCCTATACTCAGAAACCTTTGAGTTATTCCCTAGCTTCCCAAGCTAAGTACTTCCTATACTCAATAACCTTGGAGTTATTCCTTAGTTTCCCAAATCAAGTACTTCCTATACTCCGATAACCTTGGAGTTATTCCCTGATTTTTCACACTAAGTACTTCCTGTACTCCACGCCAGTTATGGTGTTGGTTTTGGTTTGAGTTGTCAGATGAGCTTCTTTAATAACTTATTCAGTTATTCAGATAGCTCTATGAATCAAGTTACTTAATACACTTTACAGCGTATGGTATCTTGTTCGATTTTACTGACCCAAGTCTTATGATATTTGTTCAAGAAAATGAATCTCAGATAGTTGATCTTTTGATTCAACTCCTTCACGATAGCTTTGCTTGTTTAGGATCGTGACACTTAGAACTTCAAGTTACTCAAGATCAAATGCTTTGTCGCAATGTAAAGCTTTCAGTAAGTAAGTTGCTTTGAGAGAGTAAGATGTTCAAGCTTTTATGCAGCTCAAGGTGTATCTAAGGTCTCTTCTCAAGCAAATAAGTGTTGATATTTATAGATGAATTTGAGTGCCGCTTGAATAGTATCCGTTAGCTCAAATTCAAACTATCGATATCTCGTATAATCGTAGCAGGTTTTGTCTTCTTCTTCAGAAGCTGCCGTTGCTTTTATTCAGATATCTCTGTCCGTGCATTAAATGCATTGTACTATACTCTTTGTCCTGTAGTGTCAACGGAACTATGCTTGATATCAGAGACTAGTGTTATTTGATTCTTTGCACGTCCTTATCTTCAATCTTCAGATACCACTTGTATTTATTGAAACAACTTTGTTTGCAATATATATGTTTCTTTTTCAGAAACGTGGTTAAAGCTCAAGGTATCGAGAATAGATATCTGGACACTTTCCTTGTTTTCGATATGTCTTATTTCTCAGATATCTCTTGTGACACGGTTTGTTTAAAACTATTCGTGTCTTCAAGATATCCGCTAAGGTATCCGAAAAAGCTTCAAGAATCTTGTGCTTTTCTTCAAGTCTTCAATGTCGTTGAGCTTTCTGCCTGGATGTCTTCTTCTTGATCTTCTCTTTATAAAATAAAAATTACATTTTGAGACCTAACATCCTATACAAGATTAGCTAGACTATCATACTTAGTGAGTTTCCTCTTTTACAATGTTCAAGTGAACCAAGAGTACTAATCACCTTTCTGAGACTAAGATAAGTCATCATGTTGCTGATCAAAACTAAACAGATATTCTTAACAAAATATCTAACAAAAATTCTTAACGAATTTTTCAAGAAATTTCCCAACAAATTTCCCAACACATTTCATGCTTTTCTTCGTCAGAGTCATCCTCTCTTTCCATGATGATGTTTTTCCTTTCTAAGGGTTCTTCTTTAGAATCCTTTAACATTAGTTCCTTGAACCTTTCTGAGAGTTCATCAGCAAGGGGTGATTTCTTGCTTTCTTCATAGAATACAACATGAACTGATTCTTCAATCTTCTTTGTTCTTTTGTTGTAAACTCTGTAAGCTCTGCTATTCATGAATAACCAAGAAACACTCCTTCATCTGCCTTTGGTTGAAATGTTCTTAGATACTCTTTTCCATTGTTAAGAACAAAACATCTACAACCAAACACTTTCAGATGTTTAATATTAGGGGGTCTACCAACCAAGAGCTCATAAGGGGTCTTGTCATGGTGTTTGTTTATCAAACATCTGTTCTGAGTATAGCATGCTGTGTTTACAGCTTCAACCCAATAAACTTCACTTATTTCAGTGTCAGCCAGCATTGTCCTTGTTGCTTCTTTAAGGGATCTATTTTTCCTTTCTGCAACACCATTTTGTTGTGGTGTTCTTACAGAGGAAAGTTGATGTTGTATACCTTTGCTGGTACAAAACTCCTTTATGTACTGGTTGACAAATTCAGTACCATGGTCTGTTCTGATTTAATTCTCCTCCAGCAAATCTGATGTCTGGTCCAGTGTTGCAAGCTTTGTAGTTGACCAGATTTGCTTTGTCTCCTGTCATGTGCTTTCCGCATCCACTATCAAATAGCCATTGAGCCTTAGTCCAAGAGGCGTTCTGCACAAAATAGGAAACAGGAGTTAGGTTCTTGCTTCAGAGATAGAACCATTTAGACTAAACATTCTTCCAGTAGGAATCCACATTTTAGTGAATTTCTTGGGAGTTTATTTTTGTCTAACTTGACCAGAAGGAGATGCAATGAAATTAGTAATTTTGATCTCAATCTTCCTTCTTGGGGTGTTTCTAGGTGTTCCCTTTGGTGCTTTCTGGATCCTGGGTTTCTGGGGTTGCTTTTCTGCAAACTTAGCCTTTCTGGCCAGGTTCCTTCTAGCTTTGGCATTCAGCTTTTCAGTGGTTTGAGATTTCTTCCACTTCTGTTTATTGCTACGTGCAATATCAGCCTTGCGCCATTGTTCTTGTCCTTCCTTAAATTGATGTAAAAGGACTTTTCCAATAGCACGATAGCCAATGCCATTTCGGACACCTTTGACTTTCTGAATGCGGTCTTGAGAAGCCTTACTAGTTTCTGCACCATCTTTATTTTCATAAAATGGTATAGTTGAGAATTTGCCTATTCCAGCAATTCTTCCCTTCTTAGTAATATAGCACTGTGGATGGTTGCATGTCTGAGGGTTGTGCTTCTTTTCAGAAACCTTATCCACATATTTCTTGTGAACTTGTTGTTCTTTCAAAGGCTGAGTTGCTATTCCTTTTCCTTTGTCAACTACCCTAGCTTTCTGACGAATGCTATAGGTGGTTGAAGAACCATTCTGTTGACTTTTTACAAAGGTCAACCTATTATCACCCTTCTTCAGGGGAGAAGAATTGCTTGATTGTTCATCAAGTCCAAGTCCACCTTTCTCAGAGGGATCTCTCAGATATGATTGAACCTCAGTGAGAGTGTCACTAGCCTTTGCATAAGATTGGAAGGATAGCTCTTTCTTTCGGAGTTCCTCATTCTCGTAAAGCGCCTTCATCATTTTCTTATTAAGTTCATCCAAGGCTAGTTTGTGAAAATTTTCATTTTCAGATATCCGACTTTTCGTGGGCTATTTCAGCATTTTGTTCTCAGATACCTCGTTAGCTCGTAAACCTCTTTTCAAGAGTTTCTTTGCTTTCCTCTAGAATTCGGTTTTGGATTGTGCTTCCGTAAATTCTTTCTCATAACGATCCAATTCACTCGATTAACTCAGATCCTCAATTCCATCATCACTTTCATAGTACGTAAATTGTGAAATGTTAGTTACCTCATCACCATAAGACACATTTCAGTTGTTGGAGATGTCCGGACCAATCTCAAAGAACTCCACACATTTCATTCTTCTTAAGGTCGAGTCGATTGTGGGTGATTCCACACATTCGGTGATGGTAGGTTTGAGTTATCTGAATATCCATCTTCGAATCTCTCAATATCTAGAGCATCAAGTTGGATTTGAATCTTCTTCCTTTCTTCAACAAGAAGGCCCTTTGATTTCTTTTGTAATTTCTTCGTCCTTCTTGTCACTGTCGAGCTTGTTAAAAGGTGGCAATCTCTCAAGTGACAAGGCTTCTGACAATAGAAGCAGATATCATTTCCTATCTCTGTTGATTCAGTACTAACACCTTTCTGAATGGGGGTCTTCAGAGAGTTGTTTGGTTGAATGTTCTTGTACTGATGATAGTTTGGGCCAAAATGCTTTTTCAGCTTTTCTTTAGCTTTTCTTCTCTCAATCTCTTGACTCACAAATTTATTCATGTGTCTTACTGCAAGAGCATTTTCTTCAGATGCGTCTTTGGTATCTTTCTTTTCAGAAGTACCTTGAGAGACTAGAGCAACACTTTGCAACTTCTTAGCTGTTTGTTCTCTCTGAGTTGTCTCATAATCTAAAGTAGCAAGATGAGAGAAGAGCTCTACTGGAGTAATATTTGGCATTCCTTGGTTGAAATAAAAGAATTTAGTGTGCTCCCAGTTGTGATTGAGACTTCTGACAATAGTCTTAATCTTTTCTGACTGGGAGCATCTGTTGCTTTCACCAAGTGCAGCCATATCACTCATAAGAGTAGTAAACCTAAGATCAAGTTCTTCCAGAGTTTCAGTGGGACCTTGCTTGAAGTTTTGAAACTTCAATTTAAGAACTTCGAACTTGTTTTCTTTGGTTTTCTCGCCCGCATGTATTTCTTCAATCAATTGCGTGCAACTTTCGCTTTTAGCACCCTACGCTTTATAATCGTATGTGCTCAGGTGTCGATCTGATGATTATATTACGAGCTTGACCATCCAATCTGTGTCTCTTGGCATCTTCAGATGTCCAGAGCTCTCTTGGCTTGTCTTCATATATAATGCTTCCATGAGCAACATAACCACTATCACTTGCAGCCATGTCCTCGCTTCCATCTTCCTTGTCTGAGGCTTTTCTTCCATCAGAAACCTCAGTGACTTGTATGAGTTGTCTGATTTTGATAGGCCCTTCATTGATGACATAGACTATCTCATCACTAATGGCCTCCAGATGGAGCATCATGTTGTTCTTCCATTTCTCGTAGTTTTCTGGCTTTAGAACGGGTGCATCGCTCAGAGACATACCTGCACACTTAACACACAAATTATATAGTCCCTTTAAAGGGACAAAGATTCTTCACCTATCGGGATCTAGGTTCAAGGCTTGGGAACCTCGCCTCGATACCACTTGTTGCTCCAGATAACGGCAACCTACAAGACTCGCGGGGGGGGGGTGAATAGTCTTTTAAACTTTTGTCGATAAACACAGTTTCTCAAAACCCTGGGGGTTTCTGATACTTAAATTCAAAGCGCGGAAGACTTTAAGATAGGTAAGTGCAGAAACAATAAGTAAGTGTGTGTGCTTTGCTGAAAGATAAATACAGAAAGGTAAATAACACAGCAAGTATAGTGGTATCTGGAGGTGGCGTAATCCTCCAACTAATCCACCTCGGTCTTTCTGAGACCTAGAATTCACTAGAACATGATAATTGAGTTCACCTTACAAAATCCTATTCTAAGATTCTTAAACAATTGGTTCCCAACCAAATGTTCCCCGAGTTATTCCCGACTCCTAGAGCTAAGTACTTCCTCTACTCGAGATAACCTTGAGTTATTCCCTGATTTCCCAAATCAAGTACTTCCTCTACTCCACGCCTTGATGGTGTTGGTTGTAAGGTTTGTCAAAGAGGCTTCTCGTATAACTTTTCAGTTATGTTTTCAGAGAGCCTAATAGAACAAGACTACTTAATACACTTGTTCGGTATGGCAATCGCTTCATCGACCCAAGTAATTGATGTCCGCTCGAGAATGAGCTTGAAATGTCATCCGACACCAACTCTTTCACGAATAACAATCTCTTATTAAGGTTCGTGACAACTTAGAACTACTAGTGATTCTTCAAGCAAATGTAAAGCTTTTCGAAAGGGTAGTAGAGTGCTTGAGAGAATACTTTGCTAGATTGTAAGTTTGCAAGTTAGATCGTTTCTTGGTCGCATTTCTCAAAGATCTAAGTGTGTGATATTTATAGATGAATTAGAGAGTCGTTGGGATGTTATCCGTTAGACACAATTCAAATTCATCTATACTTATCTTGAAATGACTACTCGAAGTCCTTGTCTCATATCTCGTAGAGGATCGTGCTTTAGCGGCTTTTTCCGCCGATGCAATTAATGCATATGTACTATTTCTTGTCCTATAGTCTTCAACGGATACATTAGCCTTCTCATTGGTTTGCATGCTCCATACTCATGATGTCATATGTTCCGTAATCATGTTTCAAAAGTAACTAAATGTACTTAAGAAAGGATTAAGGACATAGTCTTTCCGAGTGAGACTAAACCTTGGTGTCTTCATAAATCTTGTGCAATCTGGTCTTGTAATCTTTAAAAGCTCCATTGCTAGGATTGATCTTCATGGTCTTCTTGAAATAAAAATTACACTCAGAGACCTATAATCCTAATACAAGATTTACTAGACTAAATATACTCAGTGATTTCCTCTTTTACAATGTTCAAGTGAACCAAGAGTACTTAATCACCTTTCTGGCTAAGATAAGAACATGTGATGAATGATCAAAATACTAACAGATATTCCTAACATAGATCATTTCGTCACTAATGGCCTCCAGATGGAGCATCATGTTGTTCTTCCATTTCGTAGTTTTACGGTTTTAATGGGCGCATCACTCAGAGACATACCTGCACACTTGACACACAAATTATATAGTCCTCAGAGAGGGACAAAGTTTCTTCACGTATCTGGGGATCTAGGTTCAGTGTAGAAGGCTTCTGAACCTCCTGCTCTGATACCACTTGTTGGTCCAGATAACGGCAAAGTAAAAGACCTGGGGTGAATAGTATTTTAAAACTTTTGTCGATAAACACGCTCTCGAAACCTGGGGTTTCGATACTTAAATTCAGAGGAAGACTTTAAGATAGGTAAGTGCGTAAACAATAAGTATGTGTGTGTGTGTGTGTGCGCTCAAATGTAAATACAGAAAGGTAAATAACACAAGAAGTATAGTGGTATCTAGAGGTGGCGAATCCTCCAACTAATCCACTTGGTCTTTCTGAGACCTAGAATTCACTAGAACAGATAATTGAGTTCACCTTACAATAATCCTATTCTAAGATTCCTAAACAAATGGTTCCCAACCAAATGTTCCCCAACCAAATGTTCCCCCTGAGTTATTCCCCAGCTCCTAGAGCTAAGTACTTCCTCTACTCGATAACCTTGAGTTATTCCTAATTTCCCAAATCAAGTACTTCCTCTACTCCACGCCTTGATGGTGTTGGTTATAAGGTTTTGTCGAAGGCTTCTGATAACTTTTCAGTTATGTTTACAGAGAGCCAAACAGAACGAAACTACTTAATACACTTGTTCAGTGGACGGCAGCCTTCTCTTTAGTGACCCAAGTAATTGGTGTCCGTTCTGGAGAATGAGCTTCAGAAAGGGTATCTGATAGTTCAACTGCTTCACGAATAAAAATCTCTTGTTAAGGTTCAGACAACTTAGAACTACTAGTTATTCTTCAAGCTATGAAAGCTTTCAAAGGATAGTAGAGTGCTTGAGAGAATACTTTGCTTTATGGTAAGTTTGCAAGATAGAGCGTTCTAAGGTATGTTTTTCAAGCATCTAAGTGTGTGATATATATAGATAAATTTGAGAGTTTGAATTGTATCCGTTGTGCTCTATCAAATTATATCCGCTTATATCTTGAACTATGTACTCGAAGTCACTATCTCTTGTTTCGAGAGGACTTGCTTTTTGCAAGATTTCCGATGCATTTAATGCATAGTAATCTTTATCATTGTCCTTTAGTCTCAACGGATACATGAGCCTTTCGATGGCTTGCATGCTCCATACTGTGATGTCAAATGTCCGTAATCATATTTCAAAGTAAGTTAATATACTTAAGAAAGGATTAAGGACATAGTCTTTCCGAGTTAGACTAAACCTTTGTGTCTTCATAAACCTTGTGCAATCTTCAGTCTTCCAATCTTCATAAAAGCTCCATTGCTAGGATTGATCTTCATGGTCTTCTTGAAATAAAAATTACACTCAGAGACCTATAATCCTATTACAAGATTTACTAGACTAATCATACTCAGTGATTTCCTCTTTTACAATGTTCAAGTGAACCAAGAGTACTTAATCACCTTTATGGCTAAGATAAGAACATGTGATGAGTGATCAAAATACTAATAGATATTCCTAACAAATTTCCCCCTTTTTGATCAGTCATCCATGAC
>CM048843.1:27474128-27651628 GCA_026545765.1 Plantago major | reverse complement strand
TTTTAGTCCAGTCTTGGTTGAGTTAGTGGACTTTAAAGTACCCAAATATTGTGCCAATATTGAGCTCTCTTGGTTCTGGGTGATTTTGCGATGCTAAGTGTACTTTAGCAAGGCAAAAATGACCCAGAACCAAGTGAGCGGACGTCAAGCGCTTCAAAAAAGCGCCTGGCGTACTTTGCCTGTTTTTTACGTTCTTCCTCGTCCACTAGCTCGTTTATTGTTATCTAACATTTTACTTGAGTCTCAGGTTTCTACTTGCAGCTGTCTACACATGTCGGTCATTTACAAATAAGGAAGCCTTCTCAAATCAATTCTTTCTTTTTCCCTCTTCACTCGATTGCTCGAGGGCGAGCACGAGTTCAGGTTTGGGGAGGGGTGTTTTGATATGCTTAAGGCTTCTTGCTTGTACTTTTCTCGTGTGTGTTTTTAGGTTGTTCTGTATTTTTTATTCGAGTCCGTTGAGTCTAAGTCTGTCTCCCAAGTCGAGCGTCTATTGCATGTACTAAACATGTTTAATGCTTGAGTTTAGATTGATCTCTGATTATTAGTAGTTGGCATGCTATAAATTTGTTAAGTTCGTTTCTCCTGTAAATAGAAAGTTTTTTCTAGTTGTGTAGTCCAAAAGCCTGTGAGCAAACCTTAGCCAATGAAAAAAATGAAAAAAATATTATACCGGCAAATTTGTACTTGTGTGATTTTTCGGGAAGTGCAAACTCCCTTGTTTCGCCTCATCATGCTCATGTGTACTCTGTGTAAGTTAAGTATAAAGAACGACATTTCTTTTTCATTCCTTATTTGCTCAAGCCAAACCCGATCCAAGAATAGGTTTGGGGAGGAGGTTTCTGTGCGCCATATATGTATAAAACGACTGTGACTTGGCTTTTGTTCTCTCAAAAAATAAAAAAAATAAGTCTCGGAGTGGATCTGTGGTACTCGTTACCACCGTTAGTCGTGTTGGGCACGTTTCAAATATTACCTATATACCGGCGTGGCCCTTAAAAGGTATATGACCGTGAGGGTTGATGGCGTGTATACCAAACCAGCACGCACAAAAGTGCGGACTTTCGGTAAAACGGACACTACCAAAATAAAGAGACAAAATAAGCATATGGGTCATTATAAGACTGCAAAAAAGGAGTATGCAAAAAAGTATAAAAAATAAAAAAATTGAAAAAAGAGAGAATGATTACCATTTTACAAATCTGCAGGTGTTTATTATAGAGTTTCGATAGAAGTCCCTTCTGACTTAACTGATTGAGTACATTGCATGAGGTATTTAAGGCAACTTTATGACGTGAGCCACCTTCCTTCTCTTCTTAAATTTCTTGAGTGATTACCCCTACTGGACACTTCCAGGAGTGTGAGAGATAGTTGCATAGGATCCACTTGTGAGGGATTACCGGGTTAGACTTAAGTTCTATTTACTCGAGAAACGAACTTCTTGGATTTGTGCTTGCGTTTCTGCAAACGTCAGTTTGATTTCAAACCTCTTGCATTTTTCGGGCTTATTATTTGCAATCGTAGACTCGGTAGCTTTGGAGCTAGACTTTACCTGTGTGTCTATGTGTTTTTATTTTTATGGGTTTTTTAGAGAGTCTGTTCCTTGACGACAAGCAAGGGGTCGGTTTGGGGAGTTTGATGAGTCGGTTTTACACCATCTCATTTGGTCTTTTTTTACCGTCTTATTATCGTCCTTAAGTATAGTTTTTATTAGTTTTCCTAGAGTATTTTTACTTGTTTTGTTCTTTGTGTGTTTTGTAGGTATTTGGCTAAACCACATTAATTGGAGGCAAAAGGGTGCATTTTGTATGCATCTACAAGATATGGAGTTCCAATGCGTCGAACGGATGTTAGAAGTAGAGCGGGAGGGCCAAAAATACCAAAGTTGGAGTCAAAGCGCGAATCGGAACCTACTAGGGTACCTGGTGTACGCCACAAGGTACCTGGCGTACGCCAGGAGTAAGCCTGGCATACACCCGTTTGTTTTCCAGTTCGCTGTTTCTTTCCTAATGCGTTTCTTTTCGTTTCTATTAGTTAGAACAAAACACAATTAGATTGATATTCTCTTTAACATCCTTTTGCTCTCAACCTAGAACTTTTCCAAGGCAATTACCTACCTATTACTGGAGGTAATTGAACCGATTTCTCTTATACTTTGACGTTGATTCTTGATTGAGAGGACATATTGATACTTTTCGACCGATTGGATTCCAAGTTTCTTCAATTCTACCTAAGGTTTGTGATACGATTGGGTAAAATTCTACAACTCTTGATTGTTGGTATTTAGTATTCAATTATGTCTATTATGTGTTCGTATATGATATTGATTATGTCTTCGCATTTCATGAGTAGCTAAACACCCAATTATGGGGTGGTGATGGATTCTGCATCCTAGTTAGGGTTCATGTAATTCAATAACATGTAAAATGTGATTTACTCTGTGCCGTTTTGATTAAATGCGTGTGTAGTTATGTGTATTGAGTTTTACCGCCAAAATCACCAATGGATTATGCAACTGATCTTTCATACCAAAACGTCTAGATATTGCTAATCCATTGGTTCGTTGCAAACACAATAACTACATTAGCTTGTTAATTGTAGCTTAGTGGAATTGACGCCTTCACTAATGCTATATGTTTTCTAGAACAAATTAAGTTAGCTCATTGTCATAGTCCTTCATACCTTATCTGACATAAGGTGTCTGCCTAGAAAAGCCCAGAGCAGTATAATAATCGTTAGGATGTGTCCCAGTGATAACTAGAGTAAATCAACATCAATTATTGTTGCATGTTTCCTGCTAGCTAGCTTGTTACTAGAAACAAGGTAAAAATAGTAGTACACGATTGACATGATCGGTCACCACACCATAATTCCCTCTCACATATTCGTCTTCATAAGTTAATCTGTTTTCTAGTTAGTCTGCATATTTGTTAGATTATCATTCTGCTGCCAAAGCAAACCAACTTTTACTGGTTTCCATACTGTCATTACTATTCATAAACGCAACTCAGCCTTAAGTCCTTAGAGACCGACCTCGGGGTTAGCTTCACTGCACTACAAGTTTTCGTAGTGTTGAGAATTAACTCTTGGCTTAGTAAACAAATTTAAAACATTGATTTGACACATCACACCCATATAGTCGGATGGGTATAAAGTAAATAGATCGGGCACTGGTACCGGAATTGATTGGTTCTCCAGGTTTCCTTTAGCCTTCATCTTCGCAACCTTCTTGACATCATTCATGAGCCTTCCTGGAAAAGGTAAGTCTTTTAGGCGAACTATTCCCCCATCTTCTGCCCGGACATATCCCCTTTCCATTAGGTCGTCATCATATCTTCCTCTCCTAGCTTCTAACCTTTCTTGCTCTTTCTTCTTCTCCTTGGCTTCTTTCTCATACTTACCTTCTTCACCTTCTTCTTCTACATCAACTATCTCCGCATCCTTCTTCTCTCTGGCCCTTTCCTCACTTCTAGGAATAGGATCCGGGGTTGTTATCCCGCTCCTAGTAGTGATAGCCCCAATGCTCTCCACTTGATGCTCCTTAACTTCTTCTAACTTTTCATCCAACTCCCTAACTGCATACTTTATTTCGACCAGATCGACTTCACCACTTAACCTTTCTATTACTTTCTCAGTTGAGGTGGCATTCTCCGTGAACAACTTCACCAGGTAGTGTTTCCTCGCTTCCCTTTTCCAGTTCCCCAGCACTGCTTTTCCTCTCTGGTTATGATGTTCCTTGAGGGTCTTGATCTCCTCTTCCAAGCGCTTTCTAGCAGTTATAATGCTGTCGACCACCTGTTCGTTGCTGATCTTGGAAACTTCATCCTTCCCTTCGACACTCAGCTCAATAGGTTTCCCTTCTGGCACCTCTTGGCTTTCTTCCTTTGATATTGTTGGTCCAGATAACGGCAAAGTAAAAGACTGAGGGGGGGGGGGTGAATAGTCTTTTAAAACTTTTGTCGATAAAAACTATTTCTCAGATATCTGTGTAGATATCTGATACTTAGATTCAGAGCGCGGAAGACTTAAAATAGATAAGTGCAGAAACAGTTAAAGTGTGTGTGTGTGTGTGTGTGTGTTGGTGAAATGTAAGTACAGAGAAGTAAATAACACAGCAAGTATAGTGGTATCTGGAGGTGGCGTAATCCTCCAACTAATCCACTTCGGTCTTCCAAAGACCTAGAATTCACTAGAATAGATAATTGAGGTCACCTTACAAAAATCCTATTCTAAGATTCCTTAAACAAATGGTTCCCAACCAAATGTTCCCCCTGAGTTGTTCCCCGGCTTTCACAGCCAAGTACTTCTGTTCGAAACCTTTTGAGCTATTCCTAGCTTCCCAAGCTAAGTACTTCTGTGCTCAATAACCTTGGAGTTATTCCTTAGTTTCTCAAACTAAGTACTTCTGTACTCCACGCCAAATGATGGTGTTGGTTTTGGTTTGAGTTGTCAGATGAGCTTCTTTAATAACTTTTCAGTTAATCAGATAGCTCTGTGAATCAAGTATACTTAATACACTTTTCAATGTATGGTATCTTGTTCTTTTTACTGACCCAAGTCTTAGATAAATGTTCAAGAGAATGAATCTCAGATACTTGATCTTTCAATTCAACTCTTTCACAGATAGCAGTGCTTGTTTAGGATCAGGACACTTAGAACTTTAGTGCTACTTAAGATCAGGAGCTTTGGTCGCAACAGAAAGCTTTGAGGATAAGTAGTTTGCTTGAGAGAATATGTTGTTCAGCGTGTTTATGGAGTTCAACGTGTCTTCTCAAGTAGTCTAAGTATTGATATTTATAGATGAATTTGAAAGCCGTTGAATAGTATCCGTTAGGCTCAAATTCAAACTATTAATATCTCGTACGATCGCAAAGAGTTTGTCTTCTTCTTGAAGGTATCGTTGCTTTTATTCAGACATCTCTGTCCGTGCATTAAATGCATTGTACTGTAACTTTTGTCCTGTAGTGCCAACGGAACTATGCTCAGTATCAGAGACTAGTATTATCTGATTCTTTGCACGTCCTTATCTTTAATCTTCAGATACCACTTTATTGAAACAACTTTGTTGCAATATATTTCGTTTTCAGAAATGTGGTTAAGGCTCAAGGTATCTGATAGTAGATATCTGTGGGCACTTTCCTGGTTTTCAGAAAACCTTCTAGTTCTCAGATATCTCTTGTGACGACTTGTTTAAAACTATTCGTGTCTTCAAGATATCTCGACCAAGGTATCTAAAACTATTTCGAGAATCTTGTGCGCTTCTTCAAATCTTCAATGTCGTTGAACTTGTTCCGCTTGGATGTCTTCTTCTTGGTCTTCTCTTCATAAAATAAAAATTACATTTTGAGACCTAACATCCTATACAAGATTAGCTAGACTATCATACTTAGTGGGTTTCCTCTTTTACAATGTTCAAGTGAACCAAGAGTACTAATCACTTTTCTGAGACTAAGATAAGTCATCATGTTGCTGATCAAAATCTAAACAGATATTTCTAACAAAATATCTAACAAATTTCCTAACAAATTTCCCCTTTTGATCACCAACGATGACTATCGACCTATTACAACTGGATGAGTGAATTCAACACTTAATCATTTCTTAAGATTTTTCAAATCATTTAATTAAGTGCGTAAAGTAGACATCAACCAAATCACAAGGTGTGATCTTTCGACAAGTTATCTTTTATAGAATACTATCCGAGAGTAAGTTCTTGGATAAGTTACAAAGAAAGATTACGATAACTTTAGTACATAAAATAAGTTTAGCTCAACAAGAAAAATACAACAAAATACATAGTAAATTAGGACAACAGAGTAACCAAGCTCCAAGTAAACATCCTAATAGACTAGTCTTCAAGTCTTCAACTCTTCAAGTCTTCAAGCTTGTTCTATGGATCAGTCTGCAAATTTTCTATCTCCAAACCTTTTGATGTCATCAGAATAATCATAGAGAAGTGTTCTGACGAGCATCTTAGTGTCTCTGGCCAATCCACAGACCTCTTTGTAGGTTTTGGTAGGATTTTTCTTGACAAAATGTTTGACCCACAGATACTTTCCCCACTTCCAGGCATGCTCTATTCTGATATCTGAAAGCTTGAAGTATTCGTAGATAATCCTCAGATATCTGATGTCACCCTTGTATTGATCTTCAGTTAGATAGAACGATTGATAGGGTTCCACAGCGAGCCTTGCTCTTGTGCCTGTTCCTGTGATATTCAGAATTCTGTGCACATCATCTGGCTTTCCATATGGACATTCATCAGAGAGGTCCTTTCTCATGGCTTCAGTTCTCTTGACAACTTCAAAATCCAACGTGCTTTAATGTGATTGGTGTTGATCAAGGTTGGCTTATCTTTCTCCATGCCATAAGTTGTTTATGGATTGGTTCGGAAATCTTGAATTTACCAAGAGATGCTTAAGTTCGTAATCCAATAGCCATTTTTGATTGATGCACTCAGAGCGGAGGAATCATTGTCATTCTTCACATACTCTATTTTGGCTTCTTCTGGCCTGAGTGGAAGTTGACTTTGTCTTTGCTCAGCTCTCAGTCTGTTCCTTCTTTGTCTTGAATTCTCTTTGGGTTTGTTGCTTGAAGAACCACCCTGGATAGACTTGGTATTTCCAGAGGGTGTTTTAGCGACTAGGGGCTTTGCAGCTATGGGCTCAGTTAGGCTTTCAATTTTCCTTTTTCTGTGAAGAGGAGCTTCATCTTCATCAGTTTCCTCATCATCATCAACATTAGATCTTGTGAGAGTTTTACAGCCTTCTTCATTGCCCAAGGACTTGATGTGACCTTCTTCTTCTTCAGAAGATTCATCAATGCCTTTAACTTGTCTTCTCCTTGGAGCCTTGGTACTCCTTGGAGGTTTCTGTGCCATGGTCCTTGTTATCATTGTAGTTCCTTCAGTAGGTTTCTGGGAAGCAGCTACTATTTGCAAAGCAGCTTGGCTTGAGGAGGGTTCGTTGATTCTGAGTGGTGGCTGGGAAGTTTTCATGTTTCTTCTTCCTTTCTGAGCCACACCAGCTCCAGATTTCTTCTTGTTTTCTTCTCCTTCTTCCCATTCCCCTTGACTTTGAGGTCCAGATTTGTACACTCTTTCCCCCTTAGTCATTGTTGGTTGACTCAGTCTCATAAAAGAATCTGAGAGAGAGTTAAAATGCCCTTGTAAATAATTATAGGTAGTGACCAACTTCTGAAGTTCGGCTTTGAGCTCTTGATTTTGCTTGATAAGTCCATTGTCCTTAATAGTGAGCTCTGCCAATGGGCCTAGGATGGCATCTGCTTTTCCAGCAGTGTAACTTGCCTCTTGGAAAGCTTTTTCAGCTAAAGACGCATCATCGTCCCTTATCATTCCCAGATCTTTCTGAGCAATGACTATGCTAGTTGTTCTCTGAGTAACCAGCTCAGTGAACTTTTTCATTTCAGAGGGGACGGAGGCAATTACTTCCTTGTTCTGTGAAGACATCTCCTTTTTCAGATGAGCCAGTACTTGGTATCTATTCATGTATTCATGGGAGTGGACATTTGGCAGTTTGCTGAAAGTTTCAGGAGCAATCAGTTTCCTTTTCAAGTGTGAAACAACTAGATGTTCATTGTGATGCTCTGCCAAAGTCTTGTCTTCTTCATCATCTGAGTAATCAGCCCAGTGATCTTCATCCTCTTGGACATTCTCATCGATTGTGTCGAGTCCAGCAACCATCTCAGAGATTGGTTTCTTCCCTTTTTGGGAGGAGGATGGTACTTCTTTTGGAAATGATCCAGCCTTAGCATCATGCTTAATTTCAGATACTTCTTCAGTATCGAGTTCTTTGGTTATGGCATTTACAGCATCCTGTAGCTCTTTAACCTCAGAGTAAGCAATCATCTCTTGCAGATATTGATCTTGTAGTTGGTCAAGCTTGTCTCTGGATTTAGCTATCTGGTCTTCTAGTTGAAGATGGAGCTGTTGTTCTTCTTCCAACAATTGTCTGAGTTGAGCAGTTCTGGATTGAGTATTCAACAATTTCTGAGTGATTTCCTCAGAATCCTCAACTACTTGTTCAGTATTAACCTTTGGGAAGATGGATGAGTTGACTTTTGAGGAGATGGAGACGGAGATTTCTGTGCTTTCCTCTCAGTTTGCTTTTCAGCAGTTGAGGCATGATTTCTTTGTAAAATTCCTCCGGTCCACAGTGCGGGCATCATCATCTTCCTTTTGTCATGTCATCCTTTTGGTGATGATCGGTGGGAGGTTCATCGAAGTCGTTTATCTCTTCCTCCTCATCATCTTCAGATACAAGATTGATCACTTCAGAATAGTGATCTTACGCCCATTAACCTCTTCTTGTTGAAGGTATAAATTGGCTTGAATGCCATTTGTAATCTTGTCGACCATCACTGCTCAAAGGCTTGTATCAAAGTATGCGACACTTCTGGAGAAATCCTTATGCAATAAAGTCGCAATCGTCTTTGTAGGGAACATTGCATGGATATATGTCTCCAAGTCAAGAGCTTGTGCTCGTCTGGTTGGTTGATCTGTGATTCTCAATATTTCAGAGAGATCAGAGCACCTTAACCTTTGCCATTTCTTGAAGCATTGTATATGCTTTGGCAGGGTTTGAGCCTTGAAGAAGGGAAGTAGGTCCCTTTTCTCATCATTGGGAGCCTGCTTTGCACTTGTTTGAGCCTGAAAGAAAGAGTTTTGAGTGAGCTTCAAAAATTTTATAGATATCTGAGTAGAAGTGTAGTTTAGTTTCTGAGTTACCTGAGTAAGTACTTCAGGCTTAGAGACTTGTGCCATCTTTGAGACAATTGGTGTCTCATATATCTTGTTGTGAGGCGGAGACTTGGAAGTCTGGTCCTCATCAACCTTTCTTTCTTGAACCTAAGAATTAAAATTATCACAATACTTAGGAAATTTTATCAAGAAAACTTTAAGTGACAAATCAGATATCTGAGAGGTCAACTACCTCCATGGGAGGCTCAGATACTTGTCTCTCAGGGACTTGTGCAGTCTCTGGAATCTTTTCTTGTGATGAAGGCCTTGATGCCTCACCAATTTCCATGGGTGCAGGGATGTCAACTCCCCTGGCACTTCTCCGTCTGACTGAGCCTGTGAGTAGACAGTATTGAGTAATTTAGAAAAAGATTGAGATACCCCACGGTGAAGACATTTTATCACTGAGTTTCATATATATAGATATATATATATATATATATATATATATATATATATATATATATATACCTTCATATGGGAAGGCTCACTGATGTGTTCTTGAAACCTTGTTGGTTTCGGGTTCTTTCTGCATTTACGCTTATCTTCCTCTTTCACAATGAGCACATAGAAACATTTACTTTAAGAACATGAGCATATGACTAAAAGTGTTATCTTAAGAATCAATTTATCACCGTGGCATGTGCTCGATTTCTTAAGAGGTGAGGTTGGGTAACCTCCTTCTCGGTTTCGAGGCAAGCTTTCCACTTCCTCTTGTTTACGTGTTTCTAACTCTCGCTATAACAAAGAAATTTTATAAGTAACAAGATATATATAAGCATAAAGTTTCACAAGATGAGAGTTAAACCATTCAGCTACCTGATCCATGTCAGGCTGATTGGTCTCTGAAACTCGTGACCCTTCTATACTTTGGTCTTCTTGTTCCAGTAACACTTCTTTGTTTGAAGTTTCAGGTACTTCACACCTTTCCTGAGTGTGCAACTTAGTTACCTCCCCTGGTTGATCATTCTGAGTAGATATCTCAGTTTGATCCCTCTCATTGAGTTGGGAACCCGCTTTTGCGGATTTTCTTCAAGATATCTTGCATTACTGGTAATTCAAAATGGAGTTCATTTACCATTTCATCAACCACTTGTGGCTGTTGTGGTTGTGGTTGTTGTGGTTGTCTGGAAGCAGAAGATTGGTCAGTAGAGTGTTCTTCCAGATTTTTAGATGTGGTGTTTCCTTCAGCATCTGCCAGCACTAAAATACCACTCATCAGGGCTTTTTGAAGTTGTGCGTAAGAAACGTTCCCTGATGATGTGTTTGCACCAACAACCTTTGCTATAGGTGCTTGTTCAGCAACCTGAGGTGTAGGTTCTTGTTCAGAAACCTTTTCACTAGTTACTATTTCAGTAACCTTAGCCCTTTTTGTTCTTTCTAGGACTTGAGAGATGACTAGCTTCTCATCTTCATCGTCAGAGCTCTCATCAGCATTAGGAACTGATTGGTCCATTACTCCTGCGGTTTCTGCAGGTAGGGCTTGGTGTTTTTAACCACTTTTGGCAGCATTTATGAGTTCATCAGCAAGGCTTTCTGTAATAGTCTTCACATTTCTGAAAGCAGTTTCTCTTGCTGAGTCTACTTGTTCAGTAGTTGATAACTCTTTTGCAGCATTGATGAGTTCATCTGCCTTTATCAGTTCATCGACAATGCCTGCAGATATCTGAGGATCGACAACCTCAATGGGTATGTCTTCTGATTTGCCAGCAGACTTCTTTCTTGAAGTTCTGGGCTTCTTGGTCGCAACCTTTTCTTCAGATACCTTTTCAGACTTTCACTTTTTAGAACCATTCTGAGACCCAGTAACCTTTTTCAACAAGTTTGTATACTCATATTTGTAGAGTAGGTTATTGTTGGCTATTTCAGCCGTCTCTCTGAGCTCAATGCCAAGCTTCTCCAGCAAGTAGCATATCTTCAGACCATAGCCTACTGTGGCCTTTGGCTCAGCTAGTCCTTTGGCGATTTTAGGCTCGAAGCCTTGAATCTTCTTCACAAACTTCATGAAGGCGTACTTTCCCTAGTTAAAAGGGTTTTCCAGCCGTTTTTCTTGTTGATTCAGCAAGAACATCATGATCCATCGTTCTTGGATTATCTGGTCAACACCTCCTTGTAGACCATCAAAGCATCTGTGAAGAATGCAGGCCAATACATCCCAGTGAACCATCAGATGTCTGGTTCGGATGTCAGCAAGCTTGAATTCAGTGGGTGTATCTGATTTTTCAAGATCACACACGTCACTGTACAATTCTTTAACACCTTCAAGCAGATCATCATCCTTGGTGTTTATTTCAAAATCCTTTCCAAGATTTTGAAACTCAAACAACTTACAGAAAGTTGTTAAGTCCAGAAGGATTTCCTTTCCTTGATCGAGGTTTTGATGAACACTATTGCGGCCTTGAAACACAAGAAATTATCCTGGAGTTGTTGTAGAATTCCAACACATCGAGTGATGAAATTCCACTTGGGCGAGCAGATAGAAATCCCTTGATTTGTGCCTTTTCAAGCTTGTCAAGAATCAGCTTTCTGTCGGCTTGGTTCTCTATTGCAGCCGTGAGGTATTCCTCAACCATGGCACCACCCCAAATCATTCTGTGATTTGAAGTCCAATGGTCAGGATTAAAATCTCCTACCAGTCGGTTGTTCACAATAACCAACTCTGGTGCTTGCTTTTCAGCAGTACCAGTGGAGGATTGAGATTTCAGTGTAGAAGAATTCTTTGGGGCCATCTCTTTATATAGTGTAGAGAATTTGGATTGGTGTTTGAAAGAGATTTGATTCAGTAATTCTTTGCAGAAAAACTTAATCTTGATTTGCAGAGATTGTAGAAGGTTTGCAGAGAATCAAGAGAAGGTTTTGCTATTTTTGTGCAAGTCGGAATTTTGGATTAGGCGAAAGTGATTTCTTTTGCCAAAATCCTATATATATAGCAATAGAATCTCAACAGACAAATACATACAAATTGATTTTGTGTGTACGTATCTGTGATTTGCAAGCAGGCGTGAGCAAAAGCTAGTTCGGCATTAAATGCAAAGTGGGCTTTGTCAGAATTTTTACAGTCCACTATTTACTGTGAATTAATTTCCACCGTATAGATCAATCGCTTAATTTCATCAAGGGTCACCATTGCTTCTTCAGCAATGATCACAATCAACAAGTGTAATTGTGCCCATTTAATGAATTTTGGCTAATAGCTATCTGAATCACGTTTTTGTATGACCAAGAACACTGTTTGCATCTGAATCTGTCTTATACTTAGGATTTTTCCAAGTTTTTCATCAAGATAGAAATAATGCGAATTTCAAGAGAGTAGTTGACTGCAGATAGTTGTACTATTCTCTTTTGTGTTCCCCGTTTATAGAGTGATTCAGATATCTGAGTTCCCGTCTCAGAGATCTTAAGCTGTCTTTTTGCTCTTTAGCCTTTTTGACTTCTGGATACCCGTTCCAGATTTCTCTTTTCTCTTCTCTGGATACCCGTTCCAGATACCTCTTCTCTGGATGCCCGTTCCAGATACCTCTTCTCTGGATGCCCGTTCAGTTCACGAACTCTTCGGTTCATTGGTAGTTCCATTAGTCCAAGACTATGTCTTAAGGCTAAGAATCTACTTTCTTGTAGTGGCTTAGTGAAGATATCTGCAAGTTGGTCTTCAGTGCCAATCTTGAGTATCTCTATATTGCCTTTTTCAACATGGTCTCTGATGAAGTGATGTCTAACATCAATATGCTTTGTTCTGGCATGAAATTTAGGATTCTGTGTAATCGCAATAGCACTTATGTTGTCACAGAAAATGGGAGTTTTATTTTCTTCGAGTCCATAGTCTTTAAGTTGTTGTTGTATCCACAGAATTTGTGTTGCACAACAACCAGCAGCAATATATTTAGCCTCTGTGGTAGAAGTTGCAATTGAGTTTTGCTTCTTGCTAAACCACGAGATAAGTCTAGTACCCAGCAGTGATCCAGCATAATCAGCGTCTGAGTACCCAGCTAAACTCAATCCGCTTTCTTTAGGATACCACAATCCTACATCTACTATACCTTTTACGTACCTTAATATTTTCATAGCAATGTTGTAGTGTGTTTGCATCGGATTTATCTGAAATCTAGCACACACTCCAACGGCGTATTGAATATCAGGTCTACTTGCAGTGAGGTAAAGTAGTGAACCTATCAATTTCCTATACTTATGTTCTTTAACACTCTTGTCTGATTCAGTATAGGTCATTTTGGTTCCAATGCTCATAGGTATCTTAGCATTCTTTTCAGAACGCTTAAGATTGAATTTTGTGAGCATATCTTTTGCATACTTTGTTTGACAAATGAATATTCCATCATTGAGTTGCTTGACTTGCAATCCTAGAAAATAATTCATTTCTCCCATCATGCTCATCTCAAACTTGCTTTTCATGAGATTTGCAAAGTCATTACAAAGTTGCTTGTCCTTAGATCCAAATATGATGTCATCAACATATACTTGAACTAAGAGTAGTTTCCCATCATGGTTTAAGGTAAATAAAGTTTTATCAACTTCACCTTTCTTGAAACCACTTTCCAGAAGGTATTTGGCCAAAGTGTCATACCATTCTCTTGGAGCCTGTTTCATTCCATACAGAGCTTTCTGTAGTTTATAGACCATTCTACTTTCTGAGGAAACTTCAAAGCCAGGTGGTTGCTCAACATAAACTTCTTCTGCAAGTTCACCGTTCAAGAATGCACTTTTGACATCCATCTGATAAACTTTAAAATCTTTATGAGCTGCAAAGGCTAGAAAGAGTCTTATTGCATCCAATCTGGCAACTGGTGCATATGACTCATCAAAATCTAAGCCTTAAGTCTGGGTAAATCCCTTGGCAACCAATCTTGCTTTGTTTCTGGTTATTTCACTAGATTCATTCATTTTGTTTCTGAAAACCCATTTAATTCCAATCACAGATAATCCTTCCATGAATGGAACTAATTTCCAGACTTTGTTTCTCTCAAATTGATCCATCTCTTCTTGCATTGCAGATATCCAGTCTTGGTCTCCTAATGCTTCTTCTATATTTTTGGGTTCAATATTTGAGATGAAACATCCAAAGCGAGAATTAGCATTTTCAGCTATTGCTCTCCTAGTCCTAACACCTTGATTAATTGGTCCAATCACATCTTTTGCAGGATGATCCTTGATCCATCTCATCAAAGGTTTAGTGCTAGTAGGATCAATATACAAATGATTTGAATGAGAATCACTGGGATTTTGATTTGATACTTTTTCAGTATCTAAGACATTTTGCTCCTCAGAAGGGCAATTAATGTCTGACACTTGTTCAGCATTTGAGCTATTGTTTCCAGAGATAGCTTCATGATGAACATCTTCAGTTTCCATTTCTGGAAATTTCATAGGAAATTCTTCATCATGTTTGTGAGTCATCTTGTTGTTACTAGGCACTTCATGCTTTTCTACGTCAGAGTCATCCTCACTTTCCATAATGATGTTTCTCCTTTCTGATGATTCTTCTTCAGGATCCCTTAACATTAGTTCTTTGAACCTTTCTGAGAGTTCATCATTAGGAGGTGTTTTCTTGCTTCCTTCATATGAACTGATTCTTCAATTTTCTTTGTTCTTTGTTGTAAATTCTGTAGGCTTTGCTATTCGTGGAATAGCCAAGAAATACACTTTCATCTGCCTTTGGTTGAAATGTTCTCAGATAATCTTTTCCATTGTTTAGAACAAAACATCTACAACCAAATACTCTCAGATGTTTGATATTAGGGGTCTACCAACCAAGATTTCATAAGGGGTCTTGTCATGGTGTTTGTTTATCAAACATCTGTTTTGAGTGTAGCAGGCTGTGTTTACAGCTTCAACCCAATAAATTTCACTTATTTCAGTGTCAGCTAGCATCGTCCTTGCAACTTCTTTAAGGGTTCTGTTTTTCCTTTCTGCAATACCATTTTGTTGAGGTGTTCTTATAGAGGAAAGTTGGTGTTGTATACCTTTGCAGGTACAAAACTCTTTTATGTACTGGTTGACAAACTCAGTACCGTGGTCTGTTCTGATTGCAGATACCTTGTCATTTTTCATGACTTCAAGCTTTTTCAGCAAGTTTGGTATCTCCACCACAGCCGATTTGTGTTTGGAAAGACAACCCAAGTGAATCTTGAGAAGTCATCTACAACAACCAGACCATACTTCTTTCCTGCATAACTAGTTACAGATGATTCAAAAAGATCCATATGTAGTAGTTGCAGTGGTCTAACACTAGAGTGTCTAGTTTTGGACTTGAAAGAGATTTTGGATTGTTTCCCCATCTGACAAGCAGAGCAGATATCATCCTTTCTGAAAGAAGTTTTGGGAAGGCTAACCACTAACTCTTTCTTGGCAAGTTTGTTCAGAGTTTTGAAGTTCAAGTGACTCATTCTTTTCTGCCATAACTAGTGCTCTTCTGTGTGACCAGATTGACTCACCATGAGACATTCTTCAGTTGTGGCAGATGCCCAATCGGCAACATAAAGACTGCCTTTCCGCCTAGCAACCAAGACTGTCTGCTTTGACTCATTGTCAGTTAGTTTGCAGTATTTTGCTTTGAATTTTATAGTAAAACCTTTGTCTGCAAACTGGCTCATGCTAAATAGATTGTATTTCAAATCCTTAACATGTAATACGTCAGTGATTGTTAATGTTCCCAATTTGACGTTGCCAAATCCCAGAGAGGGATTTAATTCTCCTCCAGCAAATCTGATATCTGGTCCTGTGTTGCAAGCTTTGTAATCGACCAGATTTGCTTTGTCTCCTGTCATGTGCTTTCCGCATACACTATCAAACAGCCATTGTGCTTTAGTACAGGAAGCATTCTGCACATAACAGGGAACAGGAGATTAGGTTCTCAATTTACAGTTGGAACCATCAGGACTAAACAATCTTCCAGTAGGAATTCATTTTTGAATGAATTTCCTTGGAACACTCTTTTGTCTGATAGGAACATAAGGAGGAATTCTGATTGAATGATTATCATTATTAAGAATTATTTTCTTCCTTGGTGTGTTCCTAGGTGCTCCATTTGGTGCTTTCAGATACCTGTCAGGTTTCTGAGTTTGCTTTTCAGCAAACTTAGCTTTCCTTGCCAGATTTCTTCTAGCCCTGGCATTCAGATTTTCAGTGGCTTGATTCAACTTCCACTTCTGATAATTGCTTTGAGCAATTCTAGCCTTTAGCCATCGTTCTTGCTCTTGTTTGTATTCATGAGCAAGTTGTTTCCCGATGCCTTTGTAGCCAATACCGTTTCGAGCACTTGAAGCTATCTGAGATCTTTTCTCAGCAGCTTTGCTAGTCTCTGGTTGATCCAATTTCTTTCCAGAAAAAGTGACATGAGAGAAATTGCCAGCTCCTGCAATTTTACCCTTTTGAGAGACATAGCACTGTGGGTGTTTACACTTTTCAGTGTTGTGTTTCTTTTCAGAGACGTGCCCATCAGTTTTATTTTTGACTTGTTTTTCCCACAAAGGTTTAGTCGCAACTGCTTTTCCTTTGTCAACAATGTTCGTCTTCTGACCGATACTATAGATTGCATGTGAACCATCTTGCTGAGTACTTACAAATGTTCTTCTTTCCTCACTCTTATTCAGAGTGATAGAACACTCTGTCTGTGTATTCAGCCCAAGTCCTTTCTTTTCTGAAGGATCTCTTAAGTAAGATTGTACTTCAGTAAGAGTGTCACTAGCTTTGGCATAAGATTGAAAAGATAATTCTTTCTTTTTGAAAAGATCTTCATATTTCTTTCGTAATTCAGCCATTGCTTCTTTATGTGACTTTTCAGTCTCAGATATCTGAGCTTTGAGAAATGCATTTTCAGCATCCTTTTTCTCAGATATCTTAACTAATTGAGAATTTTCCTTTGCAAGAGAATTCTTTTCTTCTTCAAGATTTTCGGCTCTAGCTCGGATCATTAGAAATTCCCTTTCCTAGATGTCAAGATCTTTCCTGAGATTTCCTTTCATCACTTTCATAAGTATAACAAGAAGTATGTGTTACCTCATCAGCCATAAGACATATTTCTATGTTAGAGATGTCTGGACCGTCAATCTCAGCAACTCCACACATTTTATTCTTCTTGAGGCCGAAGTCGATTATATCATGAGTAACTCCACATAATTCTGGTGATGGTAAGATTGAGTCATCTGAATTGTCATCTTCAGAATCTGTTTCATAGTCTAGAGCATCCAGTTGAGTTTGGATTTTCTTTCTTTCTTTAGTTAATAAGGCTTTCTGGCTTGTTCTGAAGATTCTTCTATCTTTCTTGTCACCTGTCCTAAGTTTGTTGAAGGCAGGACAATCCTTCTTGAAGTGACCAGGTTTCGAAAATAGAAGCAGATATCGTTTCCAATTTCTACTTCCTCAGTACATGATGCTTTCTGAGCTGGCTTGTTCATCGAGCTTTGCATATTTTTGTACTGGTGATAGTTTGAGCCTAGATGCTTTTTCAGCTTCTCTTTGGCTTTTCTTCTCTCAATTTCTCGACTGACATATTTGCTCATTTGCTTTGCAGCAAGAGCATCCTCAGTCTCTTCCTTGCTTTTCTTCTTTTCAGAAGTTCCTTGAGCAACTAGAGCAATATTCTGCAACTTTTCAGTTGTTTGTTCTGTTTGTGTTGTCTCATAATCAACCGTAGCAAGATGTGAGAAGAGTTCCACTGGAGTGATATTTGGCATACCTTGATTAAAATAAAAGAATTTAGTATGCTCCCAGTTGTGGTTAAGACTTCTGACAATAGTCTTAATCTTTTCACCGAGAGTATCATTGCTTTCCCAAGTCTTGCCATATCACTCATGAGAGTGGTAAATCTGAAATCAAGTTCTTCGAGTTTGATGGGTCCTTGTTTGAAATTTTGAAATTTCAACTTGAGAACTTCGAACTTGTTTTCTTTGGTTTTCTCGATTAAACAGATTTCTTCAATCAGTTGCCAGGCAACTTTCGCCATTTTAGCACCCCACAGTTTACACTGTATGTGCTCAGGTGTAGATCTGATGATGATATTACGAGCTTGACCATCCAGACGATTTCTCTTGCCATCTTCCGATGTCCAGAGTTCTCTGGGCTTTGGTTCGTAAATAACTTGACTAGTAGATCTCCCACTTGTTGACGCATCAGTTTGTGAAGATCCTTCGCTTTCATCTCTGTCTCTACCATTAGAAACCTCCATGACTTGTTTAAGTTGTTGAATGACTATTGGGCCATTTTTTATTACTTCGATCATTTCGTCACGTATGGCTTCAAGGTGGAGCATCATGTTATTTTTCCATTTCTCGTAGTTCTCTGGTTTGAGAACGGGTGCATCACTCAGAGACATTCCTGCACACTTAACACACAAATTAAATAGTCCTCGTAAATGGACAAATTTCCTTCACCTATCTGGGGATCTAGGTTCAGTGCAGAAGGCTTGTGAACCTCCTGCTCTGATACCACTTGTTGGTCCAGATAACGGCAAAGTAAAAGACTAGAGGGGGGGGTGGGTGAATAGTCTTTTAAAACTTTTGTCGATAAAAACTATTTCTCAGATATCTGTGTAGATATCTGATACTTAGATTCAGAGCGCGGAAGACTTAAGATAGATAAGTGCAGAAACAGTTAAAGTGTGTGTGTGTGTGTTGGTGAAATGTAAGTACAGAGAAGTAAATAACACAGCAAGTATAGTGGTATCTGGAGGTGGTATAATCCTCCAACTAATCCACTTCGGTCTTCCAAAGACCTAGAATTCACTAGAATAGATAATTGAGGTCACCTTACAAAAATCCTATTCTAAGATTCCTTAAACAAATGGTTCCCAACCAAATGTTCCCCCTGAGTTGTTCCCCGGCTTTCACAGCCAAGTACTTCCTGTACTCAGAAACCTTTTTGAGCGATTCCCTAGCTTCCCAAGCTAAGTACTTCATGTGCTCAATAACCTTGGAGTTATTCCTTAGTTTCTCAAACTAAGTACTTCCTGTACTCCACGCAGTGATGGTGTTGGTTTTGGTTTGAGTTGTCAGATGAGCTTCTTTAATAACTTTTCAGTTAATCAGATAGCTCTGTGAATCAAGTATACTTAATACACTTTTCAATGTATGGTATCTTGTTCTTTTTACTGACCCAAGTCTTAGATAAATGTTCAAGAGAATGAATCTCAGATACTTGATCTTTCAATTCAACTCTTTCACAGATAGCAGTGCTTGTTTAGGATCAAGACACTTAGAACTTTAGTGCTACTTAAGATCAGGAGCTTTGGTCGCAACAGAAAGCTTTGAGGATAAGTAGTTTGCTTGAGAGAATATGTTGTTCAGCGTGTTTATGGAGTTCAACGTGTCTTCTCAAGTAGTCTAAGTATTGATATTTATAGATGAATTTGAAAGCCGTTGAATAGTATCCGTTAGGCTCAAATTCAAACTATTGATATCTGTGTACAGTACTGCAGTAGGTTTGTCTTCTTCTTCAGAAGGTACCGTTGCTTTTATTCAGACATCTCTGTTCGTGCATTAAATGCATTGTACTGTACTTTTTGTCCTATAGTGCCAACGGAACTATGCTCGATGTCGAGACTAGTATTATCTGATTCTTTGCACGTCCTTATCTTTAATCTTCAGATACCACTTTATTGAAACAACTTTGTTGCAATATATTTCTTTTTCAGAAATGTGGTTAAGGCTCAAGGTATCTGATAGTAGATATCTGTGGGCACTTTCCTGGTTTTCAAAAAACCTTCTAGTTCTCAGATATCTCTTGTGACACAGCTTGTTTAAAACTATTCGTGTCTTCAAGATATCTGACCAAGGTATCTGTAAAACTATTTCAGTAATCTTGTGCAGTTTCTTCAAATCTTCAATGTCGTTGAACTTGTTCCGCTTGGATGTCTTCTTCTTGGTCTTCTCTTCATAAAATAAAAATTACATTTTGAGACCTAACATCCTATACAAGATTAGCTAGACTATCATACTTAGTGGGTTTCCTCTTTTACAATGTTCAAGTGAACCAAGAGTACTAATCACCTTTCTGAGACTAAGATAAGTCATCATGTTGCTGATCAAAATCTAAACAGATATTTCTAACAAAATATCTAAGAAATTTCCTGACAGATATGCTTCTCTTGTCCAAGTACTCAAGAGTCCCTACGCTCTGTCCCATAGTCCATTGCGTTTCTTCCTCAATTGCGGCTATTATCCTTGCTTCTTCCATCGCCTCCATCTTGTTGAAGATCTCATTCTCCTTTAGTTGCTCACTCCTGTACCTTGAATTCTCAGCAACACTTGCGCAAGCTTCCTGTACTTGCTTAGCGGAACTCCCCATAAATGATCCCTTAAGAGCTACGTCTATAAGGTCTCTGAACTCGTATCTAAATCCAAAGTAGAAATACTCACAGAGTTGTCGCGAAGTAAACTGATGTTGGGGGTAGTTGTACTGCATCTCCTCAAACCTTTACCATGCATCATGAAAAGATTCCTTCTGTTTCTGAGCAAAGTTGGATATCATCCTCCTTTCTCTCATAACCCTTGCAAGCCCTAGAAACCTCTTCAAGAACATACTCCTTAGATCTTCCCATTCGCTAACTTCTTCTTTGATTGAATCTATCCATCTTTTTGCGGCTCCCTCCAATGTTTTGATGAAGAACCAGAATTTCAACTCATCATCGGTTAACCCCTTCATCGGAAACTACTCGACAATAGACTCGAATGCATACATGAACTCGCAATCATTCTCTCCTTCTCTGCGTCCAAACTTTGGTAGTGCGCTAATCAGAGCTAGATCAAATCTGTACTCCCTTACATGCGGCTGGATCCGAATTCCACTCCTTCTTGGTTTCGGCATACTGATCTCCCTGATAGTTCTTTCGTCTTCTTCTTCCATCTTGAGTTTTCTTGTGAAATAAAAGTAGTTACTGCTCAAAAATAACCAAATAAGTTCTACGCAGACAATCTACTAATTATTCCCCGGCAACGGTGCCAAATTTTTTATGTGTACCCGGAGATTTTGATTTCGTTGTAGAGACTGTAATCTCCAAATACAATCAAAAGATTAAATTTATAATTGCCAGAAGCTCACTAACACACAGTTTATAGCGGTAAGTGAACTCGAGATGTCGTTCTCTCAGGAATAACGCTCGATTGAAACAGAACATTAAATGGTTGATTTTTAATAAAAAGTAAATAACATATTTTTGGTATTTTTGATTAAGTAAAATAAACACGTAAGCAGGAAAGTAATTTTAATAAGAATTGACGAACTAAGAACTTATCGAGAAAAGCATGTAAGCATTAACCTTCACTTTGATAACTGGTTTATATCAGGAATCGTAGATAGCGATAGTTACAGTTGCAGAGTCATACAAGTCACATATCTTATACCAAGGCACAGTCAGCAAAGATACCCTATGTAGACTATCGTCTAGCTCAATGCAGTCACCAGTTATTAGCTAAACATCATACCTCAGGCAGAATACCAACCTATAGACACAGCTGATACCTTCTAATCTAATACAATGAATACTCATGTCTCACAAAAACGTAAACGAATAAGGCATCTTTCTCAACCAACACAGATATGAACAACAATCGCATAACCAACATCGATGTTAAAACTATTCCAACATATATAAACCAAATATTCAAAGATCCCGGCTAACCCTTACACAGGTAAATTAGCCTGACATAATTGAAAGTAAATAAACTGAAAACTGAATTGAAATCATGTTTGAAACAACTAAACCGTAAGAAGATGGCGAGTGTCGACCTTCTTCTTCTCCTCTTCTATTCCTTCTCCATGCTTGATCGATCTTGATGGCTTCCTTGGTTGCTTGCTGACAGCTAGGGTTTTGGGGTTTCACTTCCCCGAGGACTGGTTCTCTCTCAGGAGAGCTGCTTTTGGGGTTTCACTTCCTCGAGGCTGGTTCTCTCTCAGGAGAGTTGCTTTGTGAGTTGGTGTTGATTATGAGACCCCTGAGGTCTTATTTATAGGTGAAATCTCGAGTTCGAACCGCTATTGGTGAATAAGGAAGGTTTAGGAAGACGGGCCTTAGCTTGACAGGCCAGTAGAATGGACCAGAAGAAAAATAGGCGGTGCACTGCGGTCCACAGCTGACCGCAGTGACCCTCTCTGCGGTCCACAGGCGACCGCAGAGTGCGATGTCTCCAGCTTTGAATCCGTTTCTCCTATTCTTCAATTTCGGGCTTCGTAACTTCGTTTCCTCGAAAAGTTGTCTTCTACAAAGTTGTTGCATCTTCAATTATCTTCGCAATGGCTGGTCACATGACATGTTTTGACACCTCGAACTCCGTGCATCGGTCAATCTGTCGTATTCGCTTCCTTGTCCCGATTTGGCACAATTATGCCGTTTTAGTGCCTGAAATCGTGCAAATTCTCAAAAATGCGGTCATGACCTGCAAAAAACACGCGAAGTTGTTAATTGACCATAAAACGATATAAATATTGAATCTAAGGCAAAAAACAAAGGTCTAAAAGCATGCTATATCGCACATTTCGTTGACACATCACCCTCATTGTCAATTCTTGCCCTCTCCAGACTTATAATGTTAGGTATTGGCTCAGATGGTATTTATACCCAATATTTTCCATCTTACTTCACAAGGAGGGCCCTTTAGAGATTTTGGTAGATAACATTGGCTGTTTCCTGTTAACTGCGACACTGGAGTCATTTTGGTTGTATGTACAGGTTTTATGTCAAATTGATCTTAGCAGGTATAATCTTTTAACTTTTGATTGGCATGGAAGATATTCCTACTCTAGAGCTATGTTGATCATTGACTACTGCATGAAAGAAGTAGGGAGTTCCTTGTGTTTGTTTGGCCTTGGAACTACTAAAGCTACTATCATAGTGAAGAGGGCATACTTTTGTTGGAAGCTAGCTGTGAATATAATTGTGACTTATGATGAGCCACACAGGATGAGATTGGTTCTAAGTTGGCAGGTTTCTGGTTATAGCAACTCCATTTCGGTCTACTGGAAGGTTGGGGATTTTTTGCTAGACAACTCGAGTAGCATTATGCCAGTTTTTTGTCTGGAGATGGCTTGTGCTTTGTATTAGCTTTTGGAGAAGATTTCTCAAGGAAGTGCACGTTAGAAACTTAGTCATCCTGAAGTTGTATCTTTCTGGCTCACTTTTTTATTTATTTGAGAAAGGATGCTTGTTTCCTTTTGTTATTTTAGCATGTATTTCTTTGATGGAACTTGTTTGTGAAACTCTTTTCTGCACTTTGGGGTCGCTTAAACCTCCTTAGTGTGTCTTTTATATATTCTGGTATTTAACGGGGTCCTACTCGGGTTCTTCTAGGTAAAACCATTCATTAGAAGAGTTGGATTTTTAATCCCTCAACTAGTGTTTATTCATACCTAGAAGTTTTTGACAACCTTAACTCTTGGCCAGGCCTTTTGCTTAGACATACTAGACGATGGGATATGTCAATTATTTAACCTGTTTGGTCACCCGTTAAATACTCCTTTCCTTTTAAAAAAACATATAATATCATATCGTTGTTGTGTTCTGGTTGAAATTGATGTGTATTGGAAATTGAAATTTGGTTTATACTAATTTGTGATAAGCTACTATCAACAGCATAATGCTCCTCTCCATTTATGGTTGCTTATTGTTTCAGGCTTTCAGCTAGGTCACTTTATTCTTAGCTCAGTTTCACTAAAATTGTATAATTGAATAATTTTATGGGTGTCTTTAATTAATTTTAACTGAACATCGATTTTCATGGTATTTTTAAGTCTCTAAGATTGACATCATGTGAGAAAGAATGATGTCTATTCTTCTCTTAGACATGCGATTGGTCCTTCGTGTGAAAACTTGACATTCTAAATAAAGTAGAAGTGTTTCTATGGCGTTTGATTAAAAATGGTTTGCCTATGTTATGTAATATGGCTAAGAGAAGAATGAATGTGCAAACGTTGTATCCTTCGTGTGCAAACATGGATTTTTCAGTCATGCCATTTTGCTAGGCTTGTTTGGGCGGTCTCTGGCCTTCCAGCAAATGCATTTAGACTTGCTTTCATTGACATTTGGGATTGGGTGCCAAATGTTAAACATGTTCTCTCGGTGGATCAGTGTGTGCTATGTGTATGCATATGTTGAGGGATTTGATTTGCATCATCACAATAGCGGTGGTCATGGTGAGGTATCTATACAATCTGCTGGAGATTATCTATAGAGGTTCCATTCAGCAAAACAACACTTTGCAACTCCTCATCCATGGGAACATGTTACTGTTTGGTCGTCACCTGCAGGAAATTCAGTTAAAATCAATGTCGATGCCTCTATAATGAAGTCTAAAAAAGCAGCCAGGCTGGGTGTCGTGGCTCGGGATCAATCAGGTATGATTTTGGCAGGCGTAGGCGTAAAATTGATTTCCTTCCTTGCTCATAAACTGCTGAAACTTTAGCAGTGGCGTGTAGCATGGACATGGAAAGGCCGCAAGGGAACGGGGTTGGTTGGACATTTATTATTGAGAATGACTATTGTCGGTAATCAATGCGCTGAATTCTCCTATCTTCTGTTTATTTGCTGAAGGACATTTCATTGAAGCCATGTAGAATAATGTAATTTATTTCAATCAAGTTGTTTCTCAACATGTAAAACGTCATAGAAATACTTTGGCTCGTAACCTTTCCCAGCAGGTAGATAGAGATAGTGAAGGTAGTTTGGAGCTACACTGAGGTTGTGGTGACTATTTATTTTGTTGTACTATTGCCTCACAGAATTGAATATCAAGAACATTTTTCTTAAAAAGAAAAGAGTTCTTTTTAACGTGATTCTACTGAATCAACAATGTGATTCTTTGTTTTCAAGATCTATGGAATTGATATGATGAAATATATGTATGTTTGTAGAAATATTTGGTTAGACAACTCTACTTTATCACTTCTAGGCTGGAACTGAGGAGGGGTATTAGTGTACACTACCAAAAAACCGAAAAATTGTGTTTTGTACCAAATATACATGGTATTTCAATGCAAAATACAATATCCGCAGAATGATACCAATCAAGGTATTTATACACAAATACCACTTCAATTACCATGTTTTTTTTAATCGGGCCAAAATACCATGAATTTATGAATAGTAAAACACATATTCAAACCAAACAGCCTAAGGTGCGTAAACATTACAGTTATATCCAAAAATATTTAGGGTTTTACTAAGAACATTGGTATATACAAAAAAAAATGATATAAATGTTAACTCATAAAACATTACTGAGATTGTTTAAAGGGAGCCCTTGTTTAAAATACTATTCATATGTCTAAGAATATCAATCAGTCTCTTAGAATTCTTATTAATATACATCTCCTTCAAACCTAGGACTGAAAAAATAATATCCAAATACTAAACCATGTTCTTGTCTAAACCACTGTTGTCTTATTCTAATTATTTAGCACCTTGAATCCTTTCCATTCACCGTCTTGAATATTGTATGTATAATCAACCAAAACTTCCGTCAATTCACAAAGTTGCTCACTATATTTGTTAATTACCCTCCATCTTCTTTACAAACAATTTAAAATGTGGTCATAAATTATAATACAACCATCAATTAACTCTTTAGTAAGTGTGTAAATCATCTTTTCTGTTTTACAAGGGCGAATTACATAAGGTACTCCCTAAATTTGACCTAATTACATAATCAAACCCAGATTTGAAACAATTACATCCAAGTCTAAAATTTATTTTTTGAGTTGACCAACTAAAACTTAATTGCAATTTACAAGTTTCATTTTAGTACACATTAGACTCAAATATTTTATAAGTTACATTATTTACCCAAATCATTCTCCCTAAACTTTATAATTTCATAATAAAATCACAAAATAATTTTTAGACAAAAAAATTGAAAATCCCCAACCATCCTTCTTCCACCATCTTCCCCACCACTTCCAACCACCATCCCCACCACCTCCGACCACCAAACTGACCCCACCACCTCCGACCACCAAACTGACAAACCCTTTTTTCTTCTTCCTCCTCCCAACCCTCCCCCCCCCCCCCCTCCAACTTCTTCGGTAGAAGCTCCGGTTTACAGTTCACCGGAGCTGCAATTTGCAGCACACCGGAATTGTAAAAACAACTCCATCAGTTACAGCTCCCGTGAGCTGCAAATTGCACCTCACCGGAGCTGAAATTGCAGCTCCATGTTCATAGTTGTAGATGGAGGAGTGGGGGAGGGAAGAAGAGGAGAAAAAGAAGAAACAGGTTTGCCTATTTTCGGTGGTCAGAGTTGGTGGTGTGGTGGAGAAGATGGTGGTTGGAAGTAGTGGGGAAGAAAGTGGAAGAAGAAGGGTTGAAATGTTAATAAGTAAAACTTTTGGGTATTCATTTACAAAAATTACAAACTTGATGGGTGTTGAGGGGTAAACCTCGAACACCAACACTACTACTGCTAGCAACCTAGTCTAAGATCCACCACCAACTTGAAGTCCGAGAGAAGGCTTGTCCGAGCAAGAGCACCTGAAAGGACTAAGTGGGGGGGGGGGGGGTTTAGAATGGGTACCCGGATTGCCAAAGTCAATCCGGAAGGAGGCTTTACTCAAAGGAGAGATGAAAGCTCTCAATGCAATAGTAATGGGGAAGAGATTTTTGGGATAATTGCTTTGATGTTGCTTACCTTAAGGTCTTGGACCTTGTGCTATATTTATAGTTATCATGTACTTATGAAGAGGTTCATAAGATGATGTCAAGTGTATGATTCAGATTTGGACACCAATGCTCCCTTTGGCCCATAGCCCAATAATGAACGTAGTCCAATACCACAAAGTGGGCTTGGGAGGGTAGTTTGGACCTTTTCCCTCCGAGAGTACTGTTCCGCCAGTTGGGTCTGTGTTAGTCCCTCGGACAGGTCCATCTGCTTGGTTGATCTGCCCTTGGGTAACTCTGAATGTTCGAGCCAAGAGTCTCACGGAAGCATCTCAGTGGTTCTGTTATATACGTTTGGCCTTAATGTAATGGTGGCGTCCGAGATTCTCTCGTACGGTCCGTTAGGCATCTCTGTACTGTCATGGTCAGGTTTGGAAGTCCTTCCCTTAGCCAGCCCGGACTAGCTGTGGAGATGTAGTGACTTCAGCGTACTGGTCGATTCACTTTGATCGGACCATGTGAGGTCGGACCAGTACTAAATTAGCTAGTTAAGCCGTGATGCGCTTTAGGACACACTCTATGGCGCCCTTAACGGATTGGACACATTTCCGTATCAACATATGTCGCCCCAGTTTTCAAGTATCTTAGTAGAAGATAGTTGGTAACTATGAGGGATCAGTCGTGTCTGTGGAGCGTGTCCGAATCGTTAGTTAAAAGGAAAAGGAATAAAATCCTTTTTTTCGGGATCCGTCGTCCGTGTCCTCAAGGATTTAATATATCTCTTTCCCCCCCCCCCCCTTTTCCGTCTATAGTCCGAGTTATCACATAGCTGGGACTGTAGAGGAAAAGGTATTTGTATCCTAGATATATGGGTCCGAGTACGGTTAGGATCTGACGTAGCCCTCCGGAAGCTGTCCATTGGACCGATTGTTGAATTTGTCCTCCCGTAAGCCCACGAGGCCCAATAGGTTGTCCGTTCAGCCCACGGGAGAAAGATCTCGAGTCAAGGGACGTGACCGTTGGATCAGGACGACATCAACGGTTGGGGTTCCCAGTCCGATTGCCATCCACTCATTTTTTGAATCTTCCAGTAGGTTAATACTAATACCTCCATGGTAAATACTGAGGAAATAGCTCTAAATTAAGTATACTCCATTATTTACAAAGAATTGGTCCGGAAGGGATAAAGGTATTTCACTTGTTGTATGTAGATATAACTAGTTTTCTAGTAAATCTATTAAATTCATATTCATAATTAGACCAAATCTGGGTGTCGCCTGATCAACAAACAAAAAACTTCGAAAATTCTTCTTCTCTTCTGTTCTGCTGATATAACCCGCAGAATGATTACCCGCGAGAAGAAGAGGAAACAGACTGTTGATACTTTGTTTGATTCGAATAGTCAAATCAACCGGCAGAGGGGCTATCAAGCACTTTATAAAATAAAACATGGGGTAGTACTTCAAGGAAAAAGTATCTTAGTATGAGTTTGTTATCCACCCAACCAACGAACGTTGTTACTTTACTAAATTATAGGTAGAGATTATATACGTGTTCTTTTTTAATGTTTACGTATACGTGGCATTCCTAAGTGAAAAGAAGAAAAAAAGGGGACGCGTCTGTCAAGCATTAAATGCGTCTTGTGACCGTCCACATGAAGCTTGACAACCTCGATTCGAATCCAAGCGATGTGACTCTTGGCAATCCCCGAATTGCCCTTATAAATAGTCAGCCCATCAGTCACTTTCATACTTTTAGCAATCTTGAAATTCAGAGCAATCGCAAAGCAATCCAAGCGTTTGAAGACACATCCGAGCAAGCAAGAGTCGCGAAATTTGAAGGTTTCTTCTTTGAATCCGTACCCTCGGAGAAGCAGCAAGGCTTAGTCATCCGTTCAAACTTATCAAATCAACTTTATCAAGTACGTACATCTTCATTTTTGCTGAGTTGTCTTCTTTTCACGATATGCTTATTTCGTGCTCATATGTTTCTGCCTTGCTCGGATATGAAATTGTCGAGTCTGTTCTTGCCGATATTGCGTGTGATAGGCTTTAGCAACGCTCTTAGTTGAAACAATTTCTCCCCTGTGCTGTCGCATGCCAATTTATTGCCAGTATCTTGTTGATGCATCTCATGTGTATGCCGACTGTAACCAAAATTTGATTATGCATGTTTGTTTGGTAATGTGTTGGTGCCAGTCGGCACACAATCTTGCGTAAATTTGCCCCGCTCAGTCGTGCTGGGTAAGGTAGGTGATAGTGCCAACGGCTCGTTAAGTAGAAATCCGTAGGCTTTCTTTGACTTAAGAAATTACCTAAACGAACTCTCGGACAATCAACACCATCATTCCTGACTTGTTTCCTTCTGCCCTAGGATGTCCGGGAGCGATAGTCAGAACCAGCACGAGGCCCCAGGTTACAATGACGCAGTAGATTTAGGGACCGGGTCCGCGGATCTGACCTTATCCGCGAGGGATTTTGTACTTGTGGAGCTTGGGTCGTCCAAAGATTCTGATGCTGGGCACGGAGTTCGCGGTGCGGCAGAAGCGCAGGCCGGCATTTCAGCGGACAGGGGTGACCTTGCTAGGACTAGGTCGTTAGTCCAATCTCAGACCATAGGTGGCACGGGACATCCTGGGATCCGAGCGAACTGCGTGCGGAGCGGGAAGGCGACAGCGGTCGGGAGGCTGATGAAGTCGAGATGTTCGAGGCTGGGGTGGAGGACCGTGTTGTAGCGGAAACAGGTCCGTCCAACTCAGGCACATCCGGGAGACCCGAAGGTGTCATCGAGGAGGAAGAAGATGGTGAGGAAGAGGAAGATGAGGACGAGGAAGAAGAAGGAGAAGGATCTCCTGTCGCTCGTCCCCCTAGACGTTCCAGTCGGCGGATTGCTCTACACCCTGCTGCGCCCGTTCAATCCAGTCTTCCATTAATTGAGGGTCGTGGTGCTAAGGCGGCAAGGATCAAATTTCCTCGTCCCGCCTCCGCAGTAGTGATAGCAGACGAGTTCGGAGAACTAAATGCGGACGGGCTTCTTCCTACCTGTCCATCGAGGGTTAAACCTGAGGAGATTCCGGAATGGAGGCGAAAATGGAGATCCCTGATTCCGTAGAAATAATGATCCCTGAACCCGGGCATGCATTCTATAACCCTCCCGCTGGATATATGTGCGTGCATGAGGTGGCCTTCTCCTGCGGATGGAAGATCCCCATTGCCACAGAGCTGAAAAACATTCTGAACCATATTGGTATAGGTCCGAGTCAGGTTTTCCCCAAGTCCTTGGGTAACCTTATTTTCTTTGTAGTTTTTTGTAAGAAGAAAGGGCAGCCGGTAAATTTTGAGAACTTCAGGCAGCTCTTCCATGTCTCGTTCAGTCCGGGAAATCCACTATTCTATACTTTCATGAATAGGAAACCTTACAATTTTATCTCGGACTCCATTTCGTCGCTGGGATCGAAGTGGTGGGATAGGTACGTTTTCGTACAGATGGCTTTGAAGCCAGAGATGTCAGAGAGACAGAGGGAACAATGGGAGCTGCCCACAAAATTCCTTAGAGAGAGTATCCCGGATTGGCGTCCCCTTCCGAAGAACGTGGCTCCGTGGGTGGCGGCAATCCACAAAAAGCATGATCCCCCTACTTATCCGTTTCACGGATTAATCTGTCAGCCACTTCCCTACTGTGCGAACTAACAGGTGCAGTAGATGTAGGAGGGAAGACGGACTTTAGTAAGGATTCGTTGACTTGAAACTTGGTGTTCTTTCTTCTTCAATATACTCTATTTTGATTACGTATTTCCGCAATTCTGATAATTCTTCTTTAGCCCGTCTGTATCTAACGCCTCTGGTTTATTGTGTAGCTTATTGGTTCGACTATATCATGTCGACACTCCGCGAGAAGAAGAAGTTGCAGAGAGAGCAGCAAGCTCTGGAGGTCGCCGCTGGTCAGAGGACCAGAATCATCAACACTTCCGCGGGTCTCCCCATGCCAGATCGGAAGAATGCCGCGGTTTTTGCTGCGGAAGAAGAAAGGCGGAACAAGGCTGGGGAGGATTCTCAGGCCTTGGCGGTGCCCGACAAGGGTAAAGCCCCCGTCACTCGGAGCGCCACTGCTTCGAAGTCTCAGGCTTCCGCTACTGCTGCACCACAACGGGAGGTGTTGATGCGGGACGCCATTACCTCGAGACGCAAGAGAGGAGCAACTTCGGAGGCTCCTCCCGTAGCAAAGAGACAGCAATTGTCCACTGTTCTCCCTGTTGACCAAGCTGCTCTTGACAAGGAGTACGAGCTGGCTTGCGGACTCCCTGAGGTTGAGCGGGTCGGAGGGCTGGATGGGTTATACCAACGGGTAAGTAATCTTTGGATGCTCTCCTTGGTTTGTTCTTAGTATGATAAAAGTGCAACTTGTATTCTTACGGACTTCTTGCAGCTCGGTTGTTTCGTTAGGGCCATGCAATGGAAGTTCCATAAGCTGAAGGCCAGCTGGGAAGAAATTAAGGCGGACCTCGATTGGCAGGAGAATTTTGTTGACAAGTCGATGAAGGCTTTTCTGGATTCCAAGGATATACTGCTCGGAGGCCTCCAGTATGCCCGTCTTCAAGCTGGTCGTGACTTCATGGAGTCCGACACCTTCAAGTTCTTGACGGCGGACAAATCCGATGCTTCCCGCCTGGATGGGTTCGTGTCTACTATCGGACAACTGCAGTCTAAGGGACTGCTTCCCCCGGACTTTAACTGGAAGACAGAAGGGTTAATCCCTTCTGCGGATACTAATGGCGTGGAAGTCCCTGTGGACAATGTCTCGGATGAACAGTTGGCCGCGTGCGAGTTTGCAGAACTCGTCACTGAGGAAGGTGAGATCGAGATCCGAAATGGCGAGCCCTTCCTCCCGATATGGGTACCGGATGCTCTCCGAAAGGTATGCTTCGTACCTTTCGACAATTACCGGGCTTTCCTGAAGAAGTGGTTCTCCCTGCCTTGCCGGGTCATTGGCCATCCCGCGGATTTCAACTTGTTCAATGTTGTTGAATCCCTTGCTGCACAAGCTACGTCCAACATGCCCCCTGTCGATCCGCCTCAAACTGGTGAAGCTGGTCCGAGCCAAGCTGTGCCTCAGTGAGAAGTCCGGGGTATGCCCCGTTGAAATTCTGTATTTGCTGACTTTTTCTGTATTGGCTGACTTTTTCTGTTGGATTTGCCTCTTTTTACAACTCGGAATGTCATTACCTACTATAACAATGTTTCGTATTTCATCCGAGGAGTTTAATCTCCTATGCTTCCGAACTATTACTCTTACTCGCTCTCTTCTTCGTCCCTTTTTATCTGTTGCTCATAAGCTGAGTTATTATAAATTACGCATCTCTTAAGAGCACGGACCGCTGTTGATGGCATCCGATGTAGAAATCAGACCATCATCTTTCCGATACCCGGACTGTTCGCCCCTTGGGATGTCTGATTCTTCTAGAAGGAGGAAGGTGAAACAGTGAAATAGTCATTATGACTTCGTCTTTTCATCTCCCCCGTCGTCGGATTATCGACACGTGGAGAGATCTTGAGGACTCGTCGCAATTATAAATAAGGGTGTGGTAATGCTTCCCTTTTTCACTGTTGTACCCTTCTTCGCTTTGCGTTTTGTTTCACTGATTCCAGCCATCCACAAAAGCCGGAATTCTCCAGGATGTCGGACTCTGAAGACGAGGAATATCAGCACTGGGTAAATTGTGCTTGTGGGCACATGCATCCACCAATTTACCCTGGTACGGGGACCGCAGACGACCCGATCCTCCTTGATTTTGAAGGCGATCAACCTCTATGTCCGGGAATAGCTAGGAGGCGAGCCGAGGAAGAGAGGGAGCGGGCGCTGAAGCTGATCCATAGGAGGATTCGTATGCAGCAGCAAGCTCGTCAGGGCCGAGGTGGAGGTTCGGAGTCCCAGGGCTCGACTTCCGGAGTCTGGTGAAGGAACAAGGCGGGGTATGCCTCGTGGATGCATGTACTTATCCTTGGATCTTTCCAGATTGTACTTTTCTTACGTAAATGTTCGGATAATTTTGTTTATAGAATTCGAACTATTTTTCCTCGGATGGGATCTCCGTCTTTTTCTTGTGCAGACTTCGTCGGATGATATTGACGCACATATTTTTGTAAAATGACTAAGAAACTCGGACGTAGTTGATGGGCTTGTTTTAGGCTTGATTGGACAAACCTGTCTGGCCCAATACTGTTCGACCCAAATGAATAGTTTAAGCCCATTGTCGACGTCGAAGTTCTGACGTGTCGGACGCTTATTGGTTCGTCACTTCTATAAATACTGCGGATCCCTCTTGGCCTTGGTCGTGCAAATCCAACTTCCACTTTTCGAATCTACTCCATAGCAAGAGGACGATCTCTTGAATAGTTTCCCCCTCTTGACTCCCGTCCACTCTCAAGTCGGCGTTCCTCCTGAGTTTGAGAGTGGCGTGGGTCTAGAGGGGAAAATTGTTAAAGATCAGACACCGAAAGGCATAGATCTCGATTTAAATGTATATCCGTCCGTCTCCTTTGCTTTCTTCCCACCCCACTTTAATGGCTCAATCTCTCTTATATTGGAAACGGTTTCCGAATTTCAAGAGAGTTTGAGTCTTTAAAGCCGGTGAGGCGGAAATCTCTTCTTGTCTGCACGTTGTTTTCTTCGAACACGGGACTTGCATTGCCATGTTTTGGTGGTATCCCGAAGGATTCCAGCATGTTTAACCATTTTCTTGTGTGCAGGTAGATCGAGTTCCTAGCCTCTGCGGAAATCAAACTTGCCGCTCGACACGGAAGAAGTTTTTCTCGGCGGGGGAACGATCTTTGTTGGGAGATGACGATTCCGAGACGTTTTCGCATTTTTCAGTATGTCCGTAAGTTCAGATAATCGATCCGGGATTGTAAATTATACAGACAAGATTATGTGTAATCCGTCTTTATATGAATGAAATCTCTCGCTTTCGTTGTTGTTAAACGAACGGTAAATCTCAGATGCGTAAATCAAAAAATTACAAATTGAAAGATAGAGGTTGTATTGATTTGCCGGAAATTCAATTACAACTTGCGGGCTCTATCGCCAATGTCAGAAGGACCAAAAAGAAACAGAACTGACGGAGTTCTGTGTAACAAGTAGTTGAAATTGAGATGATCAATCGACATGATGGAGCTCCGCGCAGTTATCTTTTTGCGTAGAACTTCTAAAGGTTTCTAGCATTCCACGGACGCTTGAGGTGACGTCCGTTCTCATCTTCTAATTCATAACTCCCATTTACCCTTGCCCCAACAATCTTGTAGGGTCCTTCCCACTTGGGCTTGAGTTTTCCGATATTGTTCAAAATGTCGGCTCGTCGAAGCACCAAGTCCCCGACTTGCAAGTTAGCCGCACGAACGTTCCTGTTATAGGTTCGGGCAGCAGTTGCCTGATACCTAAAGATATTCGCCAAAGCCTCAGACCTTTTTTGTTCAAGCATGTCTAGGTCGAATATCCGAGCTTCTTGGTTTGCTTTGTCTTCGAACTCTCGGATTCTCAAAGTTTCTACAGCAATCTCGGATGGTATGACTGCCTCTGAACCACATACCAAGGAGAACGGAGTTTCTTTGGTCGTCGTCCGTGCAGTCGTGCGATGCGCCCACAGCACGCCTTCCAGGTCATCCGCCCAGCTTTCTTGCGAAGTTCTCAAACGCTTCGCTAGGATCTTGACTATTGTTTTGTTCGTGGACTCAGCCTGTCCATTGGCTTGCGGGTATCCAACAGATGTAAAACGTTGCTCGATTTTGAAGGACGTCAGCCATTCCTTGAGCCTATGTCCTGAGAACTGGGCACCATTATCCGAGACTAGAACTCTTGGTAGGCCGAAGCGGAAAATGATATTCTTCCAGACGAAGGTGCGCACTCGACTTTCCGTGATAGTCGCTACAGCCTCCGCTTCTACCCACTTGGTAAAATATTCTACCGCCACAATGAGAAATTTTTTCTGTTGGCTACCCCTCGGAAATGGTCCGACAATATCGATACCCCATTGGTCGAACGGACGCGCTATGATTGCCGGAATCATAGGGTTCGTCGGGCGATGTGGGATGTTTGCGTAATGTTGGCAATCCTGACATCTCCGGGCGTGGTCGGCGGAATCTTTACCGATGGTAGGCCAATAGTAGCCTTGTCGTATGATTTTCTGGGCGAGAGTCCTCCCCCCGGAATGACTCCTACAGCTTCTGTTGTGTATCTCTTCCAGCACGGTCTGTGCTTCTTGTGGGTTCAAGCATCTCAGGTGAGTCCCGGAAAAAGATCTTTTGTACAAATCATCACCCATTATAAAATATCTATTTGCTCGGCATTGCACACTCCTTGATTCTTTCAGATCGACCGGCAAAGATCCGTCCTTGAGATAGTTAAAAATGTCAGTCATCCAGTTTCTTCCTGTGTCAAGTATCATGACCACCGAACTGGGACTCATGACGGATGAGTCGGTAATGGTGAGTAGAATTACTCTCCTTGTGTCCAAGGCCGCTGTAGCAGATGCGTATTTTGCCAAGGCATTAGCTCTTTCGTTCCAAGCTCTGTCAAACTTTTCCAAGGTGAATTCCTCGAAGTGGTTGGCCTCATTCTTGAGTAGTTCAATATACTTGATCATCGAAGGACCTTTTGTGGCAAAACTTCCTGAAAATTGGGCCTCGACGAGCTGTGAGTCCGTGTACGCTTTGATCTTCCGAGCTTGGAGTGACTTGGCTAGCCGCAGCCCCACTAAAAGTGCCTCATACTCAGCCTCATTATTGGTAACTTTGAAATCCAAGGAAATCGCATAGTCAAGTTCCGCGCCATCCAGGCTCTTAAGGTAGATTCCAATTCCTCCCACTCTTCCAGTGGAAGAACCATCCACTTCCAATGTCCAGATATCGGAAGGATGTTTTTTGGTTTGGAGATCTCCTGCGAGCTGCTGAGGTTCCGCTCTTGGTTCATCTCCTCCCGTGATTTCCGTTCTGATGTTGTTCGAACTGGGGTTTCTGGGAACATCACCAAGTAGAAACATTTGGTTGACCGGAGTTTCCCCTTCTGTCAAAGGAAAGGGCCGATTGATGAACTGGGCTTCCTCGAGGTTTTCCGGGTTGAACTTTGGCGGAACTGGCTTTTGGACAATATGCTGGGTGATTAAGCACACGAGCATCTTCTTGTCAGGGACTTTCTCTGAATCCTTCTTTGGATAATCCGCTAAGAAGTCGGCGAGGACTTGAGCCTTTTTGGCTGACGGAGCCTGGTAGCAAATGTCGTATTCACATAGCTCGATCGCCCACTTTGAGAGTCGTCCTGATTGGTCGGGCTTTCCTAGGACCTGTTTCAAAGGTTCCGCAGTTAGTACCACTATTTTGTGAGACTTAAAATAAGGTTTTAACCGTCTGGCGGTATAAACCAAGGCGTATGCGAGTTTCTCGATCTTAACGTATCTTGTCTCCGCCCCAGCAAGGGCTTTGCTAAGATAGTAGATCGGCAAATGCTCGTTAACCTGAATCCTTACTAATACGGAGCTCATTGCCTCTTCCATGATTTCTAGGTAGAGGTAGAGCGGTTCTTCTTCGACGGGCTTGGAGAGCAGTGGAGGGGAATGGAGGTACTCTTTCAGTTTCTCGAAAGCCTCAGAACATTCCGTGGTCCACACAAAGTTCTCTCCTTTCCGGAGGATTTTGAAGAACGGAAGATTCTTCTCCGCTGATCGGGAAATGAAACGACTTAAGAACATTAGACGCCCAATAAGCTGTTGTACCTCGTTGAGGTTCTTCGGATGGGGCAGATCTAGGATTGCTTTGATCTTCTCGGGGTTTGCACTTATCCCTCTTTCTGTGACCATGTATCCCAGAAACTTGCCTCCTTTCACCCAGAACGTACACTTTTCGGGGTTCAACTTCATTCCATACTTCCGCAGAATGGAAAAGCAATTGTTGAGATGCTCAATATGCTCTTCTTCAGTCTTACTTGTAACAAGCATATCATCTACGTAGACTTCCATAGTCTTGCCCAATTCCGCCTTGAACATTTTATTCACCAACCGCTGGTATGTAGCTCCCGCGTTCTTCAACCCGAATGGCATCACCTTGAAACGATACTCCTCCGCCAAGAAGAATTTTTCTTGATGTCGTCTTTGGCCATCCGGATTTGATAGAAGCCCTGATATGCGTCCATGAAGCTTAGGAGCGCGCATTCCGCGGTAGAATCTACCAACTGATCTATGCGAGGTAGGGGATAAGGGTCCTTCGGAAAAAACTTGTTGAGCCTTGTGAAGTTGTTGCACATCCTCCACTTTCTAGGTGCCTTCTCGACGAGTACCACGTTACAGACCCAGTCCGAGTATCTAACTTCTTCGATGTGCCCGGCCTTCAAGAGCCGGTCAACTTCCGCAGATATAATTGCATCCTTGACCGGGCCAAAGTCTTTCCTCTTCTGTCGGATATATTTGATCGAGGGATCCATGTTCAGACGGTGAACAGTGATTCTCGGATCTATTCCCTTCAAATCATCAGTACTCCAAGCAAATACATCTCTGTTGTCTCGGAGACAAGCAATAAGTTTCATTTCCACTTCTGTGCTCATCTCTGTTCCGATTCTAGTCTTCTTATCCGGACTTCCAACAACAATTTCGATCTCCTTGAGAGTTTCCTGAGGCTCAATCCGTGCAGTTCTGGGGAATTTCTCCTTCGGGCTCCCTACCCCTATCTGCGGATTCTCCTGTCTGGGCGGGAGAATAACTCTCGGATCGGAGGTCACCGTGGATCGCCAAAGCAGGCGTATGCCCTCCTCGTGGACATAATGTAACACTCCCAAGCTTCTCGGATGTTTCCTACCTCTTCTCCTACTCCGAAGGGAGTAGGAAATTTCATTCTGTTGTGTAAGGTGGATGAGATAGCCCGGAATTGATTGAGTCCTGGACGCCCAAAGATGGCATTATAGTCGAAGGTCCGATCAACCACGACAAATCGGACCGGTGTATTACTGGCCGGAAGGTTCCGAGGAAACGTGTAACGTAACACTTCCTAGTGGTCGAGTTCCCCCTCAAACCCTAGTATAGAGGTATGAACTCTGTCAGGCGGATTCTTCCCAACTCCATCTGATCTAGCGTCCTCTTAGAGATGATATTCGAAGAACTCCCGGTATCCACCAGAATTTTGTTCACGCGATAAGTCGCGATGGTCAACGAAACTACAAGAGGAACGTCCGGGTCGTCAATCTCCTCGCCTCCTGCCGTAGGAGGGGGAATTTTGCTATCGTCGAAAGATATTGCATTTGTTCCTCGTATCACGGGGGCACCATACGCCCTATCATTGTTCCGAAGGTTTTGGGCGGTCCGTTCCCTTGCATTCCTGCTATCACCTCCAGAGGGTCCGCCTGCGATAGTGTTGATCACTCCGCTGTACGGAGGGTTCTCCATTTCCGTCTCATTGCCGTATCCGTACGGATGTCCTCCCCTGTGTGGCGGATAACCTACTGGCGAAGGTGGCAAAGATAGTGGGCGAGGTGGTGGGTCAGCAGCGTTATCCTCCCTCCTCCGCTCCGTTCTATCATGCCTGGAGGGCTCGTCCGCATATATGTGCTCCTTCAACTTGCCCTCTCTCACCAGGTGTTCGACTTACATTTTAATCGATACGTCGATCTCATGGCCTCTGCTCTTTTGAAATTTACAATATCCCTTCGCATTTCTGTTTCTCCGATTGTGGGATGGCTTTGGCGATGTCGTCAACTTCTTCTCAACAATAGTGGCCAAGATGTCGGATCTCGGCTTGTTGAGGCGCGTGTAGTCCGCGAATCTTCTGGGCGGACTTCTCTCCCTGTAAATGCCTTTGTCTCTGTGATCTTTCTTCGGGTCAAACTTCCCCTGGCGTTGCTCTTGTTTTTGCGGTTCCTTTCCCTTCTTCGATCCCGCTTTCGGTACGTTCCTTCAGTATTCTTCTCCGTACATGACCTCCTCACAGATGTCATCCAAGTGCTTTTTGCTCTTCACTTCCTGACTAGAGAGCTTCCTCCGCAGCTCGGAGTTGTAAGTATTAGCGTATAGGTGACGGACCCGTTCTTTAATACTATGGGGCTCAACTCGGAGTACTTCCGTATTGAAGCGATCTAGGAAAGTTCGAAGATCTTCCTGTTCCCTTTGGATGACTTCAGCCAGGTGCTCTACAGTACGTTTTCTGCTTTTTGATTTTCCAAATCGTGCTAAGAATTTAGAAGACAGGTCTGCGTACGACCTTATTGACTTGTTTGGCAAAGCGGTGTACCAATCCATGCGTGTCAAGAGGGTGGATGAGAACGTAAGGGCTTTAGTATTGTCGCTCAGTCCCTTGGAATCCATCTTGCTATTGTACCTTGTCAGGTGACCCACGGGACAAGTATCCCCATAGTAGTATTCCAAGTTCGGAATCACTTGGTCCGAGTTTCTATTTCTTTCCTTTTCCCTCATGATATCGTCACACAGAGGGTTTGGTGCACTTGTAGTGATCTGCTCGTGGTCTTTTACTAGACGTCCGAGGTTTAGGATTTGGGTTTCCAAAGCTTTTTGTTGGGCGTAAATTTCTTCAGCTGTCATGACCTCTCCTGTCCGTGGATGGACTGCGACATCCGCGGGGAGTTCGTCTAGCCGGACAACTGGAATGGTTTCTGCTACATGATCCCTGTTCCTCATGGGAGCTTGTCGCGGACCTCCTGGCTGCCTGTCACCTCCTTCTTGGCACTCTCTCCTCCCATTCGGGCTTCCTTCACCCCGAACTTGCGAATCAGAGGTCCGTCGGTCTAGAAGATTTTGCAAATCCTCATGGTGCGGCTGACCTCCCAACCTCTGTTGGATCGGACGCTGTCTGTTTCTTGACAAGGCGGGCTCCGCTTGAACCGGAGTAACCACTGGTGCAGTGGCTTGCTGCGGATGGGCATTGTTAGACCCTAGGCATCCTTGGATAATCGTGAGCAACCTATCAAACTGAGTCTCGCTTAGTCCGAGATCGCTTGTGCGGACAACGTGACCATTGGGCATTGTAAACTGTTGTCCTGCGGTAGGGCCTTGAGCTTCTGCCGGAGGAGCTCGTGCTACCCCGTCTCCATGGTCCGTAGGCACGATATTCACAGGGACGCTTTGGCCTCCTCCGAGCGGGAAGTCTCTTTCCTCATCTGAGGACGGGCTGGCGGTTCGCCCGTCGCTCGGATATCTCCTTCCAGCGTCCCTTCCAGCCACAGCGGCCCTTCATCTCCGGTTGGGCGGACGTCCTCGTGGACGTGGTGGTGGTGTTCCCACGCCTGCAGCACTAGTCCGGGCTGTTCGTCTCGTTCTAGCCATCAACACAACACAAACACAGATCTTTTTGTAAAGTTCACACAGACGGCGCCAAAATTTTGAGGGGTAAACCTCGAACACCAACACTACTACTGCTAGCAACCGAGTCTAAGATCCACCACCAACTTGAAGTCCGAGGGAAGGCTTGTCCGAGCAAGAGCACCTGAAAGGACTAAGTGGGGGGGGGGGGGAGTTAGAATGGGTAACCGGATTGCCAAAGTCAATCCGGAAGGAGGCTTTACTCAAAGGAGAGATGAAAGCTCTCAATGCAATAGTAATGGGGAAGAGATTTTTGGGATAATTGCTTTGATGTTCCTTACCTTAAGGTCTTGGACCTTGTGCTATATTTATAGTTATCATGTACTTATGAAGAGGTTCATAAGATGATGCCAAGTGTATGATTCAGATTTGGACACCAATGCTCCCTTTGGCCCATAGCCCAATAATGAACAGTAGTCCAATACCGCAAAGTGGGCTTGGGAGGGTAGTTTGGACCTTTTCCCTCCGAGAGTACTGTTCCGCCAGTTGGGTCCGTGTTAGTCCCTCGGACAGGTCCGTCTGCTTGGTTAATCTGCCCTTGGGTAACTCTGAATGTCCGAGCCAAGAGTCTCACGGAAGCATCTCAGTGGTTCTGTTATATACGTTTGGCCTTAATGTAATGGTGGCGTCCGAGATTCTCTCAAATGCACATTAAACATCTCTGTCTTTGTCGTGTCAGTTTGAAGTCCTTCCTTAGCCATTTCGGACTAGTGTGGAGATGTAGTGACTTGACAGATCTTGGTCGATTCACTTTGGTCGGACCATGTGAGGTCGGACCAGTACTGAATTGGCTAGTTAAGCCGTGATGCGCTTTAGGACACGCTCTATGGCGCCCTTAACGGATTGGACACATTTCCGTATCAACAATGGGCTTATTTTGCAATAAGTAAAATTAATATAATTGTTGAATTTTAAAGAAAAGATAAAATAGTTGAAAATGTTGACTTTTGGGTTTGAATGTAATTTTTAAATTCCGCCTTTATAAAATTTGGACGAATATGTAATAGTTCAAATTATGGGTACCAAAATAACAAGTGGGCAAATTTAAGGGGTAATATATGTAATTTTCCCTTTCTACAAATTTATTTGGCCAAGTAATTAATGAGTAAGTATTTATAATAAATATATTAACGCATTTTAACTTAATTTTATTTTATATTCAAACATGTTAGATGAAGTTTAGATTTTGATTAGCAAACACATGACATCTTTAGTCTCAACAAGCGATTAATACTCTTAGTTATTAGGTTTATTTAGACCAGACATTGTAAAAGAGGAACATACTTGACCAATAGTTAGTGATTTGTATTAGTATTAGGTCTCAAAGAGCATGCAATTTTATATTTATTTGAAGATGCTGAAGACCTACGCCTTGACTTTGCGGCCAAAGATGCTGTGAAGACAAGTCACTGAAGACTTAGTATAACTTTATAAGTTATCCAAGATTAGAGGACAAACTTCAGCGAGAAAGTGCCTTAGTAATTACTTGGTTAAGTGAAAATTTATATGACATAGTATGTTGAATAAACTACCTGCTGATGGTAGTCTATCAAAAGACAGAAAAATAGTCACTTAGATACACAAATAATCAAATAAATCCGTAGAGATTCAAATTAGTACTTTGGTAATACAAAAAGACAAAAGTTTTAGCCTTCCATAAAGCAATGGTGCTAAAGGTAAGGACAAAAATCAAGTACAATTGATAGTGACATTTCAACAAAATATTTGAATTTGTATCAACGGATTCAAATCGCATTGAGATTGATTTACACTATAAATAGAGGCACTTAGTAGCTGAGAAAACACACCAACACCTACACCTACACCTACACCACTAACTACATACATTCAAGCTCACATTGCGATCAAACTTTCTCAGCTTTCTTAGTCTGTCAATCTCCTACACGACTCAAGCTTTGCGAAGCTACTTGCAAAGAGGTAGAACAAGTTTTTACATTTGCTACTCAAAAGTGTTCTTTCCTATGAACAAGGAGAAGTCTTCTTTCCTTGAAATAAATGAATTCAAAAAAAGTAGTTTCTTTGTGTTTTCGAAGTCATTGAAATATTGTGATTAAGAAACACACTGTCTTAAACAACCAACCACAACACACTCAACATGCGTGTTAAGGGAGGAATTACTTAGTTGGATTAGTAAGGAAAGCCCCTTGGTTAATGGAGGAACTACTTAATTAGCTCGGGAAGTTAAGGAAAATCCCTTGGTGGACCGGAGTATGTGGCTTAGGTTAGTTAAAGAAAGAGGGTTCAAGGTTACTAAGTTGAGAACTTAGGTTAAAATGATTTTGTTGTGGATAAGATCTTGTAGTGGGGCTCATTATTATGTTTTAGTAAATTCAAGTCCTTGAGAAGGGTGAAGTGGATTAGTTGAAAGAATACGCCACCTTCAGATACCACTATAAACAAGTGTTATTATTTTCAGCAAGTTACTTTCAACACCTTATCTTCATATTTGTCTAAAGTATCTTTGCTGGCTGATAGCACCCACCCAGTCACTCAATTGCATAAGTTCTCCGCACTTTGTATTAGATAAGTACCATTAGGCACCAATACCTGCTGAGAATTTATTTTAGACACAAAAAGTTTTAAAGCCTATTTACCCCGTCCATATTTGACCTACGAACCGTGATCTGGTGGTGACTAGTTCGACAACGTACTGCTAGTAGACTGGAGTTGCTTGAGCAGTCCGTTGATGTACCGCCGCGGGTGCAAGGTAGGCAGAAAGAGATTGATGAGAAATGGTAACACTCTTGTTATGTATGTTGTTGGTGATGATCATTCACTTAATTATATGCAAGGATCTGTTGATAAAAAATAGAGTGATATGGCTGTCCTTGTTTTACATCAAGCAGATGATGGCTTTTTCATTGCAGATTTGAGCTCAGCTCCAGGGCAATATCAAATAGCCCGATAGTAACTACACATTCATTTACGAAGTATGATGTTCGTTCAAAATCTTAATGGCCCGCCTATAGAAAAGTTCCGAGTTACATAAGTTGTTTACCTTGAATTCAAAATACAAATGAACACCAACGAGATGATTAAATTACACGCATAAAAACACCAAAACCTACAACTTTCTTGTTACACTAGGATTCAGAACTTTACAAGGTACTGCAGGAGATATATCTTACTGCCATCGGACATAAGTAAATAACTGGTAAGCTCATAACATATGTCACATTTACTTTTAAATAATTTTCAATGTCGACTTTGACCATAAATTATTTATACATTAACGTAAAAATATTTAATAAAATTATATTCATTATATTATGAACGTACACTTTATAAACTTTCAGAACATACATAATTTTGGTAAGTAGTTTTTCGATATAATTTAAAATTAATTTGTGATCAAAATTGATTTGAAAATTATAAAAAAGTTAAATGTAACATTTGTTTAGAAACGGAGAAAAACAACTTAGTTTAGCTAGGTAAGACTGACGTTGAACTAAAAAAGTTGATTTATGTACATTCGACGACACACCGACGTTGAAGAATTGTCCAGCTTCACGTAGATTTAAGCTTGTCCAATCCGTACTTTCTCTACAATCAATATTGACGGATTAATTTTTTAATTACTATGATTCATGGATTAATAAGATGGTAATCAAATAATTAAAGGCTCACCAGAATATCATTGTTACGGTTTACAACGGGGATGAGTAGTGAGATTAGGTTTTGCATCTCTTCTTTGAGTGCCCCATTATCTTCGTCTTTTGCCTTGAGAATGTTCACAAATGTTTGGGTATCGGGCAACAATTTCATAGCTACCTATATATATAAAATTATTAAATATATGTGAAATTGCATGTATTGAAAAATATTACTAATTGAAACAAAACGCAAATTAATTGAGAAAAATAGATTCTTACTCTATATGCGGTTGAAGAAATCCAGCCATGCCATGGTTTTAGAGTGGTGTTATATGACTCTTCAACTACTTCTTCCATTTTTCTCTCAAAATCCTTCTCGATCAGTTGTAATAGCGACAAAGTGAAATCCAAAGACCTGCATATATATCGCAAACCTACCATTCAGCACGATATTTAAGTCATATCACCATGCGAGTGAGTGTAGGGGATAAACTGCGCAATAGGGAATTTTCGATCCTATGTAGCACCCCTCACATCACTGTAGCACATGGACGAACTCATGCTCGATAGGGCTGGTGCACCATGATCACAAACCATGTAATAGACCAATTCATCGTATAAAATAAGTTTCAACAAACATTAGTCCCTATTTAATAAGTAACATGTGATATCAACACAAATCATCTAATTTATACTATATAACATACTTTGTGGTACAATTACAGTGTACAATTGAGTGAAGGTTACGAAGGTACAAGTGAAGTAGCCGATCGACAGACAATTTGGTTCCAATATTTAAGAAGTTCTCAAGTCTTTCCCCAAGATTAGGAAAAAATCTAATAAATCAATCCCATTATTTGACACACCCATATAATTTTCCTGTGTGTACATTATTATTCTTTGTAATGTTTAGGAAACACAACATGTTGTTTTCGAAATGTTACTCGCACATATTTAACATTGCTCTCCGTAATGTTTAGGAAACACAACATGTTTCCAAATGTTACTTCTTCTTGATTAGGTTCTGGTACGGTTCAGAGTTTGCGCTCGTTGTTGGGACATGTACTTTCTGTACGAGTGTTTCTTATGTTCTTATCATCGTTGTGAAAGTATAATTTTCTGCCGTTTAAAAAAAGAGTAGTTTCTGATAGTTACCTGTTAAGCCATACAAATGCTTTACTGCAAGTAGGACCTTTCTTTGCCTTGCCTTCATTGACCTCCTTCTTAAATATCTCCACAGCATCCCCATACTTTGTAGGATTTGATTCATGGAAATTCTCCAATCTCTAGGCACCACCAACACAACCATATTAGAATATTAGATGACTATCATGATTCATACATACATGGATAATCCTAATCTATATAGTACTAGTACTAAATTACTAACAATATAGTACATCACTAAAAGACAATTAATGTTATCAAATTCATTAATTCACATTATTGCTATTTCTATTATTAATTTTTTTTAACACAAGTATACCACATCTCACTGCAGTGGCGAAACTTTGAGCTAATGGATCGATTGATCAAATCGAAATTTCGCGTCTGCAGACGTGATCGTGAATTTTCATAATCGTGCACGTGATCGACTCGATAAGCTCGACTTGCTTTTGCTCGTGAGCGCTCGACTCGTTAGAGCTCGAAAATGAACTCATTTGTTTCAAAATTTTACACAGTTTTGATTTTTAGATAGCTTAAGTTATGGACTAAGGTTTTTACTTTTTATTTATGTATATGTAAATAAATAAATTTAAATATATATTAAATTAATTATTGTTCACGAGCTAATTGGGAATTAGTGACGAAGTTAACAAATACTTCCTACATTTCAGAAAAAGTGTTACATTTTACATTACTAAATCATTTGTCTCGTTTAATTTATTCTTAACGATATTAATAAATAAATTATTAAAATTATATAATAAAAATTTAGTAATTAAATTTTTATTATATGATTTTATTAAATTATTCTTATTATCGTTTATGAGAATTAATCAGCTCAAAACGATTGATCGATCAATCAAAATGTAACACTTTGAAATGGAGGGATTACTATAATTAAACAAATTGGAAGATATATCAAGGAATGGGACTGCACAGTACTAGTTGATATATATATCCAAATTCGAGTGAGCAATTTACATCATTCATGACATCCATCGGCATTTTAATTACGCTAGCTACTAATTAATTCACACAAAAACCCTTCCCCATCTCGAGCTCGATTTGAACGTTGACCGGACTTTTTTCTTAGCAGCTCGCGAGCGGTTTAATTCCCTAACACCCCAGCTCTAATATGCTAATGCTGTTCATCAAAGTTCGGAACTAACCATTTTATTTCTGGTGATCAATTAAGAAATCTAGACTAAACTTAACAAAAATGCACCATAGTGACAATTAGTTATCTAAATACACTTCAAAATATTTGAATTTGCAAACTACATATATAAATATCATAAGTAGGGACGGACCCAAGATTTGAACCTTAACGGTATAAGAGGTTTTCTTAAGGGTTGGAAGGGAAAGGTGAAATCCTAAATTTTCAAAAATATTATATATAACTATTTTTTAAAACTTTTAGGGGCCACCGATCCGCCCAGAACATAAGAATTTGAATAATGGATAAATGTATGTAGTAGAACCGTTATACTGTAAAACACAAGTTTTTGTCATAAAAATGTATGCAAGAGTAAGGCGGTATAACATAAGTTGTTGTCATAAAAACATAAAACACAAGTTTCTGTCATAAAAACAAATACCTCGTGGATAAAACAGAGGGGAAGGGCACTATCGTCCATACACATTACGTGATGTTATTGCATTGTAAAAAAGTCAAAGAAAATTTGGATTGGAGTGGCAAAAGGAATACTGAGGCCTATGTATGGTCAGGATGAGAAAAATGCGTGTGTAAAACACATAGTTTGACAATGACAAAAACTTTGTACATTATTGCAAGTTTCAATTAATAATAATTCACACTATGCAAGTGTTTAATTATAATTTAGTTACCTGTATGTTGTGATGAATGTCTTGTCTCAACACGGCCATTGTTGGTCCTATCTTATCTGCACCAAAGAACACACAAGTTTCATTCATTCAACTTAAACCACAACTTTTCCAAACTAACCTTACCCACTCAAATATACATCATCTTAAAAGTTTAAATCATGTTAATAATTCAAACAACCCAATTCGGTACTTTAAACTGACCTCACCCACTAACTTGAATTCCTGACTCCGACCCTCGTTATAGGTGCGAATTGGAACGTATGCACATGCACATATGGATGTGATATAAGTGAGATTAGAGTACTAACCAAGAACTTGAATGAGCACTTTGCAAAGAGAAAGGAAAGGCTTGAGGGGCACTTTGGCTGTCAAAACAAGTTGATCACCGGTGGCGGTAGCGCTGGCGGCGTCACCGGCCTTGAGGTTTTCTGCCATGAGAGTGAGCTCCTGCAGGGCGGACCTAAGCTCAGATGACACCTCCGACTCTCTCCTACGTTTCATTTGTCTTGTTGTATGTGTATTAGATTCTTGAAGAAACATACAGAAACAAAATATATTTATACTACTAGGTAGCTATAATATGGAACTTCAGTCACAACTCACAACTTGGTTGCTCCTATTTCTAATTCAAGATAAGTGCAATGTATACGAGAATATTAATTAACTTGTAAAATATACAATAATTGTTAACTGTGAATTAATTAGACGACCTCAAATATAATATTCTTGCTAGTCTAGATCACGAACTGAGTCTTCGATCTGTTACTAATATGGTTCACTCTCTTGTATATATTTTGTAGAGTTCAATTATAGAAATTGAGATTTTGTTTAAATAATGTGTGACATTTCGACGTTGACATTACTTCATGACCTTGAAATTATCTCTGATGCTCATCTTATTTATCTGGCAGCTGGTAAACCAAGGAATCTGGGGTTAGGTTTCTTTTAATTATGATGAATAGTGTTACTATATTAAGAAGCCTCGGAGTAATTCAAGGTTACATTCATGTGACAGGTGTCCTGTGGTCCATATTTAATTTCCAGTAACATTTTTCATTTTTATCATTTTGATGTGTTTTATTAGGCTGGCTCCAACGGCAGTTTGATGGAGAGTTTGATACTCCATCAAACGTTTCCTACTTGCTCCATCCATGGTTTGATGGAGTTTTCCATCAAACCCGTTTGAAAATTACATACGGGTTTGATGGAGTTGAAACCTCCTTTTTCCTTTTTTTTTTAATTTTTTGTTTCATTTTGCTTTTCTTTCTCTGTTTCTCTTTTATTTTATTTGTTTTCTTTTCTCCTTTTTCATTTTCATTCTATTTAACATTTTATTTGGTAAATTATATTTAGAATACTAATTGTAAATTTTAATATATTCGAATTCACTAAAAAACGAACTTACATCAAATATATTCGAATATTGTAATTTTTTAATTTTAATTTTTCATTATTTTAATTAATTAACGAAATTAAAAATAAATAAGAAGTATGAATTATGAAGTTTTAAAATAAATGAAAAAAGAATAGTATGGTTTAAAAAGAAATGAGAAAAGAAAATTGAAAAAGTGAGTACGATAGAGTTTGAGAGTTTTAGATGGAGAGTTTGATTGGGTTTATTGTTAGTGGAATGGTGACGTGGCAGTTTGATAAAGTTTGAGGGTTGGAGATAGTCTTAGTAGAATACAGAATAGGATAGGATTACTTTGTGAAAGACGGTCTCTAGATAACTTATCTAGAGACGGTCGACGGCCTATGTTATTAATAATACCACATATGTTAATTATTAATCAAAATGTATATGTTATTAACAAAAAAAGTTCTGTTGTAATATGAAAAAAACACCAATCACTACAAAAAATACCAGTTTTAGCGACGGAATTATCCGTCGCTAAAACAGTGCCGATCCGTCGCTAAATCCTTAGCGACGGATAATCCCCCGTCCCCAAACAACGCGTCACTATTTTTTTTGGCGACGGATAAGTATTCCGTCGATAAATAACGACGAACTAGCGACGGATTAATCCGTTGACCAGTCCGTCCGAATTGGCAACGGATTACTTATCCGTCGCCAATTAGCGGTGGATTTTTTCCGTAGCTAAATCCGCCCTTAGTTCGCTTGACATTTAGCGAAATTCAATGGGCTAATTCGCCCTTAGTTCGTGAATTTAGCGACGGATTTTTTTCCGTCGCTAAATTCACTGTTTAAATTTTTTTTTTTTTTTTTATATTTCTGTTTCACATTTCACCTGTTTTTAACATAATATAATTATAGATAATATACCCGAAACAATTAAATTACATTAATATACCCGAAACAATATAAATTATCCATAACAAGTCCAAAGTATGCAAGCACAAGAAGGTGAAATAGTGTCAAAGTATATATGTAGCATAAACAATATAAGTCTGATGTAACTAAGAATCGGGAGGAGGCGGTGGGTGAGACTGGGAAGAAGTGCTGAACATCTGGGTCAAAGCGTCCATCCGCTGAGCCATACGAGCCTGTTCCTCAAGCACTTGCTTTTGGTCGCAATGACTATTTCACAGTGGAGAGGAGTCATCATCTCTTGAACACAGTCTGTGTGAAGAGATTAGATCGCGATCCCGATCCTCGACACTGAGAAGCTACCAGAACTCATGGAAGGGCCCAAACTTTCCAATCCATATGTTCGACCCTTGCTGTCCATTGGGTTGACCTCGAAGAAGATCTGGTCTTGCTCTTCAATTGACAGCTCATGACCGTCGATCATCCTCTCATCCATCCTCCTCTCCACCTCACTCTGCAATTGTAAATTGCATACGAAATGAGATGCAATTTTAGGAATCACTTTAAAATACTCAAATACAAATGTTAACCTTAAGAAAGCGTATCACTTAACGCTCGGCCCTCACGTCAGTCCAGATGCCATTCTTCAGCTTAGCCTTCTTGAAGTGGTACAGAGCACTCTTCGGATGTCCTCTATTGGCCTAAAAAAATATATGTGCAAACAAGTAGTTAGTTGATTGAAATGAAAGCAAAAAACTGTTATGTATCATATTCCAAGTCATAAACAACATATTTACTAACCTCCATCACGTGATCTGTAACAACAGCTCGCGACCCATAGTGATGTCTGACATTGCCCGTACCATCTCGTGGCTCAGACAAACGGTTTTGTCTGTTCTTGTAAGCTTGATCCTGGACAAAGGGATCATTCCAGTACGCCTCCCAAAGTGCCCACTCGTCATCCCCCACCCAAGTTGGTTGTCTGCGTGTCTCCTTCATTTTGTAAACCATTTTCCTATAGATGTCTCGAAAACAGAGTACAACTGGGACACCAGGGCATTGGGAATGTAGTAGTCCTTCTATAACAATTCCATTCAAAGTAAAAATTACACAAGTTTAAAGAAAGATAACAATTTAAATATAACACCAAGTTTAGTGGCTAACATACCACTCAAATTGTGTGCAATAAGTTCATGAATAAATACCAACATATCACCCAAGTTTAGTGGCTAACATACCACTCAAATTGTGTGCAATAAGTTCATGAATAAATACCAACATATCACCCAAGTTTAGTTGCTAACATACCACTCAAATGACACAACAAGTTCATGAATGGTGACTAACACATCAAAACAAGCTTAGTGGTAACATACCACTCAAATTGTACTAAAATTGACTAACACAATGGTGGCTAACATATCACCCAAGTTCAGTGGCTAACATACCACTCAAATGACACAACAAGTTCATGAATGGTGACTAACACATCAAAACAAGCTTAGTGGTAACATACCACTCAAATTGTCCTAAAATTGACTAACACAATGGTGACTAACATATCACCCAAGTTCAGTGGCTAACATACCACTCACAGATATAGTGGCTAACATACCACACACATTAACACAATGATTAAAAGAACAAATAAAGCATTCATTGTAACATTTAATCTTACCCGCAGCTCGTCGAAGTAAAAGTGCTTCATCCGGTCCGGGACGTTTGTCCACTTCTCGCCTCCCTGTCCCGGCATCTCCCTCCTCCTCCTACAGATTTTGCCTAGTTTGTCCGAGGCATTCGGTGGCCAAAATCTGTTATCAATGAGACAAACAAGAAATGAATATTCATTAGTAAAATCATGTAACATATATTTATCTCAAGTGTATGTTCTACAAATGCATAATACTTACTTGTTCCTGCCGTTGGGGAACAACACCAGCTTCCCCTGGAATGTAGCACCGTCAGTCAACGTCAGTTAGGGACACCCGTCAGAGGGGTAGTCACCAGGAGCATGTGCCGTGTAGGCCGGTGGAGTCTCTAGAACCTGAGACTGGCTGCTGCTCTCACCAATGTCGTATCCAACGAGAGGACTAGTAGCATGACTCGCTGGTGTACTACTAGAACCCGCTGGACTCCCCCCTAGTACCCCTACACCCGGGAGGAAGGTATGTCGACTTCCTTTGGCGCGGCATCTGCAAGAGCATATAAGAAATTGCAGGAAAAAAATGTGTTTGTAAAGAATACATGAATATGCATGTAAAACGTATACATTTGACATATATTAAAGCACAAAAAGTAATAATAATCAACAACTAAGCATATATACACATAACAACTAAGCATACAATACACACATACCCTTTTCCTCCTCGGCTATTGTTAAGTCTATAAATTGGTCTTCATGCAGGTCTATGAAAACATCATCAGCTTGTACAGGCTTTCTCGCTGTTTGATCGACGACCTCTTCTTGATACGAGTTGGTAATTGAGTCGTCGTTATCAATGTACTCTACTCTGGAGCGGGCCTGTATATGCATCGCAGCCAACCAATCCGCCTTATCGCGTTTGAGGCTTGGATATTCAATAAACACCACCTGGCGTGCTTGAGTCGCCAAGATAAACGGTTCATACTTAGTACGATACCTCTTCCTATGGTTAATTTCTACCATCTGATAGAGCTCGTGTTTCTTCGTACCACTTGGAGTAGGATCATACCAGTCAACATCAAACAGAAAGGTTCTTTTCAAAGGAAACCTCGGATATTCAAGTCGCACAATTCGTCTCAGGTTCCCGTAGAAATCGTACAAATCATCAGTTGCATCTTGATCTTGCCCCCTGACACACACCCCAGAATTTCTTGTGGCCATGGCGGTGTTAGACTCAATTGTGTGAAACCTAAGGCCATTTACTATGTACGATGAGAATGTGGAGACCTTTCTATTTGGTCCCTCTACTAGAGATTCTAAGTAAGGACATGTGACTTTGTTGACAGGATTTCGTACGTACTCCTTGAACCAATCTGCAAATTCTGCTTCCAACTTCTCTTGAAGCAGTTCTTCAATTACATCATCTACCATTGTTGGATTCTTCTCTCTGAAAAGGCTGTGGACACGATTACATGATTAGATATATATATAGTAGTTAGAAGTTAAAATCCATGTGTTAGCGTAAGAAAGCTACTCACCAAGCATAAATCTCCATAAATTTGTCAACTTCAGCACAGTTCGAGAGGACATAATATGGTCGCCTTGACTCCTTATCCGTCAGCCATTCTGTCTTTTCTTCTCCAATAGGTCTCCCCGAGACCCTAAAAATTGAAATGAAAACGTCATCATCCTCTTGAACTTCAAATGTGTCTGCGTTTCTGGACGGCCTAGATGCCTTCGTCGGGACATGGTCCCCAAAGTAATAGGAGCAGAAGGTTGCAGCTTCCTCTCGCACGTAGGCATTGTCCATCGATCCCTCAGGCTTGCCTTTGTTGCTGACATACCTCTTCAATTTCTCCAATTACCTGTAATGTATATATGTTGATGTAACACAATGTAACTTGGGAAAATTCATACTGTATAAGTAAATGATTGCCTTGATTACACACCTCTCGAATGGATACATCCATCGATACTGAACCGGTCCATCAAGCCTCGCTTCATGTGGGAGGTGAACCGGCAAGTGCTCCATAGAATCAAAGAAGCTCGGAGGAAAGATACGCTCGAGCTTGCATAGAATCAATGGCATGTTGCTTTCAAGATTTGCTAACACTTCATCGTCAAGCACCCTTGAGCATAAATTCTTGAAAAATAAGCTCAGCTCGGTGATCGCAATCCATAAAGGTTTAGGTAGCATTTCTCAAAATGCAACAGGGAGAAGCCTCTCCATGAACACATGACAATCGTGGCTCTTCATCCCGTACATCTTTGTCCTCTTCACATCCACACACCGCCCCAACTTCGAGGCGTAATTGTCGGGGAACTTCAATCCCCTCACCCAATCAAATAGTTTGTTCCTAGATTCAGTGTCAATTGTGTAGCATGCCTTGGGCCACTGCCCCATATCATTCTGCTTTGTCAACTTAGGCCTTTTACACAATGTATCCAACTCGGCTCTAGATTTAAGGGTGTCCTTTATTTTTCCGGGAATGTTGCAAATCGTGTTGAATAAGTTCTCGAACACGTTCTTCTCAATGTGCATGAAATCCAAGTTGTGACGTATAAGAAGACTACTCCAATAAGGCAAGTCCCAGAAGATGCTTCTCTTCTCCCATCCACAATTTTTGCTAATTTTCTCGTTATGCTTCTCCGACCCAACTTCAGTCACTTTCATAAGACCCAGCCTATCTATCTCCGCAAGTATTTCTGCACCAGTAAGTTGTCTCGGGGCGCCTTTGTTCACTACTTTATTTTTCAAGAATTGAGTCTTGTTCTTCCTGAACGTGTGGTCCTTTGGTAGAAATCTACGATGACAGTCAAACCAACATTCCTTTCCGCTCTCCTTCAGTCTAAATGCATCAGTGTCTTCCATACAGTGTGGACATGCATTAAAGCCCGCGGTTTTCCTTCCAGATAGCATGGAGTACGTAGGAAAATCACTCACGATCCACAGTAATGCTGCTCTCAATGTAAAGTTCTTCTTCGTTGACACATCATATGCCGGGATACCATTTTCCCACAACTCAATCAGCTCCTTGATTAGGGGCTGCAAGAACACATCCAGCTTCTGTGATGGATCATCTGGCCCGGGCACCAACACAGTCAAGAACATGAATGGTTCCTTCATGCACTCACCGGGGGGCAGGTTGTACGGTGTCAGTATGACTGGCCAACAAGAGTACTTCCGGTCATTTCCAAACGAGTTAAAACCATCCGTACAAAGCCCCAAGCGTACATTTCTAGGCTCGGCTGCAAACTCCGGGTAGGTCTTATCGAACTGTTTTCATGCGGGTGAGTCTGATGGATGCTCCATTCTACCCTCTTCCGGGATTACTCGCTCCTTGTGCCACCGCATTTTATCGACACAAGCACTTGAAGCGTACAACCTCTTCAAACGAGGTGCTAGAGGGAAATACCACATTTTCATATGTGGTAGATTTTTCTTCTGGCGTTTCTTTGCAGACCCCTCCTTGTAACGCTTGTACCGGTCCTTACCACAGAACTTGCGCTTCAGTAGATCTTTATCTTCCCCCCAATAGATCATGCACATATCCTCACAACAATCTATGGTTTCCATGGGCAACCCCATCCCCCGCATCTTTTTCTTCGCCTGGTAAAAGTTGGTGGGAACTAGGTTTTCTTCAGGACAAAGATTCGACATTACTTGTACCCATTCATTGAAGATCGCTTCAGATTGCTGGCCATTAGCCTTACAACTCATTAGCCGAGCCAACAAAGACAACTCGCTGAGCCTACACCCCGGATAAATCGGCTTCTTTGCTGATTCCAGCAAGTCAAAGAACACATGATCCGCAGGATTCGGAGGCTCCTCCACATCCCCCTCGGTTACTGGCTCCCTGGTCTCCATGAACTCTGGACCCGCAACATCATGAACCATTTGCTCCATCTGTTCATGATCATAATTAGCATCAGATGTAGACATATTTTGAGTACTTCTGATCACATTTTTCTCCTTCCTTTTACGCTTTGAGAGATGCTCATAATCCATGAACTGTGCTCGTGTGTCACCATGATAACACCATACCTCATACTGAGACATGAATCCCTTACGTTTCAAGTGCTCCACTACCGTTTCAGGAGGCAAAAATTGTTTATTCCTACATTTGTTCGCATTGCAAGGGCACTTCATCTTCCCCCCACTCACACAAGTAGTTTGTGTAAGCGCAAAAGTGATGAAGGATTCAACCCCTTCCACAAAACTAGACTGAATTCTGCCATTAACTATGCGACGGTACATCCATGAACGATCGGGATTCATAATTATATGATTAGCCTGACACGTCTACAATTATTAGATTTATAACATGCATTTTACGTTAATATAATCACCAAATAGTCTCAAAACACTTAATTAAATCTTCATAATCTAGTGTATATATACGAATTTATCGAATCAAAATTACTACGTACTTACAAACATCCTAACATTATACTAACTAACAATACAAATTCACAATCAATATATCAATTGCACAAAGTTAACTAGCTAGTATACTATAGCTCCCATAAACATACAATTGATCTAGTTAGTCGAAATTAACAAAATTCCCAAATTTGTCAACAAGTAAGGGTTCCAAAACACTCAACTAAATCTTTCTAATCCTACTACATATACGAAAATATCAAATTAACAACCCTACATACTTCCAAACATCCTAACATTATACTAAAAATCCAAATTCACAATCAATATATCAATTGAACATCTCAAAGTTAACACACTACGTAATATAAGCTAAACTAACTACTACATACTTACAATAAACATGCAATTGCTCAAATTAGTCGAAATTAACAAAATCCCCAAATTTGGCAAAATTAGGGTTTTAGCCAAAATACCTTCGATTAAGCTGAAAAAAGATGAAATTGGTTGACCACACGAGCTCCTTGTCCCACGAGCTTCGAGAAGACTCCAAAATTGGCCGGAACGGTCGAGTTTTGGTCGGAAATTGAAAATGGCGAAATGAAGAAGAAAGAAGGAAGAAAAGAAGCTGCTGAAACGGAAATGGAGAAGAAAAGGGCTCTGCCCGATAGTATATATATTTTAGCGACGGATCGCTATCCGTCGCTATCGCTAAAATTGATTTTCTTTGTTTATTTATTTTTTTTTATTTTGGTCAACTTATTTAGGGACGGATATAATATCCGTCCCTAAATAACGACGGATATTTTTATCCGTCGTTATTTAGCGACGGGAAAATATCCTTCGACAGATTAGCGACGGATTTGAGATGGATTGAGCGAATTCGCTCAATCCGTCGCTAAAATCGGGATTTCATGTAGTGAATGTTGAGAACATAGGTGTTTTGATTAATAACATTGATGATTTTCTTGACAATATAGGTCTGTCTTTAGATAAATTAACTAGAGACCGTCTTTCAGGAGACTTACTCGATTATTACATGATAAAAAAAACTTACCACACGTTAATTTATTAGCATCCCAAGATCCACATATTATTTTATTTAAAACTAATAATAATATACTAAGATGCAAAAATTATTGGAAGTAAACAAAATATATTTCCATCCATCCCGAATTCAACTTCTTACGTTTCATTTTGAGATGTTCCAATTTCACCTTCCATTCTTAAAAGGAAAGACGATCTCCTGCTTTATTCACTTTCTCTCATACTTTGTTTTTTTTTTTTTTTTTTTTGAAACAACTAAAAATTATTATTGATAACTCAACACAAATGAGCACAAGGAATTCTCCTCTTACAACTTGTCTCTTGAACCACAAAACTTCTTACACCCAATACACAACCTTCTTTTTCCAACCCTGAGATCCCATAACCCACTAAGAATCAGACAAAAATAAGTACACTACTTCCTTACACAGCTTGGCAGTATCATATGGTTAATACACTCCTTGACCAATTTCCAAGCCTCAAAACACTACAAGAAAACCAGGAAAAAACGACGTTAATCCGTCGCCCCATAACGACGGATCGGTAAACTGGGCGACGGAATCTATCCGTCGCCCAGTTTGGCGACGGATAATAGTTATCCGTCGCTTATTAGCGACGGATAACTTATCCGTCGCTAACAAGCGACGGATAAATATTTATCCGTCGCCTAAGTTTGTTTTATTAAAAAAAAAGAAATTATTTTTTTTGAAAAAGCGACGGATAGATTATCCGCCTTATAGCGACGGATACCTATCCGCCGCCAAAATGGCGACGGATCGACTACGGACGGACACGTGTCCGTCGGCCGTAGTCTAATTGACAGACGGAGATGCGCCTCATTTTTTCATCTTCTCCCTTCTTCTTCCTCATTCTCTTCTTCTCCTCTCTTCGGTTTCCGGTGAATTGTTTGTTATTCCGGCCAATCTTGGTGCCTAATCGAAGCTAGTGGGACAAGGAGTTTGTTTTTTCGATCAATTTCAGATTTCTACCGATTAATCAAGGTATTTTGGCTAAAACCCTAGTTTTTTAAAATTTGGGGATTTTGTTTATTTTGATTAATTTGAGCAATTATATGTATATATGATAATTATGTAGTAGTTAGTTTAGTTAATTTGATCAATTATATGTAATTTGGTATGTACGAATGTATGTAGTTAGTTTGATTTGTGTGTTAAGTATATATAGTTAGTTTAGTTAATTTGATATGTTTGTTAAGTATAGAAGTATGTAGTTTTGATTTGATAAATTTGTATGTTAAGTATGTAATTTGATATGAATATATGTAGTAATTCGATATGTATAGAGTAATTAGTTAATTTGATATGTATGTTAAGTATATAATATATGTACTAAGAGGTTGAAATGGTTAAATTATATGCCCAATTTTGTAAATATCGAACACTTAATTAATAATTAATTTATAAGCAACATATAATAATTAACAATTAACCTCTACAATCTTCTTATCCGAATTGGAATCGATCTAATAAATCAAATACGATCTAATCAATTGGAACGTCTCAGGTTAAAAATAAAGTATATATATGATGAATTCGACGTTCATGGATGTACGATCGCATCGGCAAATAATGAGAGTTTCTAGGAGTTTTGTAGAAGGGGTTAAAGGTTTCATCTCGTTTGCCATGGGACGTCCGGTTTGTGCAATTGGGGGGTTGATAAAGTGTCCTTGCACATTGGAAACCTGCAGAAACAAGCAATTTATGACGCCTACAGCAATATTCGAGCACTTGCGACGTTATGGATTCATGCCTGAGTATCATGTATGGATTCATCACGGTGAGGAAGTACCGTCCATGGCATACCTCCAATGGAGGGAGAGGCGGGGTTTGGGGCCGCCTATCGAGTGCCTTTCTGCTTGTCGGAACATGTGCATGGTGTATTGGGAGGAGGATGTAGATCTGTTGGAATACAAGTTCTGTGGTAGGGAGCGTCACAAGTGATGAGGAGGGGGGTGCATGAGAATGAGGAGTTTCATCCGTTTGTCTCTGAAGCTTGTATAACTAGTAATCATTAGTTGATATATATGAAACCAAACATTATGGTAAAATTGAAGTGATGTAACTTATATTATGTAATGCCGTAACAATTGATCGGAGCTAATATAACTTATATTACGTGCAATTGATTGAATTATTGTGAAATTGATTTATTATCGTAAATGAAAGAACTCGATCTAATGAATTCAAAGCGTGTCGTTATTATCTAATTATTCAATGAATACCGATCGTGGATGGATGTATTGGCGTACTCAATGGCGAGTTCAATGGAGTTTTCGAAGGGTTGAAGGTTTCATTGAATTTGCAATGTCAAATCCGGCTTGTGTAAAGGATGGGTTGATAAAGTGTCCTTGTGCAATGAAACAGTGCAGAAACAAGCAATACGTGACTCCTAAAGTGGTAGTCCAGCACTTGAGGAAAAATGGATTCACCTGCGTATCGGTATGGAATCATCTTGGTGAGGAAGCAAGACCGCCCAATACATATGACCAATACGCACAACGTGGAAGGAAGAAAAATGAACAAGTCGGGAACAATCCAATCAAGGCGATGCTATTCGAGCTCGAGTCGAACAAATGGTGTACGATCTTTGCGGAGTTCAGGACACAACCAACACCGAAACCGAGGTGGAGGTGGAGGAACCACCGAATCCGAGGATCGTTGTTCTTTGACTTGTTAGAATCATCAAGGAAGCCGGTTTACCCGGGTGTAAGCTCACCGAGTTGTCTTTGTTATCTCGGCTAATGAGTTGTAAGGCTAATGGCCAAGAATCAAACGAGCTTCAATGAATGGGTTGGCGTAATGTCGGACCTTTGTCTGAAGAAAACCTAGTTCCCACCAACTTTACCAAGCGAAGAAAAGATGCGGGATTAGGGGTCATGGTAACCATAGGATTGTCCGAAAATGTGCATGATATATTGGGCGGAGGATGCGGATCTAATAGAATGCAAGTTCGTGGTAAGGAACGTACAAGCGTTACAAGGAGGGGGCAAAGAAACGACAAAAGAAAAATCTCTCACATAAGAAAATGTGGTACTTCCTCTAGCACCTCGTTTGAAAAGATTGTATGCTTCAAGTGCTTCATGGATAAAATGCGTGGCACAAGGAGCGAAGTAATCTCGGATAATGTCAAGGTGGTAGAATGGACCATCCAACAGACTCACCCGCATGGAAATCGTTTGACAAGACATATCCGAGTTTGCGGCGAATCTAGAAATGTACGTTTGGGACTTTGTACGGATGGTTTTAACCCGTTCGGTAGTGAACGTAAATACTCTTGTTGGCCAGTTATGCTCACACCGTACAATCTGCCCCCCGGTGAGTGCATGAAGGAGCCATTCATGTTTCTGACTGCATTGGTGCCTGGGCCGAAAGATCCTGGACTGACGTTGGATGTTTTCTTGCAACCCCTAATCAAGGAGCTGATCGAGTTGTGGACGGATGGTATCCCTGCATATGATGTCGACAAAAGAACTTCACCTTGAGAGCAGCTCTTCTTTGGACCGTGAGTGACTTCCCTGCGTACTCCATGCTATCTGGAAGGAAAACATCAGGGAAATATGCATGTCCACATTGCTTGGAGGATACAGATGCATTTAGACTGAAGGGTAGTTCCAAATTTTGTTGGTTTGATTGTCATCGTAGGTTGCTAGAAAGTGACCATCCGTTCAGGAAGAACAAGGATCAATTCTTGAAAATAAAATAAATCGACAAAAAGCCCGACAAGACTTCTGGTGCACAAATTCTTGCGGAGATTGATAGATTGGGTCTTATGAAGGTGGTGAGCTTGGGTGGATGAAGCATAACGAGAAAATTGGTAAAAAATGTGGTTGGAGGAAGAGAAGCATTTTACGGGACTTGCTTCTTGGGCGATCTTCTTATCCGTCACAACTTAGATTTCATGCACATTGAGAAGAACGTGTTCGAGAACTTATTCAATACACTTTGCAACATTGAGGGAAAACAAAGGACCATGCGAAGTCTAGATCCGAGTTGTCGACGTGGTGTAAAAGGCTGAGTTGACAAAGAAGGATGAGAATGGTAAGTGGTCGAAGCGTGCTACACAATTGACAACGCTTCTAGGTCAATTTTGTTTGATTGGGTGAGGGCATTGAGTTTCCCGGATAATTACGCCTCAAATTTAGAGGTGTGTGGATTTGAAGAAGACAAAGGTTTATGGGATGAAGAGCCACGATTGTCATGTGTTCATGGAGGCTTATCCGGTAGCATTTCGAGAGCTTCCGAAACACGTATGGACCGCTATCACCGAGTTGAGCTTATTTTTCAAAAATTTAGGCACAAGGGTGGTTCATGATAAAGTGTTGGAAAATCTTGAAAGGAACATACCATTGATTCTATGCAAGCTCGAGCGTATCTTTCCACCGAAATGGTTTGATTCTATGGAGCACTTGTCGGTTCACCTTCCTCATGAAGCGAGACTTATTTGGTCCGGATTCAAGATCGATGGATGTATCCATTCGAGAGGTACTTGGGGAAATTGAAGAAGTATGTCAACAACAAAGGTAAACTGAAGGTTCGATTGCCAATGCCTACATTCGAGAAGCGCAACCTTCGCTCTTATTACTTTGATGAACACGTCCCTACGAAGGCAAGGCTCGAAATGCGCACACATTCGTAGTTCAAGCGGATGATGAGTTTTCCCTATCTCATCTTGTGGTATCGGGAGACCTCTTGTGCGACTAAGAAAGAATATCTTACGGATAAAGAGTTGAAAGCAGCTCAATATTATGTCCTCACGAATTGTGCTGAGGTTGACCAGTATATGGTACTATTTGCGAGGTCAGCAACCATTTATTTAAATTTTAATATAGCTACGCAAGTCTCTACTTCAATTATAGACTTATCATCGAATCAATGTTTGCAGTTTTTTCAAAAAGCGTTGCTTGGAAGAAAATCCTCAGATGACAGAGGATACACTAGAGGAACTACTTGACTCATAAATTCCTACAGAATTTCCAGATTGGTTCCGAGAGTATGTCCAGAATCCTATTAACAACGTCACATGCATATACTTAAAGGCTCTCGCAGAGGGTCCATTCAAAAAGGTCTACACATTCCCAGGTTATATAGTCAATGGCCTTAGGTTCCACATTTGAATGTAACACGGCCATGGCGACAAGCAACTCCGGGTGTGTGTTAATGGTGCGTAAGAGTATGGAGACGCTACTTTGTTTGATTTCCACAAGCTAAAAGCAATTGTGAGGATTGAATATTCGATTGCCATTTAAACGAACCTTCTTGTTTGACGTTGAGTGGTATGATCCTAATCCAGAGGTACGAGGAAGAACGAAGCGGTATGAAATGGTTGATGTGAACCAAAAGAAGAGGTACCGAACCAAGTATGAACCATTTATTCGCGACTCAAGCACGACAAGTGGTGTTTCTTGAATATCCAAGCGTAAAACGCGATAAGGGGAATGGTTAGTCATGCGTACCTATTCGTGCTCGCTCGAAAGTGGAGTACATTGAGAAAGACGACTCAATTACCAACTCGTACCAACAAGAGGATGTCGATAAACAAGCGAAGATCCCATAGAAGCGGATGATGAGTTGTTTGATCTGCACGAGGACCAATATGTAGTCTTAGAGGACGATAACGGTATATTATGTGTATTATGAGTAATTATATGTGTTATTATAATCATATGTATTATAACTCGTACTAACACATTTTTATTGTATTTATTACATTTTTTGCAGATGCATGACAGAGGCGTCCACCTATCGTCCCACGCAGCGGCCACATGATAGTGGTGGGTCGGGACACCGTCGAACGAGGGAGGCTCAAGATCGGGACAGAGGTCTCGATTCCCGAGACCCCAGGCGAGAGAGCAAAGTGGCTCTACCATTAGCCCGGACACATGCCGGAGGGCGACCACGACGATTGTCCCTACCTCGTGTTCGATCCAAACAATCCCAACGTCCGTGGGACGGCTTGCTGTGATTTTCCTATTGGTCCTGCCAAGTAAGTATTATACATTCTTCTTAAATATGTAAAACATAACTGATAATGATAGTTGACAAGTATAAATTGTTGTACTAAAGTAATGCATATTCGTTTCTTGTATCTTATACATTGACAACAGCTTATGGCCTCGGGAGGTGCACAACAAACTAGGTGACATCTTCCTGAAGTGAGAGAAAACCAAGGCGTGGTGGTGAGTGTTGGAGCCACATCTCGAGCGCATGAGGCCGAGTACTTGATGAGTGAGGTAAGTTAAAATATGACATTCATTTGTTTGTAATTATAATTAATCGTTTTAATATGAGTGGTATGTTAGCCACTGTATGTGAGTGGTATGTTAGCCACTTTATTTGGGTGATATGTTAGTCACCATTGTGTTAGTAAATTTTAGGACAATGTGAGTGGTATGTTAGCCACTGTATGTGAGTGGTATGTTAACCACTTTATTTGGGTGATATGTTAGTCACCATTGTGTTAGTAAATTTTAGGACAATGTGAGTGGTATGTTAGCCACTGTATGTGAGTGGTATGTTAGCAACTTTATTTGGGTGATATGTTAGTCACCATATCTGTTATGTTGTTAGGACATGTATTGACTTTGGATGTTGTATGAAATTGGGAATGTAGAAGGAGTACTTCATTCCCAGCAGGTTGATCCCACAGATCTGGCGCGCGTTTAGAGGCGTGGGATCCAAATCTGAGGATATGGTCTCAGCGTGGAAGGCCATTCGGGATCGGTGGCCCAATCCTCCACAGTTGATGCAACAGTGGGCCCTTTGGGATGCTTCTGGCGCGAATCGATGTCCGGGGCGTTGCTTGGACAACAGTGCGACCGCATCCCGATCGTCTGGTAGGAAGGGCCGTTCACCACCTTGGAGGCGATCTCATTCGATTATTATCAATCGGTGCGTATATATGTGTTTTGCAATCTAGCATTACGTGTATGTATGAAGTTTCTGCTGCTCTATTACTTGTAGATGATAAATTGTTAACTAGATCTGGTTTCATTCAGGTGGCACGGGGAGGTGACATCCAAGTATGCCATCTTCAAGAAGGCCAAGCAGAAGGGCGGGGTATGGACCGATTGCGCATAAATCTATGCGGTATGTTTATGTTGCTTAAAGTTCATATTTGTACACTATTACAAGTTACTTTTTAAAACAAGAATCGATCATTATATCTGCTATTTACGATTTCAGGCTGAGGTTGATGCTCAGGTGGCGAGGCAGGAGGACGAGACGGGTGATGTGTTGTCAACTGAACAAGTTGACAACATCTTCCTAGAGGTCAACAAACCGGACAAGAAAGGACGAATATATGGACTCGGGAGCCTCGGTTTGCATCGCTAGTCCGGCGTGCTCCTCATCATCATCCCAGATCCAGACGTCCGGTTTACACAGGACTGTCTCGGAAATGGTGCAACAGCGGTCCGGAACGAGTTTCGGCTAACTCAAGAGATGGAGCAACAAAGGGACGAGATGGAGCGCCATGACGAGAACGAAGGAGGAGAACGGCGCCTTGATTCTGTATGGAGCGATTCATGTCCGATTCGCCATCACCCACCCCGTCGATAGCTAGTTATGTATCTGTATGTTCGGATTTTTTTTCATATTTACACTTGTTTGGATAATTTCTCCAGCTCCGAATATTACTTTTTTATTCATTGAAACATTTTCCGTATTATTGATTTATTATCGAACATTATATTGATTAAATAGGTGAACTACGAAAAATAGGGATTAATATGAAATAAATAGTGACGGAATTAGTGACGGAATTAGTGACGGAATTTCAAATTCCGTCACTAGTCCAATTAAAATATTTAGCGACGGATAGAATCTATCCGTCGCTAAATTTCGGAATTAAAAAAAAAAAATGGTCAATCCGTCGCGAATTGGACAACGGATTGTTATCCGTCGCCACAGCTCCAGGGGGGCGACGGATTTTCTATCCGTCGCCCGATCCGTCGCCAGAGCTGGGGCGACGGATAGCTGGCCTGTAGAGACGGATCTATCCGTCGCTACAGGCCAGATTTCTTGTAGTGAAATAACTCGGCCAGATTCAATCCACTTGTGTACTAAGAAAGATGCTCCTTCACCTTCGCCTTCATGTTAACATCATGGTACTTCAACAAAACCGTCAATTCCAAGAATTTTCAACATCAAAACATTGCCAACACCCCTACACCCTATGCCTTAACAAGACAAGTGACAAGCAATTTAAGGTGTGGTCATGAGCCTCTCAAAAGAAAATTTGGGACTATACTAATTACACCCCTCCACCCTATGTTCTCAAGCAAGCAAGTGGCAAGTAATTTAAGATGTAATCATAGATCACCTCACAAAACACTCTAATAGAACTACCCCTACACCCTATGCCTACGAAGAGGCAAGTGGCAAGAAATTTAAGGTAGTGTCTTGACGTTCATGACGATCACCCATTTTTACTACACCCCTCCACCCTATGCCGTCAAGGTCCCAAGTGGCAAGTAATTTAAGATCACAGTCACCAAACTTCATTCAAGGGCTTTACCTCAAGATATTTAAAACTAGATCACCAAACTGATCTCATACTTTATTAACTATATCTATTGTTTTATTATATCTATTTCATACTTTAAGTTCAAAAAATGAAAAAAGGAAATACAAAAAAAGTGTCTGCACACTTGTCCCTAACCTGTTGGCTGGTGACATAGCCATTGGGGATGAGCACAACGAGGCCCAGCCCCATGAAATTGAAGCTTCATGAGCAGCCCAGCCAAAAAAATAGTTGCACAGGGATTGGTCACAGAAGTGACCAATAACGTCCCCTACGGGGAGGGTCTTACCATCTCTCATACTTTATTTACTCTTCTCTTAAAACTTATATCCGAAACGGATGGAGTATATGTTATAACCATAATCACATCCGTTTCCAATTGATTGGAATGAACTGGTGTGGTATGGCCATTGAAACTGACCAGATTTGAACCAGCTGTAGTGGACTTGCGTGCAGGAGGGTGCATACGAATGTCAGACTGAACCCAAGCATAAGTTATAAGTAGCTAGCCCCGGTTTTTGCTGGTTGGTTTCTCATATACTTACCAAAATCTTTGACTTCAAATTTGATTATTTGTAAACTAACGTTAGTTACAATAATTCAATTTCGTCATTTGTTGCAGCCAGTATTCAGTATCGAAAAAATTGGATGTTAGGCGGTCTACGTAATGGTATCGGTAAGCACTAGGAATTACTTGCTCCGGGAATAGTTTTTTATTTACTTTTTGGCTGGAGAAAATAAGGTATATATTATTTTTTGATAAAATAGTACTAGTGGGTTTCTCAAATTAATTTTTAAAGTTGAAAGTTGAATAAAATAAAGTTAGTGGGTTTATTTTTGAGTATATTTAATTTTAAAGTTGGGTGAGTGATTACCAAAAAAAGGAAATAAGAAGTTTTGTTTGGACACGAAAATGACAAAATGGAAAACTATTCTGGAACGGAGTAAGTAGTAAACACACTACACTACTACTTACTAAAGTATTGGACATTCTCCATCACTTTTGCATTCACTTTAACGTTACGAATAACATCGAAGTGAATAGTGCTAGAATCAGGGTACACAGATAGATGAAGTGTTCCTGCACCATACAAGCTATCTCCGTCCCTGTGAAGAACTATCTCGTGTTCCTGCCCACACTTAGGTCCGGGAGTTCTGTCATGCATGGTGCATGTTTACCATTCTGTGACACCACGATCCTAGTCAATTGAGATTGGTTACCTAGAACTTCTCCGTCTGGTCGGTTGATATATATAGTGTGGGATGCCACAAATCAATACATATTTTTCCTTTCCTTAACATAGGTAAGTTCCAACCTCACATTTTCACAAATTAGGTAAATTCGGATTCGGATTTACTGTTAAATTTCATATTCATAATACTGTTTATAATCTAATTTCTGCCACGTGCCTTATTTAATAACTCAGTGTTTGGTTAATTGTTGAAGGCTAGGATAGTAAAACATGAAAAATTTATGGATCTTACACGATCCAATTTCCTGGCTTCTTCTTTACCTCAGTATCAAATTTATTGATTAATATTCTTCTTCGTTTCATCATTTTGTGTTTAAATCTCTTAAACACGTCAATATACTGAAGAAGCTAATTAGATTTGCTTTGCTTTTATATTTTCTACCACGGAAATTGAAGTTCCAAGAATTGATCATATACTCTATTCATTCTGTGTAAATTTTACTTGCAATGTTACACTTATAATTATTATATTCATGAAAGATTAATTCACAAATTATAGTTGAAAACGAAATCAAAGATGAAGCTGCTTAATTTTTTTGGGAAAAATGATCTGAAATTTTGATAATTATAAGTAAAAGAGGGATATAGGAAAAGGGAGTTCTGAATTTAATCAAACATTCGATCAAACAGACCTTAATTGAGTAAATAGCTTTGCTGGTTCTTTCTTCTATCAAGATCTTATTTCCTACAGTCTTTAAAGGTTGTACCATATACATTAAATGATGTACTGTACAACACATTAAAGCACCAGAAGGTAGTGCAACATGCTGTAGGATAGAAAAACCGCTTTGTTGGTGGACATGACACGTGTCACAATTTCATTGGCTTAAACATTATTATGAATATGGAATTCAACAATGAATCCGAAGCCGGTAAATTCTGATAAAGTTACTCCTCCTTACACAATTTTGGTAGGGCCTTACAAGTATGGTTACGTTTTAGACAAATTAATAGGTTTTCATCTCCAGTTTTAGTCTTTTAGCCTAAATATATGTGATAAGAATGAAAATTATGTGATTTGTTTTGATTACTTGCTCTTTTTCCTAATACAGACTGGTTCAATGATTCGGTTTTTTCTACCCCATGGCATGCTACACTACTTTCTGGTGTTTTAATGTGTTGTACAGTATAACATTTAATACATTGTACAACTATAATACAACCTTTAAAGCACCAGGAGGTAGTACATTATGCGGTAGGGAAGATGAAATTCCAATGATTAAATCTTCATTAGATTAAATTTTCTCATACACTAAATTATGCCACAAAATAAGATTGTGAGGTGACTAGTATCTGAACTGTAGTAATAAACAAAGAATTGATAATTATTATTCTAATAAAGAAATGAAGGCAAAATTTTATCAACAAAGATCCCGAGAGTTTGGACCATAAACAAATTTATATTTTAAACAGTATTTTTCTTTTTCTTATATGATGATCCACATAAAGACAGATGGAATTATTTGGTCGAGATATGTCTTAGTTTAGACCACTCCCAATAGTCTTGGAGCCGGCCGTGCCTCATGGCCGGCCGTAGGCACGGTTGACCGTCCTAGCCCAACGGCTGGGAGGCTCGACTGGGCCCCTCTTTTTTAATTTTTTTTGATTTTTTAAAATTAATTTATAAAGTAATACTCCCTCCATTTCAGAGAAAGTGTTACATTTTGATTTTATTGAATCAGTATATAATTTGTACTCATAAACGATAATAGTCAATAATTTAATAAAATCATATAATAAAAATTTAATTACTAAATTTTCATTATATAATTTTAATAATTTATTTATTAATATCGTTTACGAGTAAATTGTGGTCAAACTCGGTGACAGTTGACCGCAGAATAGTAAAATATAACACTTTTTCTGAAATGGAGGGAGTATTAAATAAAAAATACACCAACGGCTATATTTTTTCGAGATCTATAAATACAACCCATTTTCATCTCATTTCACCACACCTCAATTTTCTCTCATCTTCCACTTCTGAAACTCAAAACGTCTATAAACTCAAACACATCTCCAAACATGTCTTCAATTAATCACTACATCAACAACTTATCATTCTGATTCAATCTCAATAAATTATAAAACGAGTTTTAAGAATGCAATTTGATTAATTTCAACTTCTAAACACTCTTATAATATGTTAAACAAGTTTAAAAAATATAAAAAATTACTAAAAAAAAAAAGCCTATTCATGACCGTCGTCGACGACCTGTTGTACAGGATTTTTCAGAAGTGGTCGTCGTTGCAGTCGTCGCTCACGACCGGCACTATTCATGGTCTTAAGTGACATGCCAAGGGTGCGTCACTTACACCCCCGTCACTGAGTGACGGGGAACAAATGGGGCAGCAGGCAACTTCTATTTTTTTTAATTTTTTTTTTAGTTTTGTCCAATTTCAAACGCGAATAACTCGAAAAATAATCAATCCATTATCAGGAACGACGATATTACTTACATTCATATATTTCATCAATTATTTGTAATTATATGCCAAAATAATACGCGTAGTGTGTTCTCACGTTCTAGTATCTTTTACTATATAAAAGAGAACTCCTTGAAAGTAGTTTTTACACCAATTAATTTATTTTGACTATGGATTGATTTTGACCACTTCCAACAGAATAGGGAAAAAGGGGGAAAAAAAATACAACATAAATCCACGTCCTGAAGATTTTGACGGTTAGTTACAACTTACTACAGTTTCACCTTTCTACTATCAAATTCAAATGGATGAAATGGTTTCTACATGATCAAACCAGGTAATAGTAATTTCCTTCCCCAAATACCACTCTGCCTGTTTATTGGTACAATATATATCATACTTCAACTATGGAATGTCGTGTAAGGTTCTGCACAATTTCTTAGCTAGGTGTCTCATGAAGAAATTCTTCTTCATTTAGATTTTTGGATTGTGTAATCCTCTGCATATTATGTTAGGTGTTTGATAAAAAAAAAGTACTCTTCATTTCAACTAATTAATCACCGTGTCAAGAATTTGTAGGTGAGCTTTTATATCAAGAGTGTATGTTTATGCATGCTAGGTGTTTGAAAATAATATGATCAGGATTCCAGATACTATGGTTATACCATGGCAGGGCGAGCAATCAATTGATGATTTGATTTCATGGACTTTCCCGAATCTAGAATCTAATTTAGATGATGTTGCATACATGACGAGTAGAGCCCCTCTAACTCCAAAGAATGAAGACGTCAGGAAGTTGAATGAGAAGGTTATTGAAATATTTCCCGGTAATGAGGTTGCTACATACTACTCATTTGACTCTGTGGCTGATGATGTGCGTAATCTATACCTGCCAGAATTTCTAAACTCACTTTCTCCAGGTAATTTACCACCTCATAAGTTGACTTTGAAAAAAGGATGTCCAATTATGCTTTTGCAAAATATTGATCTTGGCCTCTGCAATGGAACAAGAATGGTTTGTCATGGATTCGGCAGAAATTTTATTGATGCTGAGGTTTTAACATGTTCTTTTAAAGGGAAACGAGTCTTCTTGCCCCGCATTCCAATGGAACCATCCGAAGAAGCCCGGTTACCGTTCAAGATAACGCGTACTCAGTTTCCTGTGCGGCTAAGCTTTGCACTGACCATTAATAAGTCGCAGGGGCAAACTATACCTCATGTTGGCATTTACTTACCTGAACATGTTTTCAGCCACGACCAATTGTATGTTGCTCTTTCTAGAGGAGTTTTCCAAATGACTACTAAAGTCTTGGTTAAGAAAGGCGAGTTAGAGGGGCATGAAGGTGAATACACAAGAAATGTGGTATATCCAGAAATTTTTACAAAGTTAGCTAACAACCACAGGTATGATGCTTTACATATTTATTTAACTGAGTATTAGTTTCCTCAATGCTATATTTATCATTTTACCCATAGTGTTTTAATGTATTAAACAAATATGTTGTTTCTAACCATTTGTTCTTAAAGTAGGAATGCCTCCTCGAGCACACATATGCGAACATCCTAGGAAAACCAATGAAGCACCTCATCAACACATTGCCTCAATCACTAGATTTGGTCCGAGTGGAAGTCTCTGTTCACTTACAACAAACATGATAAACAGTTTATTTAATTAACTGTATCAGGTGCTAAACTGATAATTCATGTACATTGAGTTTCGTGCATCATTTGTAATTTCAAAATTTTCTACGTTTATGCCTAATATCAGTTTATGGTTTATAAAGTTAATACAATATTGTTTGCGTGTACATTTATGCGTCGTGTATTATAATTAAATTATTCATCAAAATTATTTCCGATTCACTGATGATTTTTGTAATTTACATAAAATCTGTAAGTATTATATCTACATCAACATCTTTCCAATGATTAAGTGCAATTTTACATATCACAAGTAAATAAGCACCCGGGTTTCGCGTGCACCGTTTACTAGTACAAATAAATAAGAGTTTCTATAGTACATAACATTGTATGATTTTCCATTTTTAGTTTTTTTTTTTTAACATAATCAACGATGTAATATATCAACCCAGATGGACGCATTGTCCTATTCCGTTCCAAGTTTAGCAATGGATAACCTAATCCGTCGCCACATGTAGTGACAAATATATAAATCCATCTAAAAATAATAATCTTGTCGCTGAATTTGCGACGGGATCCAAAGTGAAACAATATTATGTCGTTGTATAGCTACGGATTAGAGATTAATCGGATTATGTCAATGCTTGGCTGGATTGGAGATGGATTTTGGGACAAATTTGGACTAACTGACAATCTGTCTCCACTCTATCGATCGAGATTGGCCCGTCTCTAATTCGTCACTGGTTAGCAACATAATTGTTTCCGTCGTCATATTTCGAACCGAAAACCTGATTTCGTGGATTTGTGTACGACTGGTTGTGCGCTTCCAACCTCATTATATGGTGGTGCTGATTGAGATGCATACGATGGAAAAAGTAGATTAATAGGTAGGAGTTGAAGATAATTTCATAAAATAAATGGGTGTTGATCGCTATTGATGGAATTTGAAGCATATTGTGACATCATATATATATATATTTATTTAGTTTTATGAACTTATGATTGATAAATTGATATAAAGAGTTTTATTTATATGTCGCAAGTCATGCTGCTGGTTGCTCATATGAACTGATAAACCAACCACAATATTCTTGCGTTTTATATTCTGAACCAAACTTATTTTTTTTCTTTTTCCTTCCTCTAAATTTAACAAGCTAGAAACTGGATTTGCAAATCGAAGCCGGACAGATGGATTGATATACATGCGCAGAAATAAAATGTCAAACACCATGATGCAACTCTCTCTGTACTGCTTGACGTGGGATAGAGAATATGGTTCCGTTTATAAGAGCCAAAATATAAAATATGCTCATGATGCAATTAAGTAGAACTAACTAGTATTTCGCCCACTGAAAATGAACAGGAATAGGTAAATAATTTAACACAACGTAACATATTATTAATCACAACGTTCATTTTGTTAATTAAATGTATTTTTTAATAAAATCACCAGTGTAGATAATATAGTCGTTTTGATTAATAGCATTGATGATTTTTTTTTTATAAACACACATTCGACTCTTAATATATCTAGAGATTCGTCTCTGGGATACTTACTCATAATTTAAAGTAGTACTTCCACCGTCCCAAAATAAATGTATCCTATTCCAATGAAACACACAAGTAGATCACTAAACAAATGTTAGAAAAACTGTAGAAAACGTGAGGTTGTGAATACATTCGTGCTACTCTAAACTCACGTGATCATTGAATTTACAATTCTGGCCATGTACAAGTTTCTTTAGAGGGTAAATCCCACCTAAAATTTATTTTGACCATAATAGAAGATCTTCCCAAAGATATCTCCTAAATATTTTCTTCATAGAATCTAATCCAATGAGAAAATAATTTTTTCAATGTAATTTGCTTTCCTAATTCATTTCAAACTCTATAATAGCCATCAACTTCGATTCCCTTAACTTATTTAAAACCTGCATAATCAAACTAAAACCGTGAAAAGTTGGGACAAATAAAGCCAAAATATAAAATAAAGATGTGAAGAACCAAAGTGTAGCAGTAGAGTGTTGTCGACTAGTGTTGTGACAACGCCATATGACAATACCCGCACTTTCATGGTCTTTAGAGAAGCTTGCTCTTGATATTTATAGCTTTCACTACTTTTTCGAATCTGCAGAGCTGGTTGCATCATATAATCACCCTCCCATGAAATCTATACGAACTTGAAGTTTACGAGATAACTTGCGAACTTACAAGTACTCAATTTGTACCCTACTCTGTCTAAAAATTCAAATAAAAGGGTGAACTAAGATACTCTAAAGGTTGCATTTTGTATATCCCGTGGTAAACTAATAATAGTTTTGCAGATGTTCAATGAACACAATTTTCGTTTATACATAAGACTGATGTTTTTAGTAAATTAATATATATGATCATGATTATCATAATGTTTGTCGGTCCTTTTATCTCTCTATAAAGATAGTTAGTCCATGAGACTTATAAACTATAATTTGGTATTTTAGGTTTTAATTGTTATGCAAACAAGCTAATATGTTTAATAATGCAGATATATTAAATGTATTGTATTTGAAACTAAATACATGACATTTATATTTCAATATGTTATGTTTATTTCATTTTATCGGAAAAATTGACTCTCATAGAATTTTGTAATAAACAAATGAGAAATTGGATTTGCAAATCGAAGTCGAACAGATCACATCGATGTACATACACGCGCAGCTAGAATTGCAATGTCAAACGCCATGCTCCCAACTCTGTGTACTTGGTGATCGAGAATATGGTCCCGTTTATAAGAGACAAAAAGTATTACTTCCTCCGTCCCGCAGAACTTCATACATTTGACTTTTTTAGCCGTCCCATAGAACTTCATACATTATTAAAATAGGAAGCTACTCCACACCCAACAAATAATAAACAATCTCAACTTTACATTCAAATTACACAATTTGCCATTAAAAGTACACCTTTTCCCACTTCTTCTATATTCTATCATTACTTTAACTTTTCGTATAAAACTGCGCACTAACCCTAATGTATGAAGTTCTCCGGGACGGATGGAGTAAACATTTTTATGATGCAATTACCGGATTGTAAACATTTTTATGATGCAATTACCGGATGGAGTAAACATTTTTATGATGCAATTAAGTCAAAGGATGGATAAACATGTTTTAATTTATACTTACAACTACTAATTACAAATTTATAATTAGCATCGTTGACTTATTCTTCCGTGCAAATTCAAGTGGACAGTACGTCTGTAAGTTTCTAGCATATGAATTTTCAATTGATAATACGCGTAGAAATGGAATCAACATTGCATCATTTTGAAGAAAATATCGCATTTCATGAGATATGCCCTGCTCATTAATTAGGTGATAATGCTCTTAATTAATCCTTAATCTCCATTTCATATATTATATATATCCATCTTACTGTAATTTGAAACGGATATTGATACCATAAGTTCATCAACTGTGTCATGTGTGAACATTCAGATTCTTTGATTAATGAATCCTACAGATAAGGTTGAACCTTCAGCAAACGTACTAGCAAGCGTACTATTATGTCACACACTTCATATTATATATACTCCCTCCGCTCCTCCGCTCCTTAGAAGCTGTCAATATACTTTATAAAACTAATTTATTATCAATACTTTCAACTTATATTTTAATTTTCGCATTTAAAATAAAATATTACATATGATTTGTAATGGTACATTATAATTAATTAGACTAAAGCAAGCAAAATCGCTTCCTCTTTATTCGATATTTATCTTCTTCTTTTCATTATAACAAGTATAGTAGATATTACTTTCTCCGTCACGGAAAACTTTATATATTAGGTTTCACCTGACATCTAAATGATAAAACACAAAAATGAATTGGTAAAATGTTGTTCTTTTTAGTGGTAAAATTTGTAAGGGCAAATTTCTTATGATACCCCTTAAATTCGATCTAATAACAAATTCAACCCTTCTATTCGAAGAGAGCAGCAAGTCCTGCACCAGCATTAGTAGAGGAAGAGGTTCCAGAAATTCTTCGGGATAATGTTCATGTGAACCAATTTGCTGCTTTAGAAGATGACAATATCTTGGATGCAGGGGACAAGCCTATTCAGTCTGAGGATGAATTTAGGGAGGAAGAGGAGGAGTTAGAAGATCAAGTGCTGGATCATTTTGATCATCTCCATCAGTTAGAGGTTCCTCCTGAGATTATTATGGATCAGATTTTAGACCAACAGTCTAGGGAATCTTCTAGATTGGTCATGAAAGAGGTATCTACAACTAAGAAAAGAGAAGAAGCAGGACTAAAGATTAAGGAAAACCCAGCTAATTCTTTTGGGGATCACAATCCTGAATTTGAACCAGTGGTACCATTCACTAACAGAAGGAAATCAGTAGGGGATCTATCTTCTGAGCATCATCAAGGTTACCAAGTTAGGGAAGAAGAAGAACAGGATCATATGTTAGCAAGTTTAAGAGGTTTCTCAGAGGGTCACTTAGAAGGTCAGGGATCAGAAGAAGAAGAGGAAGAATGGACTAGCTCAGATGAAATATATGATCAAATGATTAATGGCAAGTTAAAGATTTTAACAGAAGCACAGGCTCCACAGAGAAGGTCCTCTAGACTGAATGGAAAGCAAGTTAGTGGGGGGAGGAAGATTGGTGGAAGTTTCAAAAACTCAAAGCAATTTTAATGAATTGGCTTATATGGAATATAAGAGGAATAGGGGGAATGAAGTCCCAACAGCAATTATGGTACTTGTGTAACAAATTAAGATTAAATTTAATGGTGATTTTGGAACCTATGGTGCAGCTAGATGCTATTAAGTTATGCAGAAAGTTCAAAATGGATACAGTGATAACAAATTGTGCTAACAAGATTTGGGTGTTCACAGATGCTAATTATTCAGTGGAAGTGATCAAAGATGATGAACAGTATCTACATTGTAAGGTATCTTCTACTCAACTGCCTACTCCAGTATTGATGACTTTTGTATATGCCAAGTGCACTAAACAAGAAAGAAGAGTCTTATGGGATGAGTTGAGGCAGGTAGCAACTACTATTCTACCTTGGAGCATAGGGGGTGATTTTAATGTTATATCACTAGCTTCAGAGAGAAAAGGTGGAGCCTCTCCTAATAGACATGCAATGAATGATTTCAACTCTTGTATTACTGACTGTGGAGTACTAGATGTGGGGTTTCAGGGACTTCCATTTACCTGGAAGGGTCCAGGGATACAACAAAGGTTAGATAGAGTATTGTTTAATCACTTGTGGGTAGACTCCTTCTCCTACACTCAAGTGAAGCATGAAATCAGAAGATGCTCAGACCATGTTCCTATCTCCATTACTTCTGGAATGAGAAGTAATCAGGTGCAGGCTTCTTTTAGGTTTCAAACTATGTGGCTACAGCATCCAGAGTGTATGTCTAGCATAGCTATGCATTGGGGTCTACCAGCTAGACATGTAGGATTGAAGAAGTTTTGGGAAAAGTTGCATAGATTAAAACAACATCTCAGTTGGTGGAATAAGAGGGTGTTTGGAAACTTGTTCCAAAGGCTAAAAGAACAAGAGGACAAGGTAGCAATTGCTCAGCAAAACTATCACTATGATCATACTGAAGCAAACAAGGAGTCTCTCTTATTACAAGCAACAGAGTTTGAAAAATTACTGGATATGGAAGAGGCCTACTAGAGGCAAAAGGCAAACTGTAACTGGTTGATTAATGGTGATAGGAACACTAGGTTATTTCACAACCTGGTAAAAAGAAGAAGAATCAAGGGTAAAATCTTGTCAATTGTTGAAGATAACATTACAATATCAGATTCTAAAGAGCTACAGAAGTCAGCAGTAGCCTATTTTTCTAAAGTCCTATCAGATGAAATCCCCATTACTGAGTCTCCCAATCTTTGCAACTTTGATGAATATGTAAATGAGGAGATCAATGAATCTTTATGTGAAGTACCAGGGTTGGAGGAACTAAAGAGGGTGGTATTTAGCTTGAGTAAGGATGCTTCAGCAGGACCAGATGGTTTTCCTGCACATTTCTATATGGCATGCTGGGATATAATAAAGGGGGATCTATTGGAAACAGTAGAAGATTTCTTTAAGGGGTCACATTTGCCTGTAGGAATATCTGCAACCTCTATAGCATTGATCCCTAAGACTGAAGCACCTTCGTTTTGGTCAGATTATAGGCCTATTAGCCTATGCAACTGCTCACATAAGATCATACCAAAGCTATTGAATGAAAGGCTAGGAACTGTACTTCCTTTCATAATCTCAAAAAATCAAAGTGGTTTCTTAAAGGGTAGGCTCATCACAGATAACATATTGCTCACTCAAGAGCTAATCCACTCTTTAGATGTCAAAACCAGAGGAGCAAACATTGCCTTGAAGATTGATATGACTAAAGCATATGACAGGCTCAATTGGAACTTCCTGCAAACAGTGCTGTCAGCATTTGGCTTTTCTCCTAATTGGATTGATCTCATCATGAGAACTTTAAATAACTGTCATTTTGGAGTGTTGTTGAATGGGGAGTCAAAAGGGTTTATTAAATCACAACATGGGCTAAGGCAGGGGGATCCTCTCTCTCCAACTCTCTTTGTGATAGCAAGTGAATACCTGTCTAGGGGTCTAAACAGTCTTTTCTTGTCCTCTCCTGAGCTCTACTTTGATACTAAAAAGGGACTGCAAGTTAATCATCTGGCTAATGCAGATGATTTAATAGTTTTCTCTAAGGGGAACAAGCTAGGGCTAAGAAAAATAATGGGTTTTCTGCACCATTATGAGAGTGTTTCAGGGCAAAAGGTGAATCTGAACAAGAGTAATGCTTATGCTGGGGCCCAAGCTAACTTGTAGTTAATTAAGAACATAACTGGTTTTGAAGTGAAGGATCTACCTTTTTACTACCTGGGTGCACCTGTCTATAAAGGGAGGAAGAGAGCCAACCTGTATTCTCCACTAATTGACAAGGTGAGGTGTAAGTTACAAGGGTGGAACTTGGATCAGATATCACAAGGAGGCAGGTGGACCTTGATAAAAAGTGTGCTCAATTCTATGCTAGTCTACTTACTTGTGTCATGTACCTCACCATCGTGCTCAAGCAGTTAAATTCAGTGTTAGCTAAGTTCTTCTGGGGATCTACTGTATTGAACAAGAAGATTCATTGGTCGATTTGGACTCCATTATGCTTGCCAGTTAAAGAAGGTGGACTAGGGATCAGATCTTTTGCAGATATGTGCACTGCCTTCTCTTATAAGTTGTGGTTTAGATTTAGAGAACAATCTTCTCTATGGTCCAAATGCTTACTTAAAATCTACTGCAAGAAAGGTCTAAAAGTCATGAGTCCTCCAAAGAATACTGATTCTATGGTTTGGAAAAGAATGCTGAATATTGCAGAGGATGCACAATCTCAGTGCTTCTGGCATATAGGACAAAGTTATTATTGTTATTTCCGGGATGATTGGTCAGGAAGGATCCTCCAAAGATCAGGCTCTAATATCAGTGGACCTTAATTCTTTAGTACAAGATTTTTGGCAAGATAACCAGTGGAACTGGAACAAGTTAAGGGAGTTTTTACCTCCTCAGACTGCAGCAAAAATCTTCTTGATCCCTATCAATAGTGAGCAATCTGCAAAGCCAATATGGAAATTATCGTCTCATGGTCAGTTTACTACTAAATCAGCTTGGGAAAGGAGTAGAACTAGATCAAACATCAAGCAAGTACTGGAGAGATGTTGGGGTAATAGAATACCAGCTACAATGGCTATTTTTTTGTGGAAGGTGTTACATAATTGGATTCCAGTTGAAGATATTATTCAGAGAAAAGGAATAGCTTTAGCATCAAGATGTCAGTGTTGTTCTTCTATAGAAACCCTAACTCATGTTATTCTCCATAATGAGGAAGTTAAAAAAGTTTGGAGCTGGTTTTCAACCTTGTTTCAAGTGAAGTTTAGCTTCCATATGTCAGTCTTGAGGAGGTTCAATAGTTGGCTAATCTCTACAGATGTGATTGGTAAGGATCATATTAGAGTTCTGATACCTATTTTAATAGGATGGTTTTCTTGGCTAGCTAGGAACAACTCCAGACACAGGGGAGTGAAAATTGAAGCAAAGAACATCATAGATCAGGTGCTAAGGTTTATTCAGTTGTCTAACCTGGCAAAACCTTATGAAAGGGAGTTCTGGAAGGGGGATATTTCTATTGCAGTAGCCTGGCATATTTGGCTTCCTTCTCCAGTAACAAAAAAGATCATCACTGTGGAGTGGAGGAAACCAGTAAGGGGGTGGGTAAAGATCAATACAGATGGAGCCTTTAATCACAGACATAGAGTGGCAGGGATAGGAGGAGTGATAAGGGATGAGGAGGGGAGAATTCTAAAAGGTTACCAAACCTTCATTGGACAGTCTACTATTATCTATGCAGAATTATTAGCTATCTGGCAGGGTCTTCAAGTGAGCAAGGAGCTAAGATTAACAAATGTCTTTATTGAATCAGATTCTCAACTTGCTATTAATCTCATCTTGAAACAACCTCTTTATGGACATTGGAAGTTAGCTATTTTATTATCCAAAATTGTGGACTTATGCTGTGGAAGGAATATCCAATTTGTGCATATCTATAGAGAAGGAAACTCCATAGCTGACCACTTTGCAGGTCTGGCACTCAGCAGTAAGTCTTCTATTGTTTATGAGCCAGGGGATTGTCCTATCCAAGTAAGGAAGCTAGCTTATAGTGATAAGCATGGAGTGAAGTACATCAGAAGGTTTAATGGTAGAAGATTATAGCTTGAAGAAGGGGTCTGCTTACCTTTTTGGTGGAAAGGGGAAGGTAGGGAAAAGTAGTAGAAGCATCCAGAGGGAGAAGAGTTTGGTGGCTGTTTTAGGAGTATTTTGTCAGTGGTATTTAGTTTGGAAGAGGAAGCAGTTGCAGGTCTTTAGCTTATGCAGGAGTAGCAGTATCATCACTTCAAGAAGCCTCCTTTTTGTTCAGTTTACTAGAATCCCCCTAAGAGTGGTTAAAAAAGCCAGAGTGTTAAGGAAAAAAGGCATTGGATCTTTAAACAGAACAATAAGATCATTAGAAGCTCCCCAGCATCTTAAAAAATCAGAGAGGGGTAAAAAAAATGCTAGGTTTATTTTTGAAAAGAATTGTCATATTTGTTCTGAGCAAAAAAATAATAGTACTCAGGCTGGGGATGCCCTTATTTTCTTTGCTTGCTTGTTCTTGTTTGCTGATCTCTTGGCAGTTGGGATATGGTTTGAGGTGGTTTCAGAACTTTGGTTCTCTGATCTTGTATGGTATTTTGTGGTGTTATATGGGGGTTTCTCTTGTTTGTGGAGGGTTAGATGCATTTTAACTCTTATATGTGATTGTAATGTTTAGAAGGGCTTACAATTACTTTTGCTGCATTCATGCTTTTGGTTAGGCAGGGTTGTTTCAGGGTTTTATTTTATTTTGCAGGTTTGGTTTTGTAGGGGTTTACCCTTCCTTCCCCTGGCACTAGTCTTATTCATATCTGTCACTTCTGGTTTTTCCTCCCTGTTCTCTTTGTCTATAGGATCACAATCTTTTGAAGCATTGCACACACTGGGTGTTTTATGGTTCTTTGGTCTTGAGGGTAGACTGTGGTTTTACTTCTATACTAGCATTTTTCTGTTAGTAGCTAGTCAGATCCCAGGCTTAGTTTTCATGCCTTTCTTCTTATTTTGGTTACTTGTGGCTGGTTCTGGTGTATTGGTAGGCAGTTGATAGGTTGCTTCTTTATGAAGGTTTCAGGCTGGTGTTTTTGTATAAGTTTGGTGTTATTTTCAGGTTATTTTTGTAAGTCTTCTGGATCAGTTAGAAGATTAGATGTTTCAGATGATTTATGGCCTGTTATGGAAAGGTTTACATTGAATGCATTTGGTTACAAGTGGGCTTTTTCTTGGCACGTAGTGGGCATGATCTTGGCACATGAAGGGCTATTCGAGGCACATCATTGGCAGGAATTGGGCAAGATGAAGGAACATTACAGGCAAGGGTTGATGGCACAACATTGGTTTGCACAGGGACTACTATTGGCACAGTACAAGAAAACGGATCAAGTCAAATCAGTGGCACGTAGGGATTGTTCGAAGGCGCAACAGTGGCACGGCTGCAGGCACTCCAGTTGGCACAATAATGGCACAGGACGGCTGCACGGCTGCAGGCACATCAATGGCACAGGAAGGGCACCTGGTGGCACACCAGTTGGCACATATCGACACGTTAGATATTGTGGATTTTGTAGGACTTTTGTAAATCCTAATTGGGGTAGAATTAGCAAGTTAGATATGGTAATTTTGTGGAATGTAACCTTAATGAGGTACTTGGTGTATGCGGGTTCTCATAAACCGCCATGATTAAGTAGTAATATATCCGAGAGCTTAGGCTCTTTTCTTTAAAAAAAAAAAAAAAAAAAACCTTCTATTCGAACAATAACAGTTACATCCAAAAATTGAACTGAGCAATTTTCAATATTACAAATGGGTCCAAAAGTCAAACTTGATGATGACATGGAATTGATTTTTGCTGATGTGTCGACCAAAGTTGGTAATAATAACGAAAATGCCATTGAATATTTTGATTTTTGAGTTTCTTTAATTTTGTTTCCCTATTTTCTTTTCTTTTTCCTTTTCTTTTCTCCTCCTTTATTTGGTGACACAGGCTGTTGGATGTGTCTGTAATTAGCAATCACAAATTCAGGGACTTATTTGTAATTGATTTAAATCAATTTCCAACTGGACTTATTTGTAATTTAGCTTAGATTTTGTTTAGTCAATTTAGGTAAATTTCAAGTAATTTCAGGTAATCAGTCAATTAATCTATTTCCTAATCATTTCTCTGTATGCTGAAGAATGTACTAGGTCCCTTTATTGACTTCAAATAAATGCACCAGGTCCCTGTATTGATTGAATGCATATCACGAATACAAATCAGAAACTATCAATGTATGAAGGTCAAAGGTCAATTATACATATTCCAAGAGTCAGATTCAATTCTTCCATTGTTTTCATGTCCATATCCATGCATTCATCTTTATAATTTACCTATAAATACAAACCATCAAGAAGCGACAAGCAAGAAACAACAAGTAACAATGGAAATTAAGGGTTATCAAAGAAAGATTCGCCCATCATCTCATGTGGGGATTGAGTAATTTGCTATACTCTTATTGTATGATGAGTCACATAATAAGACTAACATATTTGAATGCATGGAAACATACATAATGACGAACATGGAAACTATTTGAACAGCCCTACTCTTGCTAAAAAACTAGCAACTTCACGAAGAGAAATGAACACCAATGATCAAGCAGTTGGACCACGTATGAGGGCTTCCAACATTGCTTCAAGGCTCATTCACATTGAGTGTGTGGCCACTCTGACGAGCTGCGTCCGAGAGCATCTGTACTCACGACTTCCATGACTGTCTTGGATTTCAATTGGCCACGACATATTATGGTGAAAGGTGGCAAAATGCATTTCTTCAAGAGGCTGCTAAGCATGTGGATGAGCTCATCAAATTAGGTTCATATATTTGATGTAATTGCTCCCTGTTCTTCCATAATTGGCTTTCAGTTCTTATGTTTAATGGATATTCTGTTAATGCATTTCTATTGCTCTCTCCACCAACAATAACAACAAAAGACAACATTAACAATGGTTTTTCACCATTTAATCATCTTCATTTCATTGTAAACATAAGCAAATTACATGGTGATTTGATCACAAGTTCTTACAATACATTCCACAAAAGAAATAATTGTGATCACTCGACAACAATACATTAAACTGAAATTAAAATAACTAATCACTACTAGTACTTCATTATCATCCAAGCCACAAATAACTAAAATAGCTATTTAGTAAGGGTCCGGGCTGGAATTTGGGGATAAAATTTCCCTCCAATTCCCACATACGATTTGGAGGGACATAATTAAGTTCAATCAATTACATAGAAGTTTATGAGGAAATTATTTTTAGTGCATGTATTTTTGGACTTTTATTAGCAAAAATTACCTGAAAATCAATTACAAATAGCTCCCTGTATTTGTGGAAGCTAATTACAGATAGATGCATCTGTTATTTTTGCTTTAATTTAATTAATGTAAGAAATTTTAATTTGTTTTAACTTTTCTTTTAAGGAGAGAGAAAATTAAATCCACATGGCAGGAGAGAGAAGTGTTGTTTAGTTTTGGTCAACTACAGGGGGCCATCTGTTATTGTTCGAATAGAAGGGACCAATCTGTGAAGGGGGTCAATTTAAGGGGTACCAAATGTAATTTTCTCAATTTGTAATGTGTTAAAAGTTACTCCATATGTCTCGCATAAATTCATACATTTGACATTTATAGTCGTCTCATAGAACTTCATACATTACTAAAAAAAAAAAAAGCTATATCATACCCAACAAATAATAAACAATCAAAACTTACACACAAATTACACATTTTGCCACTAAAAGTACACTTTTTCCCACCTTTTTAATATCTTAGTATCATTACTTTAACATTTCACCTAAAACTATGCATCAACCATAATGTATGAAATTCTCCGGGACATAGGGGTATGTTTTTTTTTTATTTGTTGGGTATTGACATGTGGGTAGCTTCATGCTCTCCCTTGGAATTGACGGATGTTTTACAATGGTGTCTTGTGAAGGAGGTTTAGTCAAGATTTTTGTGGAGATCGTTTCTCGTTGAGGTTTTGGTGAAAGAGTACCATTTGTTGTTGTTTATGAGTTTGGAGGAGTTGTGGACTTAGACCATCTCCATTGGAGTTGCAACTCCAATGGAGCAGTACTGGCTAAGACTCTGAACCAGCAGCCTAGCGTCAATTTCTTTCTTTTTTTTTCTTTTTTTCCTTCTTTTCACTTTTTCTTTGTTTTTGGAGAGTTGGTTTTTCTTTTTTGTTTCTATTTCTTTCCCACTTTTGTCTCTTTTATTGTATTGTAATTTTTATTTCAAATAAAATAATTTGTTTTCAATTTCATATATTATTGAATATTTTCATATGATAATAATATTTGTAACAATAGAAACATACTTATATATATATAAAAAATTACTTGTAAAATTTAAAATACATATTATTTGAATTTATGTGAGGAATTATATGCAAAAGTGACTAAAATGATTTCCCTTTGAGAAACAAAATATGACGAAACAATTGAATATTGCGAGGAATTATTTGTAAAAGTGACAAAAATATTTCCCCCTTGAGCAACAAAACATGACGAGACAATTGGATCTTGTGAGGATTATATTTGTCACTGTAATTATGTTTTTTGTGACGAACAAAAAACTCCTCACTTAAGTGCTATTGTAAGGGTGTTGTGGTGACAAGCCTGTGACTTAGTTTTTTCGTCACGATAGTGTTTTTTTGAGGAAAAATTTACATTTCGTGACAAAAAATTCATCACCGTAAATGCCTTTTCTTGTAGTATAATTGTAAAAATTAAAAAAATTACATATACTAAAAAACGTAAAATGTACTTGAAAAATGTAAACTAAATGTATCAATTGGAGAAGTAATATCTCTGGAGCGATGACAAGGAGAGGAAAAAACCCTAGCGAGCCACCTCGTCCGCGGAGCCGTCCGAAGAAAAAGGATACGGCGGAGCAGCTGGTGGTCAACAGGGATGATGCTCCAGTTGTCGAGAATCAAGCTGGGGAGTTTATTGATACTACAGTGAACGATCAGGAGTTTGTACGAGAGAAACAAGGAATCTTAACAGAGGATACAGGGGAGGAGAAGATTTCTAGCGCAGAACAAAACCTGCACATCGATTCTGATCAGGTTCCGATAACTGGTGATCAGAATCAACAAGATCTTCAAAACAAAAAACTGTGGGTTGACGTGATAAGGGGTAATCGAATTCCAAATCATGGAAAAGGAATTAAATATGTTGCGCCTACAATCGTTGAGGGGGAAGTCGAGATTGAAATTACCGATGAGGATGTCGAAGCAAAGTTACAATTTTGTGCGAATTCTCTGATTTTCTTTGTCATGGGAAAGGATTTAACTATGAATGTTGTAAACCAATTCATGATAAAGAACTGGAATTTTGTGACTTTACCGGACCTATATAACAATGACGAGGGTTACTTCATTGTGAGATTTCACCACATGAAAGATCTGGAAGAGGTGATGAAGAAGGGTCCATACTCAATTTTCGGAATGACAATCATCTTGAGACAGTGGGTACATAATTTTTCCCTGCAGGAGGATTTAGTACGAGTAATGCCGGTGTGGGTAAAATTCCCAAATCTCCCTCTACATCTATGGGGAGAAAAGAGTATGGGTAAGATAGCTAGCGCCATTGGTAAACCTATGTTTACAGATGAATGTACGTCTCGGAAACTTCGAGTTACATATGCACGAGTGATGATAGAGGTGGATGTTACCAAGGTGTTAAAGAAAAAAACTTAATATCAAATATAATACGGGGAAAAGAATAGAACGAGTTGTGGAATATGAATGGCAAAATCTGTTTTGCGAAAAGTGCCAACAAATTGGACATAGTTCTGCGGAGTGGGAAGATAGACAAGGCGCGCAAACAAGAGGAAATGACAATCTGCAGCACACTGGAACTGGGCAAAATCAACAAAAACAACCACCTCCATAACACCATCATCAACATGAACGGAGATGGGTTCAAAAAGTAGTAAGTAATGTAGGGAGCTTATCCTGTGAGAATACTACTTTGAGTACAGGACAACAAGTCGGACAACAAGCTAGATCCGAAAACCACCAACATAACCAGAATAAGGATCAGCTCATGGTAATAGAAGGCTGCACACAGACTGGGGACACGGCTAGAAGTCAGAAAGAGAGAACAAATGGAGTACAGTTGCACCAGGAAGTCCACAGAAATAATGGGTTTAAAGTTTTGGGTGATTTGATTGAACCTGAAACCGCTCAAACCCAAGCATTATGTTAGCCTCGGATACGAGGGCGCTGAATAAAGTAGCAAAGCATCGTGAGATTAGCTCCCATCTCAATGCTCTAAACGTAAACATTGCTGCTTTACTTGAAACTCGAGTTAAGAAGAAGAATGCGCTACAAATTCGTAAATGATTTGGAATGAAATGGTGTTTCCTTGATAACTATGACAAGCATGAGAATGGAAGAATTTGGATTATGTGGGACGACCAAACTGTGGATATCAAGCTAGTGAGCATGTCAGATCAATATATTCACTGTGAAATCTATGAACTAGATCGTGAACATATCCAATGGACTACATGTATATACGCACATAACACATTTGAACAACGGCGAACATTGTGGAAAAATATCGAACAAATAACACTTCAACAAACTGGTCCATGGATGGTAATTGGTGATTTTAATAATGTGCTAACACTAAATGACATAATTGGTGGACACCTAGTGATGAGGAGTGGTTATGCGGACCTTGAAGATATGATGAATGTGACGAGTTTGTTTGAAAAAGATATGGTGGGGGACTATTTTACATGGTCAAACAAACATGTGCATGGAGTCATCTACTCTCGAACTGATAGAGCTATCTGCAATCCAGATTGGTACCAAAAATTCCCAAATACTCAAATTAACGTGATGGAACCAGGTGTCTCGGATCATACACCTTTGCTAAGTCAAATCTCTGTGCCAAGGAAAAGAACACGGAAGTAGTTCCGCTTTATGAACTGCTTGACATCCCATGATAACTTTTTGGGAGAGGTTAAGGATGATTGGCAACAGGATGTGCGTGGTAAACCAATGTATATTGTGTGGAGGAGATTGCAAATACTACAAGGTTGACTTACACCCCTCACAAAACAATATCTGGGTGTTCCACGTAAATTGGAGGAGGCATGACAAAGATTGAAAGGCGCACATCAAAGTCTGGTTCAGGATAGACTTAATGTGAATCTTATACATCAGGTAAAATCGTGTACAGAGGAGGCTATTTGGTGGAACAAAATTGATGAGATGATCCTCGTGCAGAAAGCAAAAATCAAGTGGCTCAGAGCGGGTGACGGGAATAACGTTTTCTTTCATGCCACAGTGAAAGAAAGAAATCGAAGAGTGGGCATCCGGAAATTGGTAAATGATCAAAACCAAACCTTAACAACACAAGAGTATGTGGAGCAGGAAGTCCTGGACTTTTATTCCAATCTGGTTGGTACGGCTGCAGATAGAATTGAGGGAGTCGACATCACTGCTTTGCGACAGGGGAATCATCTAAGCCGAAATGAGAGGATATCACTTCTTCGACCCATTACGGAACAAGAAATATGGACGGCTCTAACTGAAATAGGCGACAATAAAGCACTTGGAATTGATGGTTTTAACGCATGTTTCTTTAAAGCAACATAGAGCATCGTGAAACAGGAAGTGATCAGTGCAGTTCTGAATTTTGTCCACACAGGACGATTATACACCGCTGTTAATCGCACTCTAGTTACACTCATCCCAAAAAAGGCGGGGGCTTGCACAATGAAAGAGATGAGACCTATGTCCTGCTGGACAACTCTATATAAGATAATCTTAAAGATATTGACACGGAGGCTAAGTGCAGTTATCAATTCAGTGGTTGATGATGCATTCCTCCCAGGGAAAGTGATCCATGACTATTCTACTAGCTAGTGAATTGGTGCGAGGATATAACAGAAAAGGATTATCGCCACGATGTATGATTCAGATGGACCTGCAATAGGCATATGATACAGTAGAATGGAGTTCTCTAGAGACGATTATGGAGGAAATGGGGATTCCAACACAATTTGTTTACTGGATTATGAGGTGTGTTCGAACAGTTTCTTATCGATATGCAATATGTGGGGTGTCGTCGCAGATTCTTAAAGCAAAAAGAGGACTTCGACAGGGTGACCCGTTGTCACCCCTCGTTTTTGTGATAATGATGGAGTATATGCATCGTGTGCTATTACAAGTTAAAACCAATTCTGATTTGAATTTTCATGCGAAGTGTGAGAACGTAGAGATTATTAATCTGTGCTTTGCGGATGATCTGCTAATTTTTGTCAGGGGAGATGCGATGTCTGTCCAATTGGTTATGGCGAAGTTCCAAATATTCTCAAACTCGACAGGGCTTAGGGTTAACCAATGGAAATGCCAGGTTTTCTATGGAGGAGTTGATGGCATAACTAAACAACATATACTGAGTTTGACAGGATTCACCAGTGGAAAACTACTAGTGAAGTATCTAGGTGTGCCTAATGACACGTACACTATCGGTAAGCCTATGTCAACCACTGATTGATAAAATAACGGAGAGAATACGCCACGGGAGCTCAAAGTTACTTAGCTACGCAGTAAAATTCCTATTGATCCAAAGTGTGTTGCATTCTACGACAAACTATTGACTACAAGCTTTTCCCATGCCGAAGAAAGTTCTAGCTCACATTGAATCTATATGTCGTTCATTCCTATGGAATGGGTCAGAGGAGATTACCCGGAAAGCTCCCATTGCGTGGGACAAAGTGTGTGATGCAAAGAATGTAGGAGGTTTTAATCTGACTTCCCTTGTTGATTGGAATAAATGTACTATCGCAAAGCTACTGCATGTGGAACGTATGTAGCAAAGCGGATAAGCTGTGGGTAAAGTGGTTACATAGTTACTACATCAAAGGTAGAGAGGTGATGGAATGGAATATAGTTACTGACTAGCTGCTCCTGGATATTCCGAGCCATCATAAAAAGCAAAAACATGGTTAAAGAGACTGATTTCTGGCGGGATTTGCAGGCGGGCAAAAAATTTCGGATGAGACTGTCGTACGATGAATTGCGCGGTGAAAAACAACAGGTACCATGGAAGAAATTTTGGTTGAAAAACTTAGCGAGACCACGAGCTAAATTCTGTGTATGGATGGCACTACTTGGGAGACTGCAAACTAAAGAAAGGGTGAGGAGATGGAATTCACAAATTGATGATAAGTGTGCGTTCTGTAACCATTTGGAGTCTCAACAACATATCTTCTTTGAATGCCCACACACAACTCAAGTTTGGAAGAAGGTACTAGCATGGTTAAAGATACAACATATAGCAAAAGGTTAGTAAGGTGAAGTCAATTGGTTGTGCGGCATAATGAAAAGGCAATGCTGACGGATATGTCTACTCAAATGTGCATTCATGGAAACCATCTACTCCTTATGGCTGGAACATAACAATTTTTTTTTTCAAAATAAACCAGCGGAGGAAAACATAAGTGAGCGGATTATTGAGAATCTCATCAACAGATGCTGGGAGGATAGGAAAATGTCCAAGTATTGCGCTGTTTTGATGCTAAACTAGATTAATTTGGTTATTTAGAATTACATGGTTTTTTTTAGAGTTACATGATTTGCCTGGATCTGCGGATCGGCTTGTACTTGGCTTGGAATTCAATAAACTTTACTTTCGGTTCCGAAAAAATGTAAAGTAGATTATAATGACCATCTTTACGATTTTTCCATACGTGTTGGATCTGATCTTGCATGTAGTAGCTTAATTGTTGTAATTTTCAATTTGAAGTATTGTAATTTTCAATTTCAAGTATTGTTATTTTTTTTAAGTAATGTAATTTTTTTTAAGTAATGTATTTAAAAAAAATTAATGTGATTTTTTTATAATTAATTAACTACATTTAAAATAATTCAAGAATAAGTTTAAAAGGAAATGAGAAAAGAAAATGAAATGAAAAATTAATTTTGAAAGAAATGTGAAGAGAAAATAAATTTGGGCATCAACTATTGGAGTATAGAATTGCAGAGAGTTGCAAAGAGGGTTGCAGTGAGTGGAATGCTGATGTGGCAGAGAGAGCGGGTTGCAGAGAGTTGCAACTGCTGGAGATGGTCTTAATTAGAAGAGTGTTGAGGGTTCTGGAAAAGAGGTTGTGATATTGAATTTGTAATTATGTCGATGTATGTACTCATCTTTTTTTTTTTTTTTTTTGGAACGAAGAACTTGTCTTATTACTCCAAAACAATGTCAGTACATTTAGGGGCCGACAATACGTCCATGCCCAAAAATAATCGACTATGCTAGACTACCAACTACAAAGATGAAAATAGAGACAAAAACAATCTAAAGGCCTAGGGCCTGAAGGTCTAGTTCCCTGACCAATTTAGCCGCTTTGCCCTATGCGCAACGTATCCCAGTGGTCCAAATCATAGATCGTGTAATACGGGGAATATCCGGAGATATGCTCTTAAAAATCTTCTCGTTACGAGCAATCCAAATGTGGTAGAATGTCTCAGCCATAAGAGCTCTGAACACAGTTGCTCGCCGACGCTTACCTTTTGCTACTTGACATAGCCAGTCGACAAGTTGCTGCCAATCATGTATGGGGGGAGGGCGGTGGGACACCCGTAACCATTGCAAGCTACCTCTTAGAATCTCATAGGTGATCGGGCACTGAAAGAACAGGTGATCAATACTCTCATTGTCAGTACAGAAGGCACATTGCCCATCATTCAGGATACCAAAGAAAGCCAATCGATCCTTGGTTGCCAATCTGCGGTGAAGTGAAAGCCATAGGATGAATTTGGCCTTCGGACTAGCAGGATTCCTAGTCACCATATCGCACCACTCAATCCGGTCCGGGCATGCATGCATGAGGCGGTAAATCTTCCGCACCGAGAACCGCATCATCGCAAGCTGCTCCGTCCACTCCGGCTGATCCAGTAACTCCAGCTTGATCCTCTGCACAGCCCGTAGTATTGCCGAACTACACACAGGAATATTCCAATCATTCAATGGTTGCTGCTTGATGTAGTAGCTATGAATCCACCGTACCCAAATAGAGTCTGCCTTCATTTGAATTTTCCAGAGAAGTTTGGCAATAAGTGCTTTATTCCACTCGGGTACGCTGATTATGTTCAGACCACCACAACTCCTGGGGGCACAAACTTGCTTCCAAGCAATTAGTGCTTTGCGTTAGTTACCATCTTTACCACTCCACAGGAAGCTACGACATATACGTTGGATGTGATCAAGTACCGTCTTTGGTATGGGAAAAACCTGGAGCCATGTACGCTGTAATGGAAGTAATAACACTCTTGATCAACTGCTCCCGACCAGCATAGCTCAAAAGGCGAACCGTCCAGTGCTGGACACTACCCAGGATCCTGTCAATAAGGGGTTGATACTGCGCCACCGTAAGCTGACGGTGTAAAAGAGGAACACCTAAGTATTTCACCGGGAGACGCCCACACGTAAAACCCGTAGAGGCCAATATGTGTTGCCGCTCCACTTGCGCAACTCCTCCAAAGAAGATACGTGTCTTAGTGACACTAGCCTGCAAACCCGTGGCCTGGGAGAAGAGGTCAAAACGATGTAATAACAATTCCACAGACCTTAAGTCACCTCGCATAAATAGCATCAAGTCATCCGCAAAACATAGGTTGGTGATATGGAGTTCCTCACACTTCGGGTGGAAGTTGAAATCCGGAGTATCGCTCAGGGTTTGCAGCATCCGATGAAGGTATTCCATAACAAGCACAAACAAGAAGGGTGAGAGAGGATCACCTTGCCACAACCCTCTTCTAGCTTTTAGCAACTTGGATGGGACCCCATTTATCGAATAACGATAGGATACGGTCGTGACACAACACATAATCCAGCCCACGAATAGCGCAGGTACACCCAGCTCCTTTAGGATAATCTCCAAAGCTCCCCATTCGACTGTGTCTTAAGCTTTGTGAATATCCATATGTATCATACATCGAGGGGAGATGCCCTTTCGACTATATCCTTTGATCAGCTCCTGTGCAAGCAGGATATTATCCTGTATCACTTTTCCTGGTAGGAAAGCTGATTGGCTATCATCCACAATAGTATTAATCATTTTTCCCAAACGAGCAATGAGGATCTTGGAAATAATCTTGTAAATGACAGAGCAACATGCTATGGGTCGCATGTCACAGACTCCCACTGCCGAGGCGGATTTTGGGATTAAGGTAACAAGGGTACAATTAAGTGTCGGGTATAAGGAAGATGTATCGAAGAAATCCTGAACTGCAACATACACATCCTGATTTACCGTTTGCCACGCCTGTTTGAAGAAGTGCGAGTTGAAACCATCTATTCCCGGAGCCTTTAACTCACCAATATCTTTTAAGGCTAGGTCAATCTCCATATGTGAGATCTGCTGTATAAGGAGCTCCCTGTCAGAGAGGGATAGTTGCTTACCCCGCCGAACAACACCTACATCAATCCCAATGCGGCGTGGGGACACCGATCCTACTAAACGAGTATAGTACTCAAGCACCTCAGTCTCAATTGCAGCAGCAGTGAGAAGTATACGACCATCCTCATATTCAAGGCGATGGATGCCTATCCTCCGGTTTTTCTCTCTAACCTGGGCGTGGAAGAAAGACGTATTATCATCCCCCTGCTTGATCCAATCAATCTTTGACTTCTGCCTCATTATCTGCTCATCTATATCAAGCCACTTTTCCAGGCTAGCAGTATCCTCCTTTACCTGTTGAATAAGTGTTGCATCAAATCTGTTCTGGGCAAGGTCGGTCTGTCGTAGTTGGAGCTGCGATCAAAGCTGCTGGATTCGAGCTTCCATGCCATGAATCCGTGAGTGGAGGTGGCGTATGGCAGGTTTCACGCTCTTCAATTTCCACCAAATACGTTCCTGTGGATTAGTGGGTCCTGGTTGACACCAAACCTCTGCCACCATTGTACCAAAATTAGAAAACTGGGTCACATAGTTCATGAATCGAAAGCATGACTATTTTGGTTTAGTCATCGCATAATTCTGAAATCTGAGTGGCGAATGGTCCGATATTCCGAGGGGCAGAATCTCAACATTTACCGTGGGATTAGCCTGAAACCACTCCACATTACCAAGCGCCCGATCAATGCGTGAGTAGATAATGCCATGCGTATGTTTATTAGACTAGGTGAACCGATCACCCACCGTAGGAACCTCAAACAAACCTGTAACCTCCATCATTGTGGCGAAATCTCTGAATTTGTGCGGGAGTACAGGGTTTCCCCCAACACGGTCCTCAACACTCAGAACGTTATTAAAGTCGCTAATGCAAACCCACGGGTCCTGAATGGTGGCAGCTAGATCCGCCAACTCCTGCCACAATTGGCCCCGCCGGCTCAGATGATTATGCGCATAAATAAACGTCAAAAGGCCTTTGTCGACACCATCAGAATCAAACCACCGACAATGCACAAATTGGTCTGAGCACTGTATGAACTGCACCTGGACTCGATTAGGGTCCCATACAACCCAAATCCGTCCCAGAACATGGGACGAATAATTATCCCAGTAACTCCAGTGACGTCCCAAATGCTTCCTGATCTTATACTTATTTTCCTGTTTTACTCGTGTTTCCAAGAGTCCAGCAATACTAACATTCCAATCCAGGAGACGGGAGCCAATCTTCTTATGTTTTGCGACCTTATTCAGCCCCCTGACGTTCCATGCTAACATATATTACGGTTCGGGTTTTCACCAGAGCCAGATCCAAGCTCAAGTGATGCGAAATCGTTTGGAGTAATAATACTATCTTCAGAAGCACGAACATCCCTAGAGGTCCCCGGGTGAATATGCCTATTAGGGGATCGACGTCGTTGGCGCATGGGGGACCAATCCGCCTCATCAGTAGGTGGGTTCGGCGGAGTAGAGGCAGTCATGCCAGGGGTCGTAGATAGCAGCTCCCCGCCAGTAGTATTGGCGACAATGGGCACAGTTGGCACAGTAGGAGCAGCTCGCTCTGGATCTGCAGGGGTTGGAGTCACGCCCACCTGCCTTCCGGTTGCCACCCACGCTCTACGCTGATCATTAGCACCAGGGCATCCCGCCCTCTGACGGTGATCCATAAAAAAATTTCTCTCTCTACGCTGAATATCGATGCCTCGGAAGAAAACTCTTTCGCCGACCTCCGGCTCGGCAGCCAAGCGTCCGGTTGGGTGGCCATGCAGGAACTCGGCGCCCTCCGTACCCCCTGCATCGACGATTGAGACTGGAGAGAGCTCGAATCCGTTGGTCGATTCGTCAGAGCCCTCGAACCCTAGCAACTCGGAACCTGTGCCGGCGATCTCTGATCGGCAAAATCCGGCTGCCCCTGCTCCGATTGATCATCTCCAGGTACCTATTTTGGATAGCCCTAACTTGATTAATGTCCCGGTGATGCCGTCGTACTTGGATCGACATCCATTACCTGTTTCCCCTGTATCGGACAAAACCTTGACAAATTCGGACAACCCAAACTCTGATTCTGGATTGGAAAACATCGACGGGGAGGTTTTGCTACAGAATTCGGTTGAACGACAAATTACGGTGACTGGTGCGGATGGGCAGATTCAGCCACTGTCACCTCGAACTCATGATAGACAACCTAGTCCTACTCCGACCCCGTGGGTTGACATAATCCGGGGAAATCGTATTCCTGATCGTGGCATGACTATTGCGTATACACCCCCTCCTGTGGTGGAGGGTGAAATTATTGTGGAAATTGATGATGAGGATATCGCAACAGAACTTGAGTTTTGGAAGAATTCACTTATCATGTATGTAGCTGACAACTCGCTTTCGATGAATGCGGTGAAAAATTTTATGAGTAAAGTATGGAACTTTGTTGCTCTTCCTGAGTTATACTACAATGAGGATGGGTACTTTATCATCCGTTTTAAGACGGAAGCTGAACGGGATGCTGTAAAGGAGGGTGGTCCATACTACATATTTGGTCGCCACATGATTTTGCGCCCATGGTCCCGAACGTTTGAACTCAAGGAGGATATGACTCGCATTGCCCAGATTTGGGTAAAGTTTCCACAGCTTCCGCTGTACTTATGGGGAGCCAAGAGTTTAAGCAAAATTGCGAGTGTTATTGGAGAACCCATGTTTACTGATGAATGCACTGCTAAGAAACTCAGGGTAACTTATGCTCGGATTCTGATTGAGGTCGATATCACCCAGTAGCTCCGTAAGTCGATTGTGGTTAAGGATCGCCAAGGTAACATGATTAATCAACAGGTGGAATATGAGTGGAACCCGATCTTCTGTCAAAAGTGTCAACGGTTTGGACATGAGTGTGGAGAGGACATTGCTAGACCTCCGATTGATGTATGTACTCATCGATCATTTCTTATGCTCGTTTCTATTCAATGAATTTATTTTATTTTTTTTATAAAAATCCTCTCTAAAGCTCTATGTAATTGTTAAAAGTGTCATATGTGTAAATTCATGTGAGACAAGTGAATTCCTTTTCATGGCCCTTTTGATTTTTGGTAGCGGTCCCTACTTGTCCCAACTCCCAAGTAATTAAATTAGTAGTCTAATATGTAAGGAGATTAATTAGAGTGTCCAGTGCAGACCCGACCAAACTCAACCGCAAACCAAAAACCGAACCGAAAATACGGTTACCGTTGAAGGACCCCAACCGTAACCGTCGGTTACATTTACGGTTACAGTTGAAGTTTATTTTAAACTATCAACCATAATTCTAATCGGCGGTTAACCACCGGTTACGTAACCGACGGTTACCCGAAAAGAGCTATACTTTGAACATTTTACTAGTGTGTAAGCCCTTTTTTTGCCAATTTTTGGTCAAGTAAATATAAATGAGTAGTAGTATTATTTTCAAATCTTTAAGTAAAATGATGCTGAAATAATAGACTAGTATCATGAATTCATTACACCAAATTGCCCAGTTAAATGATGGTCAATTAATATACTAGTATCATGAACTATAAGCATAATAATAGACTAATATTTATATTCTTTAAATCTTTAACAGAGGGACTTACACACTTAGTAAAAAGTTTAAAGTTTTGAACTTTAAAGTTTTTACTAAGTGTGTAAGCCCTTATTTTGACAAAATTATTTGAACAAGTATACTTTAAAAAAAAAAAAAAACTGGCGGTTCAAAACCGACAGTTCAAAACCAGCGGTTTCATGGTTAGAAATCGTACGGTTAGTACCCGGTTATAACCGTAACTGCCGGTTAGAAAACCGTACGGTTACGGTTGGTGATTTTCCATGAGAGCTAACCGACGGTTAGGCCAACCGCCCAGGTCTAGTCCTGTGTGCCTAATTGGAACAAATTTAAAAATGGGCCTTAGCTCAAAAAATTATCAATAAACATGGATCCCTTACAGATCGGTACCCTTTTACAAATTTTAATTTAAAAATACTCTCTAAATTACATATATTAACTCATTACTCGTTAAATTACAACATTATATTAACTTATAACTCGCTGAGTTACAATAATATATTAACTTATGTTGAATTTTTTCTAATAATATTTAGTGTAAAATGGTATTTAGCACCAATTAACACATAAAATATCTCATCTATACTATATCTTAATTATAGTCACCCAGGTAGTTATTACTAAAAAAAAAAAAAAAAAACCAGTTACTACAGTACATCCTAATTATAGATTATAGTCACCCACATAGTATTACAACAAAAAAATCAGTTATTACACCATAATATATCCTTAACCTCTCCAATTTATTCACTTCTCCTATTTTTAGTAAATGAAAATTGGGCGTAATTACATTTACTTGTAATAGGATATATAGATTTAACTGACATAATTTTTTTTAGTACAAATACTTAATTTTAAAATGTTGGCATTACAATATTTATGAAAATTAAATATATTGTTTAAATTTGTTAAATGTTTGTTTAAATATGTTAAATGTTTTGTATTCCATTTCACTTATAATCGGACATAGTCATACACTAGGAACTCACATGCATGAAATTTTTTACTCGGTGAAAATTTTAAATTCAATATTAAAAAGGTATCACTTGGGTACTGCGAGTCTTGGATAATAGTCGTGAACTAGTCAAACTCAATATGATCACCCAGAGCCAATTTCCAGCGGATTGCCATTGGGCCGGTTTAACTTGCCTTTATCTAGCCACTATTATGTTGAAACACTTTAGAATTGGGCCTTGAGTGGTATCCAATTCTCTTGCCTTCTTTTCGTATTGTAAATTGTAATTGGCTCCAAATTATTCCCTTTTGAGTCCATCTCCATATAGCTTCAGCTAGGGCCGTGCAAAAAACCCACCGTCGGATTCACCCGCGCAAACCGTCCACCTAATTTTTTTATAAAATGTGTACTGGGTTAATTATTTTTTCACCCGCCATTAGTGGGTGGGTGGTGGGTTGAATGGGTGCAACCCGCAACCCATCCGCCTTATTTATGTATGCATGTATGTATATGTTTGTGAATTTAATTATATGGAGACCCATCGGCTAGATAAGTTGCATCTTCGCTTATGTCGTTAAGTATAGATATAGTTTAAGTGAGCCTACAGCTCTTCTCTTTAAGCACTATTTCGTCTTCATTTTTTCACTCACCATTCGTTCTTCTCAGCTTATGTCATGTATTCAAACAAAGTAACACAAGTTAGCATCTTATCGGGTCAATATTTCATCCATTACTGCGTGAAAATCTTTAAAATTAAGTAAAAAAAGATAACTACTTTAAAAGAATCACTACCCTCTTTGTTGCTTTTTTTTTTTTTTTTTCTTGCACATCTACTGCTGCACAAGTTGCAAGTTTTTACTACATCCGTTTTCATCTATATTCACCCGCCAATCCGCATGACATTTTTATTCACCCGAACCGCCGCGGGTTGGAAAAAATATTCCACCCGCATCGGTTTATAATTATAATCACCCGCCATAGGTGGGTAGGTTTGATTTTTCGTAAAAACCCGCCCGCGCTCACCCCTAGCTTCAGCCTTCAATTCTTATGCACCTAGTAGGAGATGAACTAAAACCAAGTGATATCGAACAACAATATATTTTAAACTCGCATGTTCTAAATTGCCTTCGATAAAGTTACAAACCGACTTATCATACTATATATATAGCATGTATAACATGCACCAATTTAAAAATGTGATCGCTAAACTTCTTACTGTAGAGCTGGCTCAGTACTTGCTAGAAAATAAGTCGTGTTCAATGACTTCAAGTTAAGTGTTGAACGAGCTTTCTAATAAGCTGATTACAAACGGATTGATTCGTTTATACCCCTAGTCGAGACTTCTTCTCTTCAGTGTTCTGCAAATTGATGTCGAATCTTGAGCATGAACACCTACAAAGATAATCTACCTATAGGTGAAATTACATCAGTTGACTCGGATAGAATTTAATCTCATCTAAAAGCTCGAACTTGTAGGGAGGTGTGGAATCTAATCAATTATATTAATACTCCAATACTCCCCGCACTCGTGCCGGGTTTTAACCTCTTTGGGGAAGTCATTCGATTGTAAATTTAATATGGGGTGGAGATTGTCTCTGTGAAGATTCGAACCCAGATTGGTCGTGCCAGAGGCAGTGATATATGGTATCAGAGCAGGTCCAAGTTGATGATGGGTGCCCCAGCCGATGATAATTCCAACTTGCTCAAAGATGGTTATAATGATTCCACGTATAGAGCCGACTAACCGCGGCCTACTCGTGAAGGGATGTGTAATATAAGAATATCCACATCACTTGTAAGAAAATTATGCAAACAACATATAAGATGGATAACATTCCTCACTTAATAAGTCCTTTTAAGGGGATGGTGGTCAGGTTAATAGACTCTATTAGAACCATTTAAAGAATTTGCAAAATATTTAGTGTTAGGAGCCCTCTTTCTACATTTAATTTGAGATAATTTCTGATCAAGAATCACAATCTCTAGCTTTAACCTTCAAGTTCAATATTTGAACAACTTGGTTTAGAATCTTATTCAAACCAATTTTGTTTTCACCTCCTTATCCTTTTGAGGGAATACATTCATAAAATTTCCATTCAATGATCTACCAAACATGTTGATCTATGACCACCTATAAACTAAAAACCAATACTGCTGTAAGAGTAGAAAGATTAGCTATTCGGAATAAATCCTTTTAGGAAGATCATAAAAACAAAATCACTATCATAACAATGACTATGATATTAGTGTTAGACTCATGACATCCAACAACCAATGCTACTTGCATATCCAATAATTATGCAGTACACACTTTTCAACCTTCTACACGTCTTGCCAATTGTTAGTCAAAGACTCGTAACTATGCAGGATTTTTTGTATTAGATTTTAACATACCATTTCCAACTGTAGTAATTCAGTTTTATGTGAATTGAATAGTAAATTAACAGAATTTTTAACATAGAAACATCGTTAATAATGTAACAAATCGTTTATTCTTATACCAACCAATCTAATGTAAGCAAAACTGAAAAACAGTGGTCCATATGGATTGCAACAAATTAATTTGGCCCATATGCCACAATAATTTCACATGACCTCATTCCTTCTGCAAATAGCTAAACAAGGCAAGCACACACTTACACATGGTACACTAACTTACTAGCAAAAATTAAATGAACATATCACAATTCATAACAAGACAATTTTATTACTCCTGATATGCATAGATATAACAACTATATTATAGTATATGTATGTGTCATGTAACTATATATCGACTTATACAAAGTAGTCACAAGTCTCTCTCGGAGATTTTTGTGACACCTAATTTTCCAAGAATTACACCAAACAATAATGCTAATCAATGTCTTTAAAAGTTATGATAGCAAGGGAGATTAAATGAGTCCCAATTATTGCTTACTGGATCATCAGATGGAAGCAATCCCAAATCATGAAACTCATCCGGCATCAACTGTTGGGATCCAAAATTGGTACCATCTGATCCCGTACCTAATTGGTCAAGTAAACCATGCATGTCAAAATCAGCATTTGAACCCTGGTATAAGAAATCTTGATCATGAAAGTCACCGTGGATCGAAAGTTGAGGAAGCAATTGCTCGAGCCGAACATCCTCCGCCCCATTGACGAGCCCTAGAGACTCCGGGTACTCAATCGAAGTGCAAATAACTTCGTTTTGAGTACCATTAATATCCCATGATCCTGTTTGAACATAATCCGTCGACTCAATACTAGCCCTAGGACTAGGAGAATCTTCCACCGAGACATCTGGATTAACATACTTGGCAAAAACGGCAGCCATATCAATGTTGGTGTTGTTCTCTGACACATTGACGGACCCCGCATGGATAGAACTTCCAACGGGGCTCGTGTGGTTTGCACCTGCACCTTGTGTAGTTGACCTAGCGCGCCTACGGCCCTTCCTGCAGCCACCACCAACAGGCACGTTCCTCAAGGAGCCGCCTTTGGTCCAGTACCTCCTGCAGCCCTTGCAAAAGTACCTAGGTTGTGACAAGCTGTAGTTGTTGTAGTAACAAAATTTGGTATTTGGAGAGGCACATCTTGGGCAATTTGGTGCTAGCTCAATGTGATTGGGCTTCCATTTGTGTGGATTAGTGATTGGTTGGCATTCCAAAACTGTGTACTGGCTAGTGAACATTTTTCCAAGGGTTGTGTTGTGCATTGTGTGATGACATTTATATAGGGATGTGGAAGTGGTAATAATAGCTTATGGGAATGTAAATACGTACTTTGTGATGGAGTACAAGAGAGGTGATTAAATTTTATGGGATCTGGTGACATACTATATTATTGATCTTTTCCGCAGAATAAGTAGGCTTCTATGGAGGAGGAGTTTAGTTTTCTAATCATTCTTTTCAAAGTTCAACTAGTTGAAATTTTGTTGAGTTTTTAGAGAATCTCAAGTCCCCACTTTCAGTTAAACATGCTCCAAGTTAGGGATGCTATATATCCTTAAGATAATAAATATATCCCATGAGATTATTTCAAACTTATTGGGGAGTTTTTCTGAGCGAACAATTCAATAAGGTTGGACATATAGTACGTAGTGATATTTGTACACTGGACCTTGCATTTTGGCCCATGGTTTAATACTGTAAAGGTATTACATATGGTATAAAAGTCTCAGAGGCAAAAAGGCATAAATGGTCCTAAAGTTTGGGGGGTATGGCGTCTGTGATCTGGCGTTTAGGCTGCAGCTTGATCCTCTTATTTCAATTTTCCGGCTGAATGATCCTTTCGTGAAAATTGACATTTGACCGTTATTCTTGAGTTGTCTGCATTGTCATCAGGTCAAACAAGAGTTTGACCTCCACATAAGCAGCTTCCTCATTTCCAGAATAAAGAAAACTCAAAAATAAAATGTAAAAATAAAAAAAGCTACAATAAAATTAAAAAAACTTAAATTAAAAGAAAAACAAAAATTAGAGGAAAAGGTGGCAATTATCCCTGAGAAAACAGACCCCCAAAACATTTCAGCTCATTTTCACCCAATTTCCATCAATGAACCCTAACTCCAATTCTCTCAAATTCTTCTCCCATGGCACTTCCTCGTGCAGTTCGAATGGAGAACCAATGCGAGATATTGTTATTGTAGCATAATTGCTTAATTACCAGATAACTTCGTGGACTGATACAAATTCCGGGCGGAGGAGATGTGCATTAGAAATCTTAGAGTTCGTTCGAACTCTAAAATTGGATCTTGAGCTGGCTTGGCTGGAGAAGTCAGGGGACCTTGAATTCCCTCTACCTGTAATCGAATCCATGTTCTCTGCTTTCCTTGTTTTACTGTTCTTGGTACCGAAAATCAAGGACTGGAGGTAGTCATATGGATAGACGCTAGGCAGAGAGAGCTCGTGGATGACTGGCCTGTGGGAAGAGAGAAGGATGAACATGTGATGAGTGAGATGCAAATAGTGATCGGTGTTGCGACAGAGATGTTGGATGTGGCAGTGCTGTGGCGGAGGTGTTGATATATACCTGTGGATGGACTTTAAACAAATTATCATGTCCATTTTAATTTATGTTTTGTTTTTCTTTTAATTTAAGTTTTTTTAATTTTATTGTAGCTTTTTTTATTTTTGCATTTTATTTTTGAGTTTTCTTTATTCTGGAAATGAGGAAGCTGCTTATGTGGAGGTCAAACTCGATGACAATGCAGACAACTCAGCAGTCAACGGGGTCAAATGTCGAATTTTCGCCGAAAGGATCGTTCAAGCCGGAAAATTGAAATAGTAGGACTGAAGTTGCCGGAGCAGCCAAACGTTGTACTGCGTACGCCATACCCCACAAACTTTAGGACCATTTATGCCTTTTTGCCAAGTCTGAGATAGTGAATCGATCATTCTAAAATTAATTCATTAAGCAATACAAACTCAATTAAATAATAACTTGTTTATACGTTCTAAAAATCTTAAACAGGTGCATTCTTCAACCATATATATTGACTTTGAGGAGGAATAAACCTATGTCAGACTGATAACCCCACTGCTACAGTGAGAGGGTGAGACCACCAGGGGTAAGACCGGGGTCTAACAAACCCCCCAACACTTACAAAAATTAAAGATTATAATTTTAAAGGGAATCATGTTATTTTGATATAATATTTTGATAAGCAATTAAGCATCCGGTTTGTATCAGGCTGCGGCACAGCACCATCAGACTGAAGACTGAGGAAGGACTGTCACGCTAAATGAAGACAAGAATAAGATTGACTACAACAATGACTAACATCAAACGGTATGGAACAAAGAAAAATCTGACCGGAGTTCTTGCAAGAATTCGGAGGACGATGCATGATTGCTCCAGAAATCAATTTATAGGCTTCAAAATGCATTATGATGAAATGTTACATTGCCGCTAAAGACTTCATTAGAAGTCTCTAACGGCTATAATGAATGAATTATTTTCTCAAAATGCACTTTGAACTGAACCTTGGCACTCCAAAGGTGTTGCATACGTTTACCCATAAAAATGTTCTACACGGCACGATGGAGATAAGTTTATAAAGATAATGACACTGCCAAATTATGCTCTACATAATTCGTCACGACTTCAAGACATCTCAAGACTTAGTTCTGTTAATTAGGAATTACAGTTGTACTTTATGTTTTAGCTATTGTACCTAGCGGTTAGAGTTAGTTATGAAACTAACAAACAGAGCTCTCTATATAAAGCTCCAACTACATATTAGAATTCATTCCTTCAGTTTATCATTTTCATTCATTGTAAACCTTCAATATATACAATTCAGTTTTGATTTCAATATGGTATCAGTTACCAACTGATTTCATCGATCTTGGCTTCCGCATTGTTCGTCACAATCATTGTCTTCGATCGATTTGTGATTGTTTTCTTTTTCATCGCAATTGAAATTCAATTTTGGCGATTGTTTCTCTGTTTTCATGGCGTCTGTCAATCCCACTGATGCTCCGTCTTCTTCTACGGTTGTTCGTGACCTGTCTAATGATCCGACTTTGATTTACTATCTTCATCCTGCTGATTTACCGAGTACGAAGGTTGTTTTTGAAACTTTCAATGGTGATAATTTTGATGCTTCGCACAAGGCTGTTCTTATGTCTTTCTCAGTGAAGAAGAAGTTGATTTTTATCGATGGTACGATTCGACAACCAGCTCTTGATGATCCTAATCATCATTATTGGGTACGTACTAATGATCTTGTTCATTCTTGGCTGTTGAATTCCTTAACTTCTGAGATTAGGAATAGTCTTATGTATATGACTATTGCCTATGAGGTTTTTGGTGAGATCAAGTCTCGTTTTGCTAGGAGTGATGGTCCTAGAGTTTTTCAAGTTAGGAAAAATCTGTTCAGTATTACTCAAGGTGCTAAAACGGTTACTCAATACTATAACATCTTTAAAGGATTTTGGGATGAGTTTTTGAGTCTGAGGTAGTTACCTAGATGTTCTTGTGGTCACTTATCTCAGTGTTCTTGTGGTATTTTGGATTGGTTACAAGCTTCTCAGCAAATTAACTCTACTGTCATGTTCTTGTTGGGTTTGAATGAGACTTATTATCCTCTAAGAAGTCAGATTTTGCAGCTTGATCCTATTCCTCCCTTGACTAAGGTGTTCTCTATCGTCTATCAAGAAGAAGATCAAAGGTCCTTGTATGTAGTTCCTTCTATTCCATCTGCAGCTATGCTTAGTCAAGCTTCTGTACAGGATGGTTATGATAGTGGTGGTGCTGTTGCTTGTTTAGCTAGGCAGGAACCTGGTGTTCAGTACAAGAGGGATAATAAGAAACCTAGGCCTTATTGCACTAATTGCAAAATGAATGGTCACACAGTTAATAGGTGTTATTTGCTTATTGGTTATCCACCAAATTGGCAAGCTGCTAAAGGGCAGAGAAGAGGTGACAATACTAGTGCTAATATGGTTTCTGCTGACAATGGAGGTGGTTCAAATCGGGACTTGATGGATCCAGCTTTGTATACTCAATTTTTGCAGTTTCAGAGGTTTCAGTTAGCTCAGTTTCAAGCTAGTGGTCAGTCTCCACTTAATGGTAATCATTCAGCTTCCATTCCTGTTGGTCAGCATCATCATGTGGCTCAGGCTCCACAATATCAGTCAATCCAACCTTCTTCTGTTCAGACTACTCCTTACCAGTTGGCTCAGATTTCTCCACTCAGATTTCTCCACATTACCATACTATACAATCATCTCACTATATTTCTGGTTCAGGTAGTACAGGTAAATATGTTTTCCATGCATCTGTCTCTGGTAATCAGTCTGTGTGGATTATAGATACTGGAGCTACAGATCATATGATGGACAATATGAGTTTATTTTGTGACACTCCTGTTACTGTGAGCATCATTATTAATCTTCCTAATAGTCAGCATGCCATTGCAAGTTTGTATGGTAAAGTGAAGATAAATGAGTATTTGATCTTGCATGATGTGCTATATATTCAAGATTTTACTTTTAATATTGTATCTGTATCCCAGTTGATTAAGGATCCTAAATACTTGATGTTATTATTCTCATCCACTTGTTTGTTGCAGGACCGAATCTCACAGAAGGAGATTTTCTGCTCTAAGACTTTGAATGGCTTGTTTTATGTGCATTCTGGTGCTACTAAATCTTGCAGTGATATATCTTCGAGTAGAGTTGATGTAGTGCTTTGGCATATGCGTTTAGGACATGTTCCTGCTGTAAAATTGTCTCAAATGTTTCGTATTCCTGTTTCTGAATGCAATACGACTTCCCCATGTGATATATGTCAGTTTAGTAAGCAAAGAAAACTTCCTTTTCCTGATAGTTTTTCAACTACTTGTAATGCTTTTGATTTGATTCATATGGATATATGGGGACCATATTCTTTTGATTCTTATGATGGCAAACGTTTCTTTCTTACAATTGTTGACGATTTTACAAGATGCACCTGGGTTTATATGATGGCAAAGAAATCAGAAACCAGACAATTAATGATAAATTTTGTTAACATGGTTAAAACTCAGTTTCCATTTTGTTCGAAAGGCCCTTCCCTTTCTGATGGCCCGGCTGGATATTGACCAGACCGGGCCCTTTTTTTGTTCCAACAAATTGGAAATAAAGAATTTTTCTCTTACATATGATTTGAAAATTTTATCATGCTTGTGTTAAGATCATTCGTTCTGATAATGGCACGGAATTTATGTTTGACAAATTTTATTATGACTATGGCATTATTCATCAGACTTCGTGTGTTGAAACTCCCCAAGAAAAAAGGAAACATCAACACATTTTACATGTTACTCGTTCATTGTTATTTCAATCTCATTTGCCTCTCAAATTTTGGAGTGAATGTGTTTTATCTGCAGTACGTGTTATTAATAGGTTGCCCAGTAAAGTTTTACATGACAAATCTCCCTATGAGATGCTGTATAACAGGGCTCCTGATTATTCACACTTCAAAGTTATTGGCAACTTACGTTACAGTTCAACTCTAACAGCTCACAGGTTGAAGTTAGACAAGAGAGCTGACAAGTGTGTTCTTCTTGGATATCCTTTTGGTCAGAAAGGTTACAAATTATTGAATCTATCCACTCTTAATGTTTTTGTATCCAGGAATGTTGTGTTTTATGAGAATATTTTTCCTTATAAAGAAGATATTATGTTTATAGAGAAGAAGGATAGTGATCATATTCATCATGATTATTCTGAGTATTTTCTTGCTGATCCAATTTCTTCTTATGTTAGTGATGCTATACAGGAAGAAATTGATCTTGATCACATTATTCATGGGTTCGATAATCAAGAAGGTCATATTCATCATGATAATGACACTGCAGGTTCAATTAGTGTGCATCACACTAATGATTCACCTAGTGAAGGGATTACAATGTCAGATATTCAAGCTAGTACTGATGGTGTTTATGCAGAAAATGCAAATGTTCTACCTGATATTCATGATGTTATTGAAGATGCAGATAATGAGAATGGTGTCAGGAGATCTACAAGGCAGAAAAACAATCTGGCTATCTAGATATTTACAATGTTTCATTACCTCCTTCATTGCATATCTCAGATTCTACTTCTGCAAATAGCTGTATTAGATATCCTATATCTCATTACTTGTCTACTGACAAACTTAGTAGTGTACACAGGTGTTTTGTGGCTTCTATATCTCAAATTCAAGAGCCTAAAACATACAAGTAGGCTAGTCAGCAACAAGAATGGAGGGATGCAATGCAGGCTGAGATTAATGCATTAGAGAAAAATTACACTTGGGAGCTTACTTCACTACCTTCTGGTAAACATTGTATTGGGTGTAAGTGGGTTTTTCGAGTTAAATATAAGAGTGATGGTTCTATTGACGTTATAAAGCACGTTTGGTTGCAAAGGGCTATACTTAAGAGGAGGGTATAGATTATTTTGAAACATTTTCACCTGTTGTGAAACTAACTACTGTCAAGCTTCTTCTTAGTCTTGCAGCAGTAAATAATTGGTTTTTGTACTAATTGGATGTCAATAATGCATTTCTTCATGGAGACTTGAATGAAGAGGTATATATGACACTTCCACAGGGCTACCAGCAAATAGATCCATCTGCACAGCAAGTTTGCAGGTTAACTAAAAGCCTTTATGGCTTAAAACAAGCTAGTAGGCAGTGGTTTCTCAAGTTGCAGGTCTGCTTATTGGAGTATGGTTTTCTTCAATCCAAAGCAGATACTTCTTTGTTCACTCTAACTAAATCTGATTCTTTCACTATATTATTGGTTTATGTTGATGACATCATTCTAGCTGGGAATGATCTTACTCAAATCAATCTCATTAAATCTCACTTGCATGATGTTTTTACTATTAAGGACCTTGCTGAGCTTAAGTACATGTTAGGACTTGAGGTTGCTAGGTCTGATAAAGGTATTAACATATCACAGAGAAAGTATACTCTTGATATTCTCAGTGATGCAGGTTATTTGGACTCCAAACCAGAAGCTACTCCAATGGATAGCAAATGCAAGTTATCTAAAGATATTGGTGATGTCTTAGAAGATCCCAAGCAGTACAGGACTCTAGTAGGTAGGTTATTATACTTAGCCATTACTAGACCTGATATATCTTTTGCTGTGTAGCAGCTCAGTCAGTTTATGCATCAACCACGCAAGCCTCATATGCAAGCTGCAAATCGAGTCTTAAGATATCTCAAAGGCAATTATGGGACAGGACTTTTATATTCCTGTTCATCAGACATTCAACTCAAGGCTTATGCAGACAGTGATTGGGCTAGCTGCATTGATACACGTCGCAGCACTACTGGATTTGCTGTGTTTCTGGGAGACAATCTCATTTCCTGGAAGACAAAGAAACAAGCAACACAAAGTTGATCTTCATCAGAGGCTGAATGCCGGGCCATTGCAGCAGTTACTTGTGAGCTTCAATGGCTTCGTTATCTGTTACAAGACATGAAGATTGATCATCCTAAATCTTCTTTGATTTATACAGACAACAAGTCTGCATATCATCTTGCCCACAACCTAGTGCAACATCAACGGACGAAACACATTGAATTGGATTGTCAGTTGATTCGTGATAAAATACTTAATGGTTCCATTACACTTTTTCATATCTCCAATCAACATCAAATTGCTGATGTACTCACAAAGCCACTTGATGGACCATTATTTCGAAGATTCATTGGCAAGATGTCCTTGATTAACATCCATGGCCATCTTGAGGGGGCGTATAAAGATAATGACACTGCCGAATTATGCTCTACATAATTCGTCACGACTTCAAGGCGTCTCAAGACTTGGTTCTGTTAATTAGGAATTACAGCTGTACTTTATGTTTTTGCTATTGTACCTAGCAGTTAAAGTTAGTTATGAAACTAACAAATAGAGCTCTCTATATAAAGCTCCAACTACAGATTATAATTCATTCCTTCAGTTTATCATTTTCATTCATTGTAAACCTTCAATAAATACAATTCAGTTTTGATTTCAATAAAGTTCACCAAGATTGTGCATAATCTAGCAACTTTACTCTGAAACTATGTGACATTGGAACAAAATTATGATATTAGCGTGAAGACCATGGACAGTTTTGGTAAAGTGCCATTAGGAGCTACTTAAATTGGGATCAGAACATGCCAGCCGTAAGCGTTCGACAATTGTTAGAATAGTTCTTATGTCATTATATAAGGACAAGCTAGCTATGTTTATTGAAGTGTCAGTTCTGGTCCAATCGAAATATAGTGGTGGATTTTGTATGTTATAGTTTACCTGGAATTTAACTTAATTATATGATATTACAAGATACGTTATAGTTAAAATTGAAATGAAGTGTTTCAACGGTAAACTAGGTAGAGGTAAATAAGCACTCGTGTGCAAACCGAACCGTTAGCATGAAGAAATGTAGAATTTGCATGTGACTTGAAATCTGCCGCAACATATATATTTGGGAGGACATTAATTTATTAGTTAATGATTTTGCATTTGACTACTCATCGTGCGTGATTTCCGATTTTCTGAATCGTCTCTATAGTCTATACCATCCATTTCTCCAACTAGGACATAAATGGTACCAGTAATATTCAAAGTTTCAAACTTTGCTCAAATTGCGTATTGTTTCAGTGAGAATTTAGAAGGTGTAATAAGGCGTTTAACAGACACACTTTCCAATTAATTAATCACACATTACATAGTAATTTATCTAAGACTGGAAACGATTTTGGCTAATGGTTGTCGGCAACGGACCAAGCAAATTGCACCTAGTGATCAACAAAACTCTTTAGCACTGAATTCAACATACATATGAATATGATCTCGTAGGTACCTCTATTCATTTTATTACACTATATTAATCAACATCATTACTTCATCTAATCGATATATCGACGTTAACTTCACGAGATCTTGTGCCTTTCAACTTTCATGTGCATATCAAACTACGTGTCATCTACAAGACCTTAAATTTGTCTCTCAAACTTCACGATAAAGCATTTTGCTATAATTATATCATATGCTTAATTTCATTACAAGTCATTTAAACCGGATTAGCTCGATTTGCCGGTTGGACCATTAGCTTGTACTTCCTCCATCCCTGAAATAACTTTCTACTTTGATTTTTTGGAGTCAAACTTTTTCAACTTTAAATACGAATTAATCTTAAACCGCAAATATAAAATGTTCAATTTTTTTATATAATGAAACTTTAGGGACTAATTTTCATTATATAATTTAATTGAACATTTACATTTACGGTTTAAGATTAATTCGTAGCTAAAGTTGAAAATGTTTGACTGCAAAAGGTTAAAGTGGGAGCTATTTCTGAAACAGAGAAAGGATAATTTTTCCGGCCTCCACAAGGTGACTTGTGGTAGTCCCCAAAACATGGGGCCATGAAATCGGAACAAACTATTAAAACCGGAAATGTACTGCTCGAACTGATAAACTAGTGAGCCAACCGCTAGTTTCTATATGGAAGAATTCAAAGCAGACGAACTTGATGCATTGTAATTTGAGAGAGAGGTACAAATGATCCTTCCGTTTTGGGCAAAAGGTGCATGCAGTACCACGTTTGTCCATCATGTGAACGCTAGTCCCGTTGTTTATTTTGCCCTGACATTGAAATAACTATTTGACTAAATTGACATAAAATGATGAGTTGGCAAGCAAGTCAACCGGTCAAAGTCGACACCTCACCTCCCCAATCATTTCTCAGGCTTCATTTGGTCTGAAGGAAAATGGAGGAAAAGAAAAAAAATAGAGGAAAATATTGTTTTCCACCATTTGGTAGTTCTCAGGAAATCCTGGAAAATTCATCAAAATCTATACAAAATACACTATCTCCACAAAATAAAAAAAGTTGTTTTTCCCTCAAATTTTCCAGGAAAATCTTATTTTCCCCTATTTTTTTCTTTCCTGCCATTTTTCCTCAAACCAAATGAAGCCTCAGATTAAAAAACTGGAAAAGAATCTTTAATCAAAAATAATAAAAGATACATTAAAATAACAATACTCCCATTTAAAATTCAGTAAATAATAATTAAAATAACAAAAAAAGATTATAAATTTAACAAAAATAACAAATAAAATTCAAAAATAAATAAATAAATATTGAAGAAACAATCAGCCAAAATTAAGAGCAAAAATAAAATTAGAAAACGATTTGGAGAATGAATATTTGAATCTATTATGGATAAATGTACATTAGTTCATTAGTTGTACTAGTTAGTGGGTAAAGAGATGAATGCATATTTATTAGTGGATGAAGAAATCAATGTACAAGAGTAGTGGATGGGGAGAGTGGATGTCTTTGCTTATTCATATAACATTAGGCTCTTGATATACATTTCCACTTGTATAAATACCTATCATATACTCTCATTTCTAGCTATTATCTCTATATTATCTTCTTTCTTCTAATCTTACTCTCCTACTACTATCTTCTCTTAACAGAATCTTAATTTAGATTTAGGTTTACTTGAACCTTCTGCATGAAGCGGCCAGCCAAATTCTCCAGAATGATACCATCGGAAGCTCAAAAAAGACGAGAACATGTTTGATGAAATGCTTCTAGTCCAAAGAAAATTAATCAACAACAGTTAATCTGCAACTAGTCTAACAGAAACATAAGTAAGCACAACAATATGATTACTATAGGGAAGACTCGGTAGCTAGCTTAACATAAACTGCAAGTAGATTTGGCAATTGTGACATAAATGGTCACGAGCGAGGCAATCAATCCTCCAGAAATAATTGAGTCCTCGATAGCATAGTGCGACACTAAATTGGAACTTTTCAAAACCAAACGAGACCAATTTCTTCGCCCTTCTCTCTTACATAATGCTACCTAATTCTCTCCATTGCTCACCTCAGATTGACTCCGTCTTTTTTCCCTTGCTAACTAACACAGACTAGGTACGCAACTTACACTCATCAGCACATTCGGAAAGTGCGATTTATTGCACTAATTCGACCTTTATTCGGTTTATTAACTAGTTCAATATTTGTAGTAGTTTTTCTATGGATATTTTGTAGGAAATATCATCTTGGGCTGGAACAATACTTGACAGGCTAAGCTGGACCAACTTGGGCTTGAAGAGAGGATCTAGGCGTAGCAGTTTGCATAAGCATAAGGAAGAGTTTGTGAAGTTATGGGCACAAAGGAGCAAGAAGGAAATAAAGATTCTGTGGATATCAACTTAAGGAAAATTTCCTTCTAAACAGAACGCAAGAAGCTGGCAAGATATTCAGCGGTCTTCTTGGTTGATCGATGGAAACAACTATATATACAAGAAGAACGTTTGCAAGAAGACTACGCTTTTAGAGAATCAATTCACATTATTGAGAGTTAGATTTTCTTGCTTTACTAGACATTGATATCGAAATCACTTGTGAGTAGTCTCTAAGGATTGAGATTTACTCTAGTGTTATCGAACTAGAATATGTTTGCTTGTCTGTTCTAGGACTAGTGTTTGTTGTTTAATCAATCGTCTGTGATTGAATTAAACTTAGTTTTGTAATTCTACTTTTACTAATAGTGGAAATTTAGCCTACGGCACGGTCGGTATATTCATATACCGGCTAGAAAGTATTTGTGGTTGTCAGACCATTCTGTTCTTATCAATCTAGCTACTGATGTCAATCACTGTTGAAGACATTGTTGACTCAATATCATAGTCAACGTTCTCTGTCCAGTGTACCAGTCCCAGTCCAATAGTTCTAACACATTCCAATAGAAACTCGAATTCAATTTTCATAATCAACAAGAAAAAGAAATTAATGTTTAATAAATTGGGAGGTAAGACATAAAATGGGAGTACATTATATTGGGAGGTATAAGTACAGGTAATAAAACAAAGTTCACACTGTGTAAACAGCAAAAATCCACTCGAATTATTTAAAAATAGCACCAAACCTCATTTATTCAAAATTGCGTCAAACCCCCTCAATTATATGAAAAGTTAGCACGAATCCCTGACACGAGCAAGTGCATTACAAACTCCCAGAAAGCAAATTCTAAGGGGTTTCATACAACTTATATAATATGATAATTGAGGGGTTCCATGCAATTTTATGATAATTGATGGGTTTTATGCAAATTTTATGTCATTTTTATAAAAATATTATGAAAATTAATTGTTATATGTTAAAATTTTATGATAGTTGATATCCAAACTATTGTCTAACAATAATGGCTTTTTCCAGTAATGAAACTACCCAATCCAATACATTTTGTCAGACGAATTGCTTGATTTCATATATATATATATATATATATATATATATATATATATATATATCTTTCTAACTGTGTCACATTTACATTCAGGATCATTTGTGATCTTCCTTGCGTTTTTGCTTCAAATGATCTAATGTCCGCCCCATATATAACTATTCAAAGATATTCACAATTAAACCTAAATTTTTTCTTTTTGATAATTCTTTCTTTTTAATGGTTTGGATATAACTATTTACATGTCTGAGTGAAGTTGGATATGGTTTCTAGAAAGAACTGGATGACTTATAGTACTAATTAGTTATTATGATAGTGGCATGAAAGTGCAAAACCTTGTCAAAAAGTAAGTGTAAATTTTCAATATGAACAGGTCCACAAAAGTTTTGTCTCTTGTTGGAAATGCCATGGGTTATTAACCATTATGCATGCAACCAACTCAAGCTAAAGCCTAAAGATCGACTTTCCTAAACTTTCAGCTAACATGTTTAATGTTTAAATTTGTCAAACCATAAGACACGAAACGACTCCTATATATTTATTATTAGTATACTGTATGCGTGCTAATTCATCGATCTTGCTTCGTCCAACCTGTTGGAAATTAAGTGCACAAGAAAACTCTACATAGTCCGGTTTGTTTGGTAATCAATCAAAAGAATTAGAAAACATGTATACTTTGAGAAATACTAGTGTAAATGATTGTTAAATAGAGGCCGAAAATTAACAAGTAAAATTGTATTTGGAAGAGGATAATCAACGGCTCAACTTAATCATAATATACTGATGCTCTGTTATTTTCAACTGAAAACTCATTCGATTCGATTCGATTCGATTCGATTCGATTCGCTCATTTCGTCTTCTTGAAATTCTTGATTCAGCTTTCTTCAGTTCAGCTCTCTTAAGTTCATTAAATTCATATTATTATTATTATTATTATTATTATTATTATTATTATTATTATTATTATTATTAATAATATTTTATTATTTATTTACACAACCCATCTTTTGTACGAGGAAAATAAGAAAATTTATCCAATTGAGATATTTTCAACCTTTTTCTTTCTTTCTTTTTAACACGACTTTTAGTAGATCAATGAAATAAAAAGTATAGTTACGATTCAAATTACCCTTCTTTTCTACCGTAAAAGTTGAGTTAAGATAAGAAACTACAGGAACCTGAGAGTACCATTCAAACTGGTTCACATACTTTGTACGTACATCTCTAACAAAAAATCGACATGTTCTTTTATTAGAAGATATTAGAATAATAGAAGTAAACTCAGAAGCATACGTTGAGTTTTTTCTCAAACTTAATAAATAAAAAAATAAGTTATACCAAACTAAAGGTAAAATTGTGAATTTTTGGAGGTAAACTTAAACTAATGTTTTCCTTAGGGTTGGAGTTTTGGAGGTAAAATTCTGATTTTTCGAGGTAAAATTAAACCACTAACAATCGATTTTTCTGAGGAGAATTTTTTTTCTCGAACTTAAATCGTAAATTACTTGCAAATTACGCGCAAAAAAAGTATAAAACAAAGTTATGTTAGTCAAATATACTTAATTTATTTTTATAATATAATTTTATTATATTCTTTTGTCGTCTAATTTGCGAGTAATTCTGATCAACGCCCGTAAAAAGTCTCCTTACAATTTATTAATGGACCGGATGTAGTATTCATTATTATTAAAAATGGGACAAATGTAATTTCTTGATTCGTTTTGATTTGATTCGTTTTGATTTATTTCGTTTGATTCGTTCCATTGATTCGATTCAAGAATTTAATTTGAAAAGAACAGAGCCTCACAGTGTTTGTTGGTGTATATATATATATATATATATATATACATATATATATATATATATACATATATATATATATATATATATATATATATATAACATGTTAATTCCGTCTCTGAAAAATACAGTATTCGTGAAAATATATGAAAAGTGAAAACAAAAGAATGAACAATTGTATAAACATCACTATTTCATATAGTTGAGATCTCAAGAGGACTAAGGTTCTGTTCTTTTCGTGTGAACTGAACTGAATTGTAGTATAAAAAACAATTAAGTTGAACTGAACTAACTGAATTTGAACTGAACTGAACTGAAATTAATGAATTTTCAGATGAAAATAATAGAGTATAAATACACAACACCCCATACATATAATTGCTTGTTTCTACATTCGAAATATTACTATCTGGTAATGTGCATATATGTCATGCATGTGGATATAATATATATCTAGATACTATGCTGCATTATTATGTATATATGATATTGCATGACCTTTTCAAATTATGCAACTCAATCACTAAGCTTACAAGAGAGTGACGCAAAACGCAGCCTAAAATTCTTCATACTTGGTTATAGTTTTTCAAGTGACTAAATCTCCTTTGCCTCATATTTGACAAGTTCAAACGTACGACAACATAGAACCGGCCCCAAAACATAAACTACATATAATACACAAATTAGCCAATTATACTCCATCTTTCTTTCAATATCATATTCACAAGTTTCTAGTCTCAACATTTATATATAATCCCCATACTCCATTGACTAGTGCTCTTCAAATACTTACCCCCATTTTCATCTTTGCATTTTCTTCCTAATTAACCTCACTTGGACACATTGTCATCACCAACTAAACCACCACCACCACCACCCTGCACCCACCATTTGACTTTCGTCTGCCGCGATGGACACGTCGAACTTCTCCTCAGTTCGTTCCCCGAGGCAGGAGCTTCAAGGCCCACGCCCTGCTCCATTGAAAGTACGGAAGGACTCTCACAAGATCAAGAAACCGCCAGTGGCCCCACAAACAGTCGGTCAGTCTCAACAGCATCACGTGCCGCCACCACCACCGGTAATAATCTACACCGTCTCCCCGAAAATAATCCATGCAAACCCGAACGAGTTCATGTCACTAGTCCAACGTTTGACCGGCCCTAGTTCAACATACACTTCATCTACAACGTCCATGATTGATCCGCCTTCAAGTTCATTTTCGGCTTTTGTTAGTCAAGAAAGATGTGGCGCAGTCTCCCCAGCAGCCCGTTTTGCGTCAATAGAGAAGGCCAAGTCGCCAAATGGGAGAAAAGCACTAATTCTTGATCATGCCATGGAAATGGAGCAAGGAGTAGAAGATAATGGAACAGAATACCATAGAACAGGTCAATTTCCAGGAATTCTATCCCCAAATCCAAATGCTATTCCTCCAATTCATCCAAATTTTTTCGCTCCTCAATCCGATTCTAATGCTTTGAGTTTTTTCTTCGACTTGAGTCCTGTTTTGCATAGCAATAGAAATGGAGCAGCCAATAACTTCACCATGCCTAGTCCTTCATTTTTCTCACCCCAGATTACCATTCCTTCTCCAAACACCTTAGACCTTTTAAATAGTCTTTACGAATTCTAGTCGTACATAGACTAGCCCTAGAACAGAAAATTCTTATCCCACCAGGTTCATGAGAATATCATATAGATCATGTTGTTATTAATCGGATCGTCTAGATGGAATTCGTGTGATATTCTCTAGTAATAGGGGACTTGTACTTGAAATTAAATTAGTGGGCCTCATGGATTTTGGCATGAGCATATGTTGTTTTGTTATTGTTTGGTCAATGGTGATTTATGATACACCTTTTGTTTTGTTTAGTGATGCACCTTTCCGGATTGTCAATTTCTCATCTTTAATTATTACAAGCACTCATTGTTTTGGTCTTTTCTTCTTGTTGTTTGCTCTTGCAAATATTCACTTTGCGCCACGTGTACATCTTCCTTTTAAAGTGGAAAATTTGGCACAAAAAACACAAACATCTATTCATATAAAAACAAACAAGCAGCACTTTTGTTTTAATGTGATATAGTTTCCACTCAAGAAATCTATAACTAGATTCTATTTTGCACTGACAAAAAATCCATGCAGACAAAAGACATCAAACTTTTTTTTTTTTTAAATTACGTTGAAACCCACAATCGCTTCCTTTCGGGTGAGCATTGGGTAAACCCACTAGCTCACGTAATAGCCTGCAAACCACATAAGCCAAGTTAAACCGCAAACAAGTTGCAATATTCAAGGCAAGATGCTGAACTATATGAAGAGTAATGATAAGAACAGCATTGCACTAACCACATAGTACAGAATTTCCTTGTACAAGATACAACCAACTAAACTAATCTACACGTTAATCATGGGTTGAGTTCTACTACTCATCAGAGCGTTCTATTCTGCTTGAAGAAATGAAAGATACTTTTTACATAACCGAGCTCACAAATGACCATCAAATTTACTTGATGACAACAAATACTAACAATGTGGGATAAAAAGCCCCTGCCAGGTACTGATGGTATACACGTCTTTAAATCATGATAATATTATGTTAATTTCAATAAATCAAGTAGTCATCTCAAAACCCTTTCCTATATTGACCAGCGTTTTCAGGTTAGTTCGGTAGGGTGCAGCGGTATTAAAAAAAACAGAAGCTTAGGAGATTCTAGTAAAAGTCGAATCAACTGGATAACTGTGCACCGCTGCAAGAATCTATATTACAAGTACATTTACTTAAAAGTAAATTGTCATTATTTATGCTAAAGGTAGGTGAGTGACCTAATCAGAAATGCCTTATGATATGGATGGACCATATTATAAGATATTGCAAGGTAAATTCAACAGTTCAACCATCTACAACATGTAAACATATAACTAACAAAATCAAGTTCTAGACACAAGTGAAAAAAAGGCCTGTATGGTTATATCTCCAGTGCTCTTACAATGATTGGCCCTAGCATCACCGTCAAACTGCTGCATGTACCAAAGTTTTGTGGATCATTCACTATACGTAATATGAGGTCTCAGAACTCATGGCTGGACAACAAAGATCATACATACACGAAAAAACATGTAAGCATATCCTAAGTTGATTCAGGAAGAGACAGGACAACAACTATCATTGTTGCTCACAGACGAAAAGGATTCTGAGTATCACCTATTTTCACTGCTGGTATTTAACCCCGTTCGAAGTGTCTACACTCTATGGTTTTCTCCAACACACTTTGGCAGGTGAGTTAGGTTGTGATAAGGAAGGCTGCTTTGCTCTAAATACTCCCCATATATAATATTTACTTTGGAATCCTGTAAAACAGTTTGCTGTGAGCAAAATAATCTATAGCAAGAACTAGAAAGCAATTATGTGCAGAAAGACTTCAACTTACGCCAATAAGCCAGCGGTAGTTCGGTCGATGAAAAAAGCAAAAGTTCAGCATTCAGCATGGTGCCCTTCATAGCAAGTTCGTTTTTCCTCATTTCATCAACCAAGTTGTCAAAGAGCCGTTCACTTGCATAGGAGAATATCAAGATTTAGATGATCATACAGTACACATTTCAAAAGAGCAACAAAATATATTAATTGCAACAACAGATGACAGGTTTCATTACATACAATAAAAAAGTATCGACTGCAATAACAGATAAACTTATATTTTGATTTTCAATACCTTATATTTGATGGAAAGAAATATAGTGCAATATTTTCGCTACTGGGTGGTGATATTTTGAAACTCTTTGGCAGTGCATCAGTCTTAGGGACCATTTCAAGCTGCAGCACCGTTTCAAACATGCCTGCTTCTTCACATACTTTTTGACAGGCTTTGCTAGAAATGTGAGCCATGAGTCCGTCTAGTGCAGGTTGATTTCGGTTCCAGATCTTGAAACTTCCCCTGTGAGGTTTAGAAAATTGGAAATTATTATATGGTTTGACGACCATGGATTAAAATTTCTGTACTAGTTCTGAAAACATCAAAAACATTTCCATTCCTGTCATAAATGAAAAAAGGAACTGCAGTGGACCCAAAACACGCTGTAGTATAAGTTAGAAACAAAAGTCTGATTATGGGTTGACTACACATTGGGACTTTTCTCACCTCCAAACAGGCTTGGCGATAGGTTCAGCACATGCACCAGGATCAAGCTCTGCGGAGATGAGTGAATCTTTTGCAAAAGACTCACCAAAGTTGCTCTTGTGATAACGTACAATGGGTCTTGCATCTGCCATCGCATTAAGTTCATCTCTTGGTCTATAGCTCCTAGCTTCGTAAGTCATGTCAGAAGAAGACACAAGAGCATCCTCCTTTGCACTTTTAAAGGATCCGTTAAGTGATAAAGCATGATTAGACATGGGAGGCACAGGATCTGATTCACACAGTCGCTCAGAAGAGCAACTTTGATCTCTCTGCTCCAAGACCTCTTTTTCCCTGGCTTCTTTAGGCAAAATAGACTCGCTTGCAGATTTAGCATGCTTCGTCATTTCTATATTTTTACAATCCTTACCAGGGCTATTCACGTCTTTCTCCTTAGTAGAACTTATCAATCTTCTCTTTTCTTTCAGCTTTTGTACAATGAAACTCTCATCTAGTAAGTTGGCCTTCTGTTGTAGATTATATTTTGAATTTTTGTCCTCCAGCTGAACACATTTTTCTGTCATCCCCATGGAATTAACACTGTTATTATTGTCTTTGATAATTTCCATATCTTCAGTACTTGCCTGACATGGAGCCTCCCGCTTTCCAAGCGAGGATTTGTTAGGCTCTTTTTCACAGACATCACAAACCCAGAAAACTAACTCATCAAGAGTCTCCGGAATTACTCCCAGGCAGTAACTGAAATATATATATACATAAATCAAAGTTAAAAAGGCATACACCCTACATCCCTACGACTGCATAATGGGAGTAAAGCTCACAAATGAAAAAAGAACTATAAGTGAACACCGATCATACTGCCCTGTTTACCGGTGCACAAAAAATTCAAGACATTTGATGCAGTATACTTGTGCGTTAATGATCCCTTCGTCACCACACTGCAGGCATACCTCCTGACCCTGACATGAATTAAAGACAAATCAATGCAAGCAAATACTGTGGGCAACTAAAAAAATATTTTCAGAGAATCATGGTCAATTAAATCATACAAAGAATGAAAAAGAAAGGCACTGAACCATTAATATTACTCAAGACTATCAATTTCAGAATTGAGACGGGGTACACGCCCATTAATATCATCATAGCAATATGTTGAAATCCATTAGTCGTCCATGAAAGCACCACATCAACGAAATCCTTATATATAAAAAAGACAGTTTTTATTCTCAAATCCCTCAACATAACATTTGCCCAAACTCAATAAGAGAACTTCCTCCAATTATTCATATTGAAAAATTACATACAAGGAAACATTTGTAATTATGTACAACTTTATTTGCATTCACATAAGATCAGATTTTAATTGCAATTATATATAAAAAGTTGTTCATTTGTGCATAATTAGTGGAACATATATCAAGGCCAATAATTCACATAACATCGGTTCCGTATTATGCATGCAAATAGTTACCATCTATACATTAAAAGGATTCATTACGTTTTGATTTACTACCAAATTCGGTTTAAATTACAATTAATGGTGGCAAAAGTTCAAGCCTCTTACTCAAGTTCTACATACATGACAGTATGAAAATCGATCAGAAATACAGAAGAATGCGAAGGGTTCTCAGACATTCCAACTTCCAAGGATGTAAATTTCAAAAGCACTCATCAATAAAATAAATACGTTCCTTTTATCGCAAGAGATTTCCAGACCAGAAAGAAGACGCAAAATGGAATCAGTTTTTAGTAGAAGAGAGAAGCTGGATGTTCTCCTTTCCAGGAGATGACTGAGTTCATTTAGTTGAAGATAAGCAACAAAGAATCGTGTAGTCCAAAACATCCAAATCATGTATATATAACATGGAAATCAGAACATATCATTATTGGCCCTTCAACTAATTCTCGATCAACACTTACCAAAACAAACACAGTATGACAAACAAAATCATCTCATCATAACATCAACAAATGCTATTAGTGTCAATAACTACTCTAGTTAAGAGACAATGGAATATACGGCCCAAGTTTCATAAGATCTAGGTGCTGCTAATAATCCAACACATAAGACAAGGAAAATAAGGTACTTCATTCCAACAAGACACGTGTGTTAGCCATTAGGCAATTAGCTTAACTATTAGGAATAACAACACCATCACCAACCAAATTTTAGCAGCAATCCCCTAATTTGCATGCATACATTGAATACTACTTCCTCCTCCCCGGATCAAGGTTTTCATTTGAGTTTTGTTGACGTTTTCTAACCTTCGTTTGACCGTAAATTAATACTAAACCATAATGAAAAAATAATTAAAAAAGTTATACTATGCATATATAATCATTATACTTCTATAATAATTTTTAAAAAAAAATATTTTTACTATATTATTTAGGATTAATTTATAGTCATACTAAGCTTCGAAAAAGTCAACAAAAAAGTCAAACGGGAACCTTCACCGGGCGGAGGAAGTAGAATATATCAGAACACCACCCACCAAGTATTGACTGCATTCCCCTAATTCGCACCCGTATAAGTTAGATGGTCTAAAATAAGTTATTCAGTTCCACCAAACATTCATATAATCAATCCATCCTGTTTCAGTAAATTAGAAGCAGCAGCAAATGCAAATGCAAATCCCTTTTTTTGGAACCAAGAGGTTTACTTTCTTATATCCAAGACAGTCAAGTACAACCGATCAAGAAGAGGATCCAGGCAATACATCAAACCAGTCTACTAGAAATCTAAGCTAACCACAAATCGCAAGCTATCTACACCAAATTCAAGAAACACCGAACGAATTAAAAAGCTAAATATAGTTAAAAACAAAATCCAAATCTACTCGCCTAAACATTCTGTGATTATAGCAGAAAAGTTTGAAATACGGAAAGAAAAAAAGAGCTTACCATGATCGAAGAGAAATGAGTAAAGCCCAGAAAGTCTAGTCCACGAAGAAGTACGTTCAGTTAGTATCAGGGCTTGGTTCTGGAGATGGAAGCAATGGAATGAATTCTATCGGCAAAGCACAAAAGAATTTATTGAATTGAAGTAAGCTCCTTATTCAGGAAATTCGATTGAAAACCCTAGGTTTTGAATTGTTGGTTTGAATTCAAATAATGGTTCAGCTACGATTTGATGAAGATTGAAGATGCGCGATCAAACTTACTCTTTATCCAAGTGAGACTGAAATCAGATTAGGAGAGCAACTGAGCAACATGTTTACTGTAAGTCAGTGCGCCGGTGGGTCGGGTTCGGAAGCTTTAGGCCAGCCCACTTTATATATGTGGAATCCATTGTAACAAAAGTTTTGAAGTACAATTATACGGTTTGATATACGACTTTAACATACAAGATTTTTTATCAGATGAATAATAACTCAGATTATAAAATAGTGATTTAACAGAATTTTTTTAGTTGTATCATCAGTGACTGCCCATCACAGTTGTGACTCAGTCCTTTAATTAGGTTATCTTAGGTCTGCGTAATTGATCGGATACGCTCGGATCCGATTCATTTGAACATATATATGTAAAAACAAATGAAGAAAAAATCTTATCCGTTATTCGATCCATTCCTAGCCGATTAGATTGCGGATCAATTCAATTTTTCCATAACCATAATGGAAAAAAGAAATGATGTGTTTAGCTTTTTTGGATTAGGTTGCCCCTTACTAGAACTTTGTTGTGCGGATATGTAAATCCACAGATATCCACGATCCATGAAATATCTTGGAAAAACTCTATTTTGCCAAATCAATTACTCACCGAGAGTACAAAATGAATAGCAATGACTAACGTAATTGGTCTTCTTTTTTTTTATTTTTTTATTTTTTATTTTTTTTTTTTTTTGAGAAAGGGATGACATTTCATTCAAATAAGGAAGAAGTTTATAAGTTGAAGAGAAAAACTTCAACACAGCAGCGCCAAAGGCTAAAATAATAAATAGCCCTGACAAGCTACACAGACTAGGAGGCTAAAGCTAAAACTCGAATTAGGTAACTTCTGAGTAGTCAAAATGAAGAGTGCCAAAGCCATTCGAGTTCAATCCTATATTGCGACAAAGTGTATCAGCGAGAATATTGGCTTCTCGCCGGATATGTCGCACATGTATGGCCGAAAAACCAGTTAGCATCTCCTTAATCTGCTTATACAAAGGCGCAACTTCACAAGACGTTTCATTAGCCGAGTTGATGCCCTGTATAACAAGTAGGCAGTCCCCTTCAAGTATGACTTGCCAAAAGTCCATATCTTTTGCTAGTGAAAGTGCTAGCTAGGCGAGCTGCATATGCTTCAGCCACTTCGACCTTGAGTTTTCCTTGAAGTCGTTTCTTGGACCACCACTAAAACTAAGTCCTTGTGGTCCCTCGCTACTGCAGAGATGCAAAATACACATCAAATTTAACTTTTTAAATCCAAATTACAAAACTATATGATAACAATTAACAACGTCATAGATTCAAATATCCAAATTATACATCAAATGTAAACTTTAAAGTCCAAATCACCAAACTTTCCAACTAGCAATGTATCATGACTAATTACGAGTGACAAAATAATAAAACACTAATAATTATGTTAGGAATATTTGTTAGTATTTTGATCACTCATCACATGTTCTTATCTTAGCCAGAAAGGTGATTAAGTACTCTCGGTTCACTTGAACATTGTAAAAGAGGAAATCACTGAGTATGATTAGTCTAGTAAATCTTGTATTAGGATTATAGGTCTATGAGTGTAATTTTTATTTCCAGAAGACCATGAAGATCAATCCTAGCAATAGAGCTTTTCTGAAGATTAGAAGACTGAAGATTGCACAAGATTTATGTAGATATCAAGGTTTAGTCTAACTCAGAAAGACTATGTCCTTAATCCTTTCTTAAGTGTATTTACTTACTTTTGAAATATGATTCTGGACACATGACATCATGAGTATGGAGCATGCAAGCCATCAGAAAGGCTCATGTATCCGTTGAAGACTACAGGACAAGAAATAGTACAAGTGCATTAATTGCATCGGCGTAAAAGTCATTGTTGAAGTCCTCTCTGAAACATGAGACAAGGACTTCTGAGTACTCATTTCAAGATAAGTATGGACTGAATTTGAATTGTGTCTAACGGATATCATTCCAACAACTCTCAAATTCATCTATATATATCACACACTTAGATCTTTGAAATACATACCTTAGAACGCTTCTATCTTGCAAACTTACCATCCAAAGAAAGTATTCTCTCAAGCACTCTACTACCCTTCGAAAGCTTTACATTGCTCGAAGAATCACTAGTAGTTCTAAGTTGTCCTGAACCTTAACAAGAGATTGTTATTCGTAAAAGAGTTGAACTATCAGATCCCCTTTCTGAAGCTCATTCTCCAGAACGGACATCAATTAATTGGGTCAGTAAAGAGCAGACTGTGTTAGGAATATCTGTTAGTATTTTGATCACTCATCACATGTTCTTATCTTAGCCAGAAAGGTGATTAAGTACTCTTGGTTCACTTGAACATTGTAAAAGAGGAAATCACTGAGTATGATTAGTCTAGTAAATCTTGTAATAGGATTATAGGTCTCAGAGTGTAACTTTTATTTTCAAGAAGACCATGAAGATCAATCCTAGCAATGGAGCTTTTCTGAAGATTAGAAGACTGAAGATTGCACAAGGTTTATGAAGACACAAAGGTTTAGTCTAACTCAGAAAGACTATGTCCTTAATCTTTTCTTGAGTATATTAACTTACTTTTGAAATATAATTCTGGACATATGACATCATGAGTATGGAGCATGCAAGCCATCAGAAAGGCTCATGTATCCGTTGAGACTAAAGGACAATGAACAATACTATGCATTAAATGCATCAGCAGAAATGCTACAAAAAGCAAGTCCTCTCTGAAGAATGAGATAGTGACTTCTGAGTACATAGTTCAAGATATAAACGGATATAATTTGATAGAGAGCACAACGTATACAATTCAAACGCCTCTCAAATTTATCTATATATATCACACACTTAGATGCTTGAAAATACATACCTTAGAACGCTCTATCTTGCAAACTTACCATTAAGCAAAGTATTCTCTCAAGCACTCTACTACCCTTTCTGAAAGCTTTCTGTTGCTTGAAGAATCACTAGTAGTTTTAAGTTGTCCTGAACCTTAACAAGAGATTGTTATTCGTGAAAGAGTTGAACTATCAGATACCCTTTCTGAAGCTCATTCTCCAGAACGGACACCAATTACTTGGGTCAAGAAAAGCATCGCCATCCACTGAACAAGTGTATTAAGTAGTTTTGTTCTATTAGGCTCTCTGAAAACATAACTGAAAAGTTATACGAGAAGCCTCTCTGACAAAACCTTATAACCAACACCATCAAGGCATGGAGTAGAGGAAGTACTTGATTTGGGAAATCAGGGAATAACTCCAAGGTTATCTGAGTAGAGGAAGTACTTAGCTCTAGGAGCTGGGGAATAACTCGGGGGGAACATTTGGTTGGGAACAATTTGTTTAAGAATCTTAGAATAGGATTATTGTAAGGTGAACTCAATTATCTGTTCCAGTGAATTCTAGGTCTCAGAAAGACCGAAGTGGATTAGTTGGAGGATTACGCCACCTCCAGATACCACTATACTTGCTGTGTCATTTACCTTTCTGTATTTACATTTCAGCAAAGCACACAGACATATTTATTGTTTCTACACTAACCTATCTTAAAGTCTTTCGCGCTCTGAATTGAAGTATCAGAAACCCCCATGTTTCTGAGAAACTGTGTTTATCGATAAAAGTTTTAAAAGACTATTCACCCCCCCCCCTCTAGTCTTTTACTTTGTCGTTATCTGGACCAACAAGTGGTATCAGAGCAGGAGGTTCACAAGCCTTCTGCACTGAACCTAGATCCCCAGATAGGTGAAGGAACTTTGTCCCTTTCTGAGGACTATATAATTTGTGTTGTAAGTGTGCAGGTATGTCTCTAAGTGATGCACCCGTTTTGAAGCCAGAAAACTACGAGAAATGGAAGAACAACATGATGCTCCATCTGGAGGCCATTAGTGATGAGATGATCTATGTCATCAATGAAGGGCCTATCAAAATCAGACAACTCAAACAAGTTACTGAGGTGTCTGATGGAAGAAAAGCCTCAGACAAGTAAGATGGAAGCAAGGATGCGGCTGCTAGTGATAGTGGTCGTGTTGCTTGTGGAAGCATTATGTATGAAGACAAGCCAAGAGAGCTCTGGACATCTGAAGATGCCAAGAGACACAGATTGGATGGTCAAGCTCGTAATATCATCATCGGATCGACACTGAGCACACGATTAAAGCTGTAGGGTGCTAAAGCGAAAAGTTGCAGCAACTAATTGAAGAAATTTGTCAGGTCGAGAAAACCAAAGAAAACAAGTTCAAGTTCTTAAATTGAAGTTCCAAAACTTCAAACAAGGTCCCATGAAACTCGAAGAACTTGATTTCAGATTTACTACTCTTATGAGTGATATGGCTGCACTTGGTGAAAGCAATAGATACTCCCAATGTAAAAGATTAAGACTATTATCGAAGTCTCAATCACAACCGGAACACACTAAGTTCTTTTATTTCAATCAAGGGATGCCAAATATTACTCCAAGAGAGCTCTTCTCTCATCTTTCTCAGAGACTATGAGACAACTCGGAGAGAACAACAATTTGAAAAGTTGCAAAGTGTTGCTCTAGTTTCTCAAGGTTCTTCGAAAAGAAGGATACCAAAGATGCATCAAGAAAATGCTCTTGCGGAAGACACATGAAGAAATTTGTGAGTCAAGAGATTGAGAGAAGAAAAGCAAAAAGCATCTTGGCCCAAACTATCATCGACAAGAACATACAAATGAACAACTCTGAACACCCCATTCGGAAAGGTGTTAGTACTGAAGCTGCAGAAATAGGAAATGATATCTGTTTCTATTGTCAAAAGCCTGGTCACTTCAAGAGAGATTGTCCTGCTTTAAACAAGCTCAAGACAGGTGACAAGAAGGACAGAAGAAATTTCAAAAGAAATCAAAGGGCCTTCTTGGTCAAAGAAAGGAAGAAGATTCAAATTCAACTTGATGCTCTAGACATTGAGACAGATTCAAGATGGAGATTCGGATGATTCAAACCTACCATCACCGTAATTGTGTGGAATCACCCGATGTAATCGACTTGATCTTAAGAAGAATGAAATGTGTGGAGTTTCGAGATTCTTTGGTCGGACATCTCCAACATTGAAATGTGTCTTATGGCTGATGAGGTAACTAACAATTCACAATTTCTGTACTATGAGAGTGATGATGGAATTGAGGATCTGGAGTTGGTCAAGAGTGAATTGGACCGTTATGAGAAAGAATTTCTAGAAGCACAATCCAAAACTAGAATTCTAGAGGAATGCAAAGAAACTCTTGAAAAAGAGGTTTCTGAGCTAATCAAAGTATCTGAGAACAAGTACGCTGAAATAGCCTTTCTGAAAGCTCAGATATCTGAGAATGAAAATTCTCACAAACTAGCCTTGGATGAACTTAATAAGAAAATGATGAAGTCGCTACGAGAATGAAGAACTCAGAAAGAAAGAGCTATCCTTCCAATCTTATGCAAAAGCTAGTGACACTCTTACTGAGGTTCAATCCTATCTGAGAGATCCCTCTGAGAAAGGTGGACTTGGACTTGATGAACAATCGAGTAATTCATCTCCTCTGAAGAAGAGTGATGAAAGGTTGACCTTTGTAAAAAGTCAACAGAATGGTTCTTCAACCACCTATAGCATTGGTCAGAAAGCTAGGGTAGTTGACAAAGGAAAAGGAGTAGCAACTCAGCCTTTGAAAGAACAACAAGTTCACAAGAAACATGTGGATAAGGTTTCTGAAAAGAAACACAACCCTCAGACATGCAACCATCCACATTGCTATATTACTAGGAAGGGAAGAATTGCTGGAATAGGCAAATTCTCAACTGTACCATTTTATGAAAATAAAGATGGTGCAGAAACTAGTAAGGCTTCTGAAGAGCGCATTCAGAAAGCCAAAGGTGTTCGAAATGGCATTGGCTATCGTGCTATTGGAAAAGTTCTTCTGCAACAATATAAGGAAGGACAAGAACAATGGCGCAAGGCTGATATTGCACGTAGCAATAGACAGAAGTGGAAGAAATCTCAAGCCACTGAAAAACTGAATGCCAGAGCTAGAAGGAACCTGGCCAGAAAGGCCAAGTTTGCTGAAAAGCAACCCCAGAAACCCAGGGTCCAGAAAGCACCAAAAGGAACACCTAGATACACCCTAAGAAGGAAAATTGAGATCAAAATTACTGATTCTATTGCATCTCCTTTTGATCAAGTTAGACAAAAACAAACTCCCAAGAAATTCACTAAAATGTGGATTCCTACTGGAAGAATGTTTAGTCTAAATGGTTCTATCTCTGAAGCAAGAACCTAACTCCTGTTTCCTGTTTTGTGCAGAACGCCTCTTGGACTAAGGCTCAATGGCTATTTGATAGTGGATGCGGAAAGCACATGACAGGAGACAAAGCAAATCTGGTCAACTACAAAGCTTGCAACAATGGACCAGACATCAGATTTGCTGGAGGAGAATTACATCCCTCTCTGAAATATGGCAACGTCAAATTGGGATCATTAACAATCACTGACGTATTACATGTTAAGGGTTTGAAATATAATCTATTTAGCATGAGCCAGTTTGCATAAGGATTCTTGTGAAATTCAAAGCAAAGTATTGCAAACTTATAGACAATGAGTCAAAGCAGACAGTCTTGGTTGCTCGGCGTAAAGGCGGTCTTTATGTTGCCGACTGGGCATCTGCCACAACTGAAGAATGTCTCATGATGAGTCTATGAGGTCACACAGAAGAGCACTGGTTGTGGCACAAAAGAATGAGTCACTTGAATTTCAAAACTCTGAACAAACTTGCCAAGAAAGAGTTAGTGGTTGGCCTTCCCAAAACATCTTTCAGAAAGGATGGTATCTGTTCTGCCTGTCAGATGGGGAAACAATCTAAAATCTCTTTCAAGTCAAAAACCAGACACTCTAGTGTTAGACCACTGCAACTATTACACATGGATCTTTTTGAATCATCTGTAACTAGTTATGCAGGAAAGAAGTATGGTCTTGTTGTTGTAGATGACTTCTCAAGATTCACTTGGGTTGTCTTTCTGAAGTACAAATCTGATGCAAGGGTGGAGATACCAAACTTGCTGAATAAGCTTGAAGTCATGAAAAATGACAAGGTATCTGCAATCAGAATAGACCATGGTACTGAGTTTGTCAACCAGTACATTAAGGAGTTTTGTACCAGCAAAGGTATACAACACCAACTTTCCTCTGTAAGAACACCACAACAAAATGGTGTTGCAGAAAGGAAAAATAGAACACTTAAAGAAGCAGCAAGGACAATGCTAGCTGACACTGAGATAAGTGAAGTTTATTGGGTTGAAGCTGTAAACACAGCATGCTACACACAAAATAGATGTTTGATAAACAAACACCATGACAAGACCCCTTATGAACTCTTGGTTGGTAGACCCCCTAATATCAAACATCTAAAAGTGTTTGGTTGTAGATGTTTTGTTCTTAACAATGGAAAAGAGTATCTAAGAACATTTCAACCAAAGGTAGATGAAGGTGTGTTTCTTGGTTATTCTAAGAATAGCAAAGCATACAGAGTCTACAACAAAAGAACAAAGAAAATTGAAGAATCAGTTCATGTTGTATTCTATGAAGAAAGCAAGAAAACACCCCTTACTGGTGAACTCTCAGAAAGGTTCAAGGAACTAATGATAAAGGATTCTGAAGAAGAACCCTCAGAAAGGAAAAACATCATTGTGGAAAGAGAGGAAGACTCTGACGAAGAAAAGCATGAAATGCCTAGTAACAACCAGATGATTCTCAGACATGATGAAGAATTTCCTATGAGAATTCCATAAATGGAAACTGAAGATGTTCATGAGAGAGCTAACTCTGAAAATGACCTCTCTGACAGGCATGTCCCAGAAAGCTGTCACACTGAGCAAGTGTCAGACATTCACCGCCCCTCTGAGGTGCAAAATGTCACAGATACTGAAGAAGTATCAAGTCATAATCGTAGTGATTCACATTCATATCACATAGATGTTGACCCTACTAGCCCTAAACCCATGATGAGATGGATCAAGGATCATCCTGCAAAAGACGTGATTGGACCAACCAATCAAGGTGTTAGGACTAGGAGAGCAATAGCTGAAAATGCTAATTCTCTCTTTGGATGTTTTATCTCAAACATTGAACTAAAAACTATAGAAGAAGCATTAAGAGACCAAGACTGGATCTCAGCAATGCAAGAAGAGTTGGATCAGTTTGAAAGAAACAAAGTCTGGAAACTAGTTCCATTTGTAGAAGGAATATCTTTGATTGGAACTAAGTAGATTTTCAGAAACAAGATGAATGAATCTGGTGAAATAACCAGAAACAAAGCAAGGTTGGTTGCTAAGGGATTCACCCAGACTGAAGGTTTAGATTTTGATGAGTCATATGCACCAGTTGCCAGATTGGATGCAATAAGACTCTTTCTTGCCTTTGCAGCAAATAAAGACTTTAAAGTTTATCAGATGGATGTCAAGAGTGCATTCTTGAATGGTGAACTTGCTGAGGAAGTCTATGTTGAACAACCACCTGGCTTTGAAGTTTCCTCAGAAAGTAGAATGGTCTATAAGCTACAGAAAGCTCTTTATGGACTGAAACAGGCTCCAAGAGCATGGTATGACACTTTGGCCAAATACCTTCTGGAAAGTGGTTTCAAGAAAGGTGAAGTTGATAAAACTTTATTTACTTTAAACCATGATGGGAAACTACTCTTAGTTCAAGTATATGTTGATGACATCATATTTGGATCTAAGGACAAGCAACTTTGTGATGACTTTGCAAATCTAATGAAAAGTAAGTTTGAGATGAGCATGATGGGAGAATTGAACTATTTCCTAGGATAGCAAGTCAAGCAACTCAATGATGGAATATTCATTAGTCAGACAAAGTATGCAAAAGACATGCTCACAAAGTTCAAACTTAAGCCTTCTGAAAAGAATGCGCTAAGATACCTATGAGCATAGGAACCAAGATGACCTATACTGAATCAGATAAGTGTGTTGATGAACACAAGTATAGGAAATTGATAGGTTCACTACTTTACCTTACTACAAGCAGACCTGATATTCAATATGCCGTTGGAGTGTGTGCTAGATTTCAAACAAATCCAATGCAATCACACTACAACATTGCTATGAAAATATTAAGGTATGTGAAAGGTAAAGTAGATGTAGGTTTGTGGTATCCTAAAGAAAGTGGATTGAGTTTGGATGGTTACTCAGATGCTGATTATGCTTGATAGGAAAAGTACCTCAGGAACTTGTCAGTTTCTGGGAACTAGACTTATCTCGTGGTTTAGCAAGAAACAAAACTCAATTGCAACTTCTACCACAGAGGCTGAATATATTACTGCTGGTTGTTGTGCAACACAAATTTTTTGGATTCAACAACAACTCAGAGACTATGGACTCAATGAAGAGAAAACTCCCATTTTCTGTGATAACACAAGTGCTATTACAATCACACAGAACCCCAAATTCCATGCCAGAACAAAGCACATTGATGTTAGACACCACTTCATCAGAGACCATGTTGAGAAAGGCAATATAGAGATACTCAAGATTGGCACAGAATACCAACTTGCATATATCTTCACTAAGCCCTTACAAGAAAGCCGGTTCTTGACCTTAAGACATAATCTTGGATTAATGGAGTTGCCTAAGGACTGAAAAATTGTCCTGAATCTCTAAAGATTGAATAAGTGAGTAGGCCTCTGAGAACAGGTTCTCAGAAAGCCATGATGATAAGAAGTGATGCAAAGGTTTCTGAGTAGCAACACTCAGAAAGGCAAAACATTTCTGGAACGGGTATCCAGAAAGGCAAAGGTCGGTACACACTTAATAAGTAAATAAAACTAGAACATACTTACTGAGAGTGGGTCAAATACATTCAAACAACTGAAGCTTCTGACACTTAAATTCAGAAAGCTATTTAGTCATAAAGAGAAATGGACACACAAAGCCCATAAGGTATAAGTTCTGAAAGTCAAACATGTACAATGTCTTGTATTTTTACCCTTTTCATGATAAACAATATATAGATAAGGACTTGACATTCAGAATGATAAGCTCAAACGATTAAGTGTTCCTACTCTTTACTAAGTGACACAATGAATGTAGCATATTAAAAATCCATCAAGTCGGCACATTACCATTTGTTGATTGATATCATTAGAGGATATTCAATATAAGCCCTTGATGAATAAACGTTTGATCTCAACGGTTGAGATTAAAACAAAGCAAGTAATGTCTGTTGAGAAATGCAGACATGGCCCACTACGCATTTAATGAAGCACAAAGGACGCATCTTTACGCAGATGCAAAGACACACATTCATATTCAGCTATATGTATGTTGTATCTATGTACATTTTGTCTGCTATATATATAGAATTTGGGCAAAAGACAAACACTTTTACCAATTCCGAAATTTCATACTTGCATCAAAACAGCAAAATCTCTCAAGATTTCTCCAAAACCCCTCCGCAAAACTCAACTTCTTGTGCTTAGTCTTCTGAAAAGATAGACTAATCTCTATTAATTGTGCAATATTCATCTGAAAAACACTCACTCTAAACTCTATATAAGAGATGGCACCCAAGAAGATGACCACCAAGAACCCTAAGGCAACATCCTCTGCTCCTGCTGAAAAGCAAGGAGGAAAGGAACTTAAGGTGTTGAATAAACGCCTTCTGGGAAAGTTTACCCCATCGGACTTGAACCCTAAACACAAAATGAATTGGGGAGCCTTTCTAGTAAAGAGATATGTATCAGCAGTTATATCTTCAAAACCAGAAAGGAAACTGATATTGGGAATGCTGAAGAACTCCCATATCTACAAGCTTCTATCTGCTGCACCCAGTGGACTATCCACACTGGATGTACTGGAGTTCTATAACAACTCTAAAATCTTCACAAAAGTTGTGAATGATGAAGAAGAAAAATACATGCAGACTGAAGTCCAAGGACAAGAAATTGTTCTAGACTGCAAGACTTTCTGCAAGATATTCCGATTGAAAAATCGAGGAACATTTGAAGACATCAACATCAAGGACGCTTCCATGATTCAAGGCGTCAAAGAGCTATTTGAAGCAATCCAGTTAGAAAATGCAAAAGGTTGCCCAGGAGACTTTGTTCTGAAAGCCATCAGAACTAGTCATCTCCAGAAACACTGGAGCACTTTAGCTCTTATTCTGGTCCGTTGCTTTGATGGCAACAAAGGAGGAGTAGACCAGATAAGCATGGAGAGATGGATGATGATGCATCTTCTGAACAAGAAGCATGAAGGGCAGGAAACCCACTTCAATTGGGGGAAGTACGCCTTCAACAAATTCCTTGGACATATTGAGGAATTTGAGCCCAAAATCATCAATGGCCTTGCTGAGCCAAAGGCTAATATGCACTTTGGTCTCAGAATCTGTTACATTCTGGAAACAATGGGAATCACTCTCAGAGAGAAACAAGAAATCCCAGTCACCAATTCTCTTTTCAGACACGCTTTTGAAGAAAAGGAGAAAATTGCTGCTGAGAACGCACTCAGAAAAGCAGAAGAAGAAACTGCACAACAAGGTGAGGAGGTCTCTGAGCAAGCCAAAGCTAAACCTCCAGTTGCCAAGAGAAAGAGGACTCAAAGCAAAAGAGCCTCCAAGTCCCTAATCATACAAGAGGCACAACCTTCTGGAGACAAGGTCTCAAAAGATGTTGGACGCCCAGAAAGGCAACTCCAGAATGCCCCAAGAGTCCTGAACCATAATGCTCCAGAACTCTCCAGAGATGATAGAAATATCATAGATGGGTCTACACCAACACAGAATAGTGATTCTGAGGATGATGAAGTACTTGCAAAAGTACTCAAAAGATTCAAGTATGAGACCCATGGAGGAGCATCAAGTTCAGCTCTTCAGAAAGACAAGAGCCCCTCTGCCCAGCAGGAAGAAGAAGGCCTGGGTGAGGAAGATAGAATGATGGAAGTTGTTGCCATTGCTTCCACATTCACAATGCCAGCACTTAATTTTGCTAAAGAAAACCCTGTTCTTGAACAGGTTCCTCAACCTTCTGTGAGAGCTCAACTCTCAGAAAGGGATCAAACTGAGAAGGAGACTCAGAATGATACTGTAGAGGAGAACAATAATGAGCACAGAGAGATTGTGGAATCACCACAAGTCCAACAGATCAATGATCAGCCTGACTCTATTCAGGTAACAAAGATAGTTTGTATCTAACATGTCAACATAATTGTATGTTAACTTGTTACTCATAAGCTGTATTTGTTACAGGCCAGCTTGGAGACACACTTTCAGGGGGAAGAAAACATGTCCACCCCCTTGAATCAAGAAGAGGTTCCTCCAACCTCAGAACATCAAGAAGAGCCTGTCCCACAGGTAGTAAAAGTTATCTCTGAACAAGAAATAACTAACTAAAATTGCTCTTATGTTCTAATATTCTTAATGTCTCTTCTTAGGATCCAACTGAGGAAGTAGTGGTGGTGGAACCAACACCCCAATACCTAGAGATTCCAGAAGCTGAAAAGCTTTATGAGGAAGTATTTACTGAGCCTTATGCTGAGAAGGTAAATAATCAGTAATAGTCTTCTTCAACGAATGCTCTGGAAAATCCACTACTAAAATCTCTTATGTTTGTTCTTACAGGCTCAGTCAGAAGAACAATTGGATGGAGAAACAGTTGTGTCATCTCCTCCAGAAGAAACTAAAACTGCTGAACAAGCGTGATTCTGCGAAAAGGTGCGAAACCCCAAGGTTTCGAGGAACATCTTTGAGCTTCCTCACTTGGAAGTAAGTGAAGTCTCAGAAAGCACCTTTCCACCTATCTTTTCTGTTAAAAGTTTCTAAACATGTTTGATTTTAACTCTCAGGTTCAAGCAGAAAGAAAGGTTGATGAGGATAAAACTTCTCCTCACACCAAAGTATCTGAGGCCTCTGTGCCCAAGCAAGTAAAAATCCAAGCAGATGAGCCTAGTGTTTCTACACAGGTATATTCAGAAAGCTCACTTCTGCACACAGATACTAACACAAGTGGTTTGAACAAAACTAACTTGAACACTTTCTTTCAGGCTCAAAGTCTAGTGCCAGTTGATTTACTCAAGGCCTTCCAGAAGCACACCTTAAAGAAACATCTCAAGTGCTTCGGACAATGGCAGAAACTCAGAAAGGCTGACCTTTCTGAAGTAGCCAGAGTACTCGACGTCCCAGAAAAGAGAGCAATTGCCCTAAATCTGGAGGATTATATCCATCCATTGTTCCCTACAGAGTCCTACTCATTTGCCACTCTAATGCATGAAGACTTCATTCATGAAGTAGCACAAAGACTTATAGCAGATTTCAAGTCTGCGGATGCTCAAACCCAAGAGCAGATGGTTACCCATCACGCTTGCCCAAAGAAGCTCACTACTTATCCTGCTGAACAAGAAGAAGTTAATGGGATGATGATTACATTCCCAAATGTGATCAACCTGGTTTCAGAAGATGACGAGGAGATGGACGAAAATGATTATCAAGAACCTCCCTCTGAGCATCCAAACATCTAAAAATGTTTGGTTGTAGATGTTTTGTTCTTAACAATGGAAAAGAGTATCTAAGAACATTTCAACCAAAGGCAGATGAAGGTGTGTTTCTTGGTTATTCTATGAATAGCAAAGCATACAGAGTTTACAACAAAAGAACAAAGAAGATTGAAGAATCAGTTCATGTTGTATTCTATGAAGGAAGCAAGAAAACACCCCTTGCTGATGAACTCTCAGAAAGGTTCAAGGAAATAATGATAAAGGATTCTGAAGAAGAACCCTCAGAAAGGAAAAAACATCATTGTGGAAAGAGAGGATGACTCTGACGAAGAAAAGCATGGAATGCCTAGTAACAACCAGATGATTTTCAGACATGATGAAGAATTTCCTATGAGAATTCCAGAAATGGAAACTGAAGATGTTCATCAGAGAGCTAACTCTGGAAATGACCTCTCGGCGGGCATGTCCCGAAAGTCACATCGAGCAAGTGTCGACATTCACACCGCCTACGAGGTGCAAGATGTCACAGATACTGAAGAAGTATCAAGTCATAATCGTAGTGATTCACAGTCAGATCACATAGATGTTGACCCTACTAGCCCTAAACCCATAATGAGATGGATCAAGGATCATCCTGCAAAAGATGTGATTGGACCAATCAATCAAGGTGTTAGGACTAGGAGAGCAATAGCTGAAAATTCTAACTCTCTCTTTGGATGTTTCATCTCAAACATTGAACCTAAAACTGTAGAAGAAGCATTAAGAGACCAAGACTGGATCTCTGCAATGCAACAAGAGTTGGATCAGTTTGAAAGAAACAAAGTCTGGAAACTAGTTCCATTTGTAGAAGGAATATCTGTGATTGGAACTAAGTGGGTTTTCAGAAACAAGATGAATGAATCTGGTGAAATAACCAGAAACAAAGCAAGGTTGGTTGCCAAGGGATTTACCCAGACTGAAGGTTTAGATTTTGATGAGTCATATGCACCAGTTGCCAGATTGGATGCAATAAGACTCTTCGACCTTCTGACTCATAAAGACTTTAAAGTTTATCAGATGGATGTCAAGAGTGCATTCTTGAATGGTGAACTTGCTGAGGAAGTCTATGTTGAACAACCACCTGGCTTTGAAGTTTCCTCAGAAAGTAGAATGGTCTATAAACTACAGAAAGCTCTATATGGACTGAAACAGGCTCCGAGAGCATGGTATGACACTTTGGCCAAACACCTTCTGGAAAGTGGTTTCAAGAAAGGTGAAGTTGATAAAACTTTATTTACTTTAAATCATGATGGGAAACTACTCTTAGTTCAAGTATATGTTGATGACATTATATTTGGATCTAAGGACAAGCAACTTTGTGATGACTTTGCAAATCTCATGAAAAGTAAGTTTGAGATGAGCATGATGGGAGAATTGAACTATTTCCTAGGATTGCAAGTCAAGCAACTCAATGATGGAATAATCATTAGTCAGACAAAGTATGCAACAGACATGCTCACAAAGTTCAATCTTAATCCTTCTGAAAAGAATGCTAAGATTCCTATGAGCATAGGAACCAAGATGACCTATACTGAATCAGATAAGAGTGTTGATGAACACAAGTATAGAAAATTGATAGGTTCACTACTTTACCTTACTACAAGCAGACCTGATATTCAATATATGCAGTTGGTGTGTGTGCTAGATTTCAAACAAATCCAATGCAATCACACTACAACATTGCTATGAAAATATTAAGGTATGTGAAAGGTACAGTAGATGTAGGTTTGTGGTATCCTAAAGAAAGTGGATTGGGTCTGGCTGGTTACTCAGATGCTGATTATGCTGGATCAATGCTTGATAGGAAAAGAACCTCAGGAACTTGTCAGTTTCTGGGAACTAGACTTATCTCATGGTTTAGCAAAAAGCAAAACTCAATTGCAACTTCTACCACAGAGGCTAAATATATTGCTGCTGGTTGTTGTGCAACACAAATTCTGTGGATTCAACAACAACTCAGAGACTATGGACTCAATGAAGAGAAAACTCCCATTTTTTGTGATAACACAAGTGCTATTGCAATCACACAGAACCCCAAGTTCCATGCCATAACAAAGCACATTGATGTCAGACACCACTTCATCAGAGACCATGTTGAGAAAGGCAATATAGAGATACTCAAAATTGGCACTGAAGAGCAACTTGCAGATATCTTCACCAAGCCCCTACAAGAAAGCCGGTTCTTGACCTTAAGACATAATCTTGGATTAATGGAGATGCCTAAGGACTGAAATATGTCCTGAATCTCTAAAGTCTGAGTAAGTGAGGTAGAAAAGAAGTAGGTCTCTGAGAACATGTTCTCAGAAAGACAAGTTAATAAGAAGTGATACAAAGATTTCTGAGTAGCAACACTCAGAAAGGCAAAACATTTCTGGAACGAGTATCCAGAAAGGCAAAGGTTGGTACACACTCAATAGGTAAATAAGACTAGAACTTACTTACTAAGAGTGGGTCAAATACATTCAAACAACTGAAGCTTCTGACACTTGAATTCAGAAAGCTATTTTGTCATAAAGAGAAAAGACACACAAAGCCCGAAAAGTATAAGTTCTGAAAGTCAAACATGTCCAATGTCTCGTATTTTTGCCATTTTTATGATAAACAATATAAAGATAAGGACTTCACACTCAGAATGATAAGTTCAAACGATTGAGTGTTCTTACTCTTTACTAAGTGACATAATGGATATAACTTGTTAAAAATCCATCAAGTCGGCACAATACCATTTGTTGATTGATATCATTACAAGATATTCAATATAATCCCTTGATGAAAAAACGTTTGATCTCAACAGTTGAGATTAAAACAAAGCAAGTAATGTCTGTTGAGAAATGCAGACATGGCCCATTATGCATTTAATGAAGTACAAAGGGCATTACACGCTATGCGTATACAAAGACACGCATTCATATTCAGTTGTATGTATGTTGTATCTATGTACATATTGTCTGCTATATATATAGGATTTGGGCAAAAGACAAACACTTTTACCAATTCCGAAATTTCAAACTTGCATCAAAACAGCAAAATCTCTCAAGATGTCTGCAAAACCCCCTCTGCAAACTAAACTTCTTGTGCTTTGTCTTCTGAAAAGATAGACTAATCTCGATTAATTGTGCAAAATTCATCTGAAAAACACTCACTCAAAACTCTATATAAGAGATGGCACCCAAGAAGATGACCACCAAGAACCCTTAGGCCGCATCATCTACTCCTGCTGAAATGCAAGGAGGAAAGGAACTTAAGGTGTTGAATAAACGCCTTCTGGGAAAGTTCACCCCATCGGACTAGAACCCTAACCACAAAATGAATTGGGGAGCTTTTCTGGTGAAGAGGTATGTACCAGTAGTTATACCTTCAAGACCAGAAAGGAAACTGATATTGGGGATGCTGAAGAATTCCCATATCTACAAGCTTCTATCTACTGCACCCAGTGGACTATCCACACTGGATGTACTGGAGTTCTATAACAACTTCAAAATCTTCACAAAGGTTGTGAATGATGAAGAAGAGAAATACATGCAGACTGAAGTCCAAGGACAAGAAATTGTTCTAGACTGCAAGACTTTATGCAAGATATTCCGATTGAAAAATCGAGGAACAATTGAACACATCAACATCAAGGACGCTTCCATGATTCAAGGCGTCAAAAAGCTATTTAAAGCAATCAAGTTAGAAAATGCAAAGGGTTGCCCAGGAGACTTTGTTCTGAAAGCCATCAGAACTAGTCATCTCCAGAAACACTGGAGTACTTTAGCTCTTATTCTGGTCCGTTGCTTTGATGGAAACAAAGGTGGAGTAGACCAGATAAGCATGGAGAGATGGATGATGATGCATCTTCTGAACAAGAAGCATGAAGGGCAGGAAACCCACTTCAATTGGAAATGCGCCAACAAATTCCTTGGACATATTGAGGAATTTGAGCCCAAAATCATCAATGGCCTTGCTGAGCCAAAGGCCAATATGCACTTTGGTCTCAGAATCTGTTACATTCTGGAAACAATGGGAATCACTCTCAGAGAGAAACAAGAAATCCCAATCACCAACTCCCTTTTCAGACACGCCTTTGAAGAAAAGGAGAAACTTGCTGCTGAGAACGCATTCAGAATGGTAGAAGAAGAAGAAGAAACTGCACAGTAAGGTGAGTAGGTCACTGAGCAAGGTCAAGCTAAACCTCCAGTTGCCAAGAGAAAGAGGACTCAAAGCAAAAGAGCCTCCAAGTCCCTAAGCATACAAGAGGCACAACCTTCTGGAGACAAGGTCTCAGAAGATGTTGGACGCCCAGAAAGGCAACTCCAGAATGCCCCAAGAATCCTGAATCAGACTGCTCCAGAACTCTTCAGAGATGATAGAAATATCGTAGATGGGTCTACACCAACACAGAATAGTGATTCTGAGGATGATGAAGTACTTGCAAAAGTACTCAAAAGATTCAAGTATGAGACCCATGGAGGAGCATCAAGCTCAGCTCTTCAGAGAGACAAGAGCCCTCTCGCTTGCAGGAAGAAGAAGGCCTGGGTGAGGAAGATAGAATGCTGGAAGATCCTGACATTGCTTCCACATTCACAATGCCAGCACTTAATGTTGCTGAAGAAAATCCTGTTTTAACACAGTTTCCTCAACCCTATGAGAAAGCTCAACTGTCAGAAAGGGATCAAACTGAGATGGAGCTCAGTATGATACTGCAGAGGAATCACCACAAGTCCAAGAGATCAATGATCAGCCAGACTATATTCAGGTAACAAAGATGGTTTGTATGTAATTTGTGAACATAGGTATATGTTAACCAGTTATTCATAAACTTTGTTTGTTACAGGACAATTTAGAGGCAATCTTTCAGGGGGAAGAAAACTTGTCCACCCCTTTGAATCAAGAAGAGGTTCCTCAAACCTCAGAACATCAAGAAGAGCCTGTCCCACAGGTAGTAAAGTTATCTCTGAACAAGAAATAACTAACTAAAAATGCTCTTATCTTATGTTCTAATATTCTTAATGTCTCTTCTTAGGCTCCAACTGAGGAAGTAGTGGTGGTGGAACTAACACCCCACAACCAAGAGATTCCAGAGGCTGAAAAGCTCTCTGAGGAAGCATTCTTGAGACTTCACGAGAAGGTAAGTAATCAGTAATAGTCTCCTTCAAGAATGCTCGGGAAAACCCACTACTAAATCTTTTATGTTTGTTCTTACAGGCTCAGTCAGAAGAACAATTGGATGGAGAAACAGTTGTGTTATCTCCTCCAAAGGAAACTAAAACTGCTGAACAAGCAGTATCTGCAGAAAAGGTGCCAGAAACCCCCAAGGTTTTTGAGGAACATGCTACTGAGCTTCCTCACTTGGAAGTTCAAGCAAGAAGAAAGGTTGATGAGGATCAGACTTCTCCTCACAACAAGGTATCTGTGGTCTCTGAGACCAAGCAAGCAGAAGTACAGGATAATGAGCCTAGTGTTTCTACACAGGTATGCTCAGAAAGCTTACTTTTGCACACAGATACTAACTCAAGTGGTTTAAACAAAACTAACTTGATCCCTTTCTTTCAGTCTCAAAGTCTAGTGCCAGTTGATTTACTCAAGGCTTTCCAGAAGCACACTTTAAAGAAACATCTCAAGTGCTTCAGACAATGGCAGGAACTCAGAAAGGCTGACCTTTCTGAATTAGCTAGAGTAATCAACGTCCCAGAAAAGAGAGCAATCGCCTTCAATCTGAAATATTATATCCATGCATTGTTCCCAACAGAGTCCTACTCATTTGCCACTCTGATGTATGAAGACTTCATTCATGAAGTAGCACAAAGATTTATAGCAGAGTTCAAGTTTGCGGATGTTCAAACCCAAGAGCAGATGGTTACCCATCCTGCCTTGCCCAGCAAGCTCACTACTTATCCTGCTGAACAAGAAGAAGTTAATGGGAGGATGATTACATTCCCAAATGTGATCAACCTGGTTTCAGAAGATGATGAGGAGATGGACGAAAATGATTATCAAGAACCTCCCTCTGAGCATCCAAACCAAGAAGCAAAGAACAAGAGTGATGATGATGATGATCAGAATGATGATCCCCAACCTGGACAAGGCAGGATTCAGAAAGCTAGCAAAGGAAGTGGAGAAAAGGCTACTCCTTCAAATGCTCAGAAAGCCCCATCATCATCACCTCCCAAGTCTCATCAAGATATCCAACAGGCTGAGCACAATGATGCCATAGAAGAAATTTCAGCCGCTGAGTTCAGGATTGAACAACTCAGAAAGGTGTTGGAAGAAGAAAAGAGAATCAGCATTGAGTGTCAAGCTCTTGTTGATGAAAAGGAGGCCAAACTCAAAAATCTCAAAGAAGCTAATGCCAAGGAATTGGCACTCCTAGATGAGCAAAGAAATCTGAAGAATGCCATTGTTGTCACAGCTGCTGAGATAGATGCCATGGATAACAATGATGATGAAGAGCACGATGTTGAGGCTGCATCGTAAAAACCTTCTACATTCTCTCAGAAGGCCAGCATACTCCAAGGCAAACAAAAGATGTTAGCCAGCTTGCAAACAATCCCAGAGAAGGATTATGAGAGTGATGCTGAAGAAAACCGCAACTTGATTACTGCAGAAGAAGATGAGAGACTTATCACTCAACAAAAGAGAGCCCTACTTGCTCCTCATATCTTCTCTGCACCAGGTAGTTCAAGAAGTGAAGAGCACCGTGCAAGGAATAGAATCTTTTTGGAACTCAGAGAGACACTAGTTGCCCAAGACACAGAAGTGCTAAAATCCGTCCCAGAAGAGATGAAGCCATTGGCTGCTGCTTTACTCAATAGAGCAACCAGCATAGCTCTCTCTCAGAAAGATCTAGGGTTGGTCAGGGATGAGGATTGTAACAATGCTAATGCAGCATTGAATGAAGCCAGCCATGTTGTCCTGCAAGCCAACGCCATCCTAAGGCCGCTTGAAGAGCTCAACAGAAAGGAGCAGGAACTGGTTAGGCAAAACAAAGAGCTGAAGAAGGAACTTCAAGAATTAGTCAGGGTGCACAACAATCTCCAGAAAAACTTTGAATCACTCTCTGAAGCTTATGCTGTCATGAGTCAGTCATTCATGACTAAGGGGGAAGAGATGCCTCAGAAAGGCAGAGGAAGAAAAAGAAAACAATCAAATCCTCCCTCCTCAAGTCAACTTGTCATTAAGGACACCACTGGAGACACCCTTGCTGAAGAAGTTGTTCCAGATCAACCAGCCAGAAGGCTGAGAAGTATGATAACTAGGGGAGCCAAGTCCCTTAGAATCTCAGAAGAGAAGAAGACTTCTGAAGAAGAAGAAAAGGAAGAAGGAGAAGTAAGAGGTCAAGAAAGCTGCAAGTCTCCAACTTTGAACTTCAATGATGATGAGGATGAATCTGATACAGATGAACATCCACTTCACAAGAAAAGGAAACAAGCAACTACTTCACAACCTCCTCTGGCAGCAAGGCCTTTGGCAGCCTGAACCCCTTCTGGAAATACCAAGTTATTACAAGGAACATCCACCAGCACAGCCCCAAGGCAGGAAGAAAGGGTTAGAGGATCTCCTGACAGAAGGCCACCTAACAGAAAAGCAAGAAGGGATTTCCAGTTTGGCAGAGTAAACAAAGAAACTCATTAAGAAAGGCCAACTGATGCCCACATTGAGTATATGAAGACCAGTAATGAAGAGTCTTCATATAGGTGCATTCTGAACAAGAGAGGGTATTGGATTTTGGAACTACAACATCTACTTGTCAATGATAAGTTTCCAACTCCCATCCTCAACCAGATCCTGAAATGGAGAGAAGGCAAGCCAGAATTGCTAAAACCTGAGCACCTTCATGCCTGGCTAAACTTTGAAGTGGAAAAGAGGAATGAAGCCAGAAAGATGGATCTTTCTTTTGCCTGTCCTTACCCAAAGCCTGATGATGTACACAAGGTAAGAAAACTGGATGGTAGCTACAGCAGGAAGAACAAACTAGGTGTTTCAACCTATGAGTCATTCTATATGACATTGGATGAATACCTAGATGATATACACTATCTGGAAGAAATATACAAGTATTTCAACCTATCTCAGCTGCAAGTAGACCATGCACAGGTGCAGGAAAGTACTTCAGGTCAAACATTTTACGGAAGAATAACAAGCTTGGCAAGAGTTACCATGAAATATGTGACTTATCACGAAAGATGAGCTCTCTGTCAGAAGGATTCTTTATGACTATGTCCAAGAATGCAGAAAAGTGGATGATTATGTCAACTGATCCAGAAAGGATGCTGAAGAACTTGAGGTATCTGAACCCAAGTTGCATCTCTGAAGACTTGAAAACTAGTAACATTAGAATACTCTCTTGGAGCTTGTATTATCCTTTGTTCTAATTTACTTAGTATGTTTTGTTACTTTTTGTAATCTTGCTGATTGTTTCTAAATTTCTCTATTTGTAAGAGTTACATCTTATTCTGTAAACTGTACCTATCTGAAGATCATACTCTCAGATACATTCTAATAGATGACAACTTATCAGCAAAGATCACTTCTTGTGATTTGGTTGATGTTTACTTTCTGCACTTAATTCAACTAAAATTGAATATCATTTGAAATGATTAAGTGGTGGATTGTTTTCTCTTCCAGGATTACAAATTTGTAGTAGGACTTAAAAGATAGTCATGGATGACTGATCAAAAAGGAGGAAATTTGTTAGGAATATCTGTTAGTATTTTGATCACTCATCACATGTTCTTATCTTAGCCAGCAAGGTGATTAAGTACTCTCGGTTCACTTGAACATTGTAAAAGAGGAAATCACTGAGTATGATTAGTCTAGTAAATCTTGTATTAGGATTATAGGTCTGTGAGTGTAATTTTTATTTCCAGAAGACCATGAAGATCAATCCTAGCAATGGAGCTTTTCTGAAGATTAGAAGACTGAAGATTGCACAAGATTTATGTAGATATCAAGGTTTAGTCTAACTCAGAAAGACTATTTCCTTAATCCTTTCTTAAGTGTATTTACTTACTTTTGAAATATGATTCTGGACACATGACATCATGAGTATGGAGCATGCAAGCCATCAGAAAGGCTCATGTATCCGTTGAAGACTACAGGACAAGAAATAGTACAAGTGCATTAATTGCATCGGCAGAAAAGCTGTTGAAGCACAGTCCTCTCTGAAACATGAGACAAGGACTTCTGAGTACTCATTTCAAGATAAGTATGGACTGAATTTGAATTGTGTCTAACGGATATCATTCCAACAACTCTCAAATTCATCTATATATATCACACACTTAGATGCTGAGAAATACAAACCTTAGAACGCTCTATCTTGCAAACTTACCATCAAGCAAACTTACCATCAAGCAAAGTATCACTACCCTTTCTGAAAGCTTTCTGTTGCTCGAAGAATCACTAGTAGTTCTAAGTTGTCCTGAACCTTAACAAGAGATTGTTATTCGTAAAAGAGTTGAACTATCAGATACCCTTTCTGAAGCTCATTCTCCAGAACGGACATCAATTACTTGGGTCAAGAAGAGCGGTGCCATCCACTGAACAAGTGTATTAAGTAGTCTTGTTCTATTAGGCTCTATGAAAACATAACTGAAAAGTTATACGAGAAGCCTCTCTGACATACCTTATAACCAACACCATCAAGGCGTGGAGTAGAGGAAGTACTTGATTTGGAAAATCAGGGAATAACTCCAAGGTTATCTGAGTAGAGGAAGTACTTAGCTCTAGGAGCTGGGGAATAATAACTCAGGGCGAACATTTGGTTGGGAACCATTTGTTTAGGAATCTTAGAATAGGATTATTGTAAGGTGAACTCAATTATCTGTTCTAGTGAATTCTAGGTCTTAGAAAGACCGAAGTGGATTAGTTGGAGGATTACGCCATCTCCAGATACCACTATATTTGCTGTGTCATTTACCTTTCTGTATTTACATTTCAGCAAAGCACACACACATACTTATTGTTTCTGCACTTACCTATCTTAAAGTCTTCCGCGCTCTGAATTTAAGTATCAGAAACCCCCAGGTTTCTGAGAAACTGTGTTTATCGACAAAACTTTTAAAAGACTATTCACCCCCCCCCCCCCCCCCTCTAGTCTTTTACTTTGCCGTTATCTGGACCAACAAATTCCACACTTGGTATTGTGGAAGGAGATTCACAATTTAAAATGAATTGAAAATGAGTGAACTAGGTAACTTGTATGTCTCAAATATGTACTAATATCATGTGTGCAAAATTATAAAAATCTAATAAACGAATATTCGCGGATATATCCCATCTGATCCACTCCTAACATATATGAAAAATCATATCAATTATCCAATCTGTTAGCTAACTGACTGATCATTTGAGCAATCTAATTTCAGGTAGCGGAAACGTGTGTGATCGTACCAAATTCACTACTTCTAAATGAAGGATAAATGTTAGGCTCTCATGTAAAGTTGGTTTGGTAATACATGTTTAAGTCCTGAGCTCAAGCTTCCTTATGGTAAGCCGGACTACTTTCATGAATCAATGGTAGCCATGGATAAAGATGTAAATGAAATAAGGTCAACAACTTTTCCTATATTCGTATTCTAAGTCAACTATGAAGGATCTGAATTACAGTCTTACAAGCTTGTCTATAGTCATCGGGATTCTGATATTATCATCAATGAAGTATTTGTATGATCGAATAAGATAATTTAGATCTCAACGGAAATCAACCTCACTAGTATAGTGGTGACTTAAAGATGTTAACATGAGGTTATCTAAATCCCAAGGTCCGGGATGGTTAGAGTTGTACATGTTGTTAGCCCAAAGATTATAAGGCTCATTGTCCACTCTAGTGCCGATCATTATCGTACAAGTAGCATAATGTCTCGATAGTTTAGTCGTGTATATACATATGTGTGTGTGTGTATTGAGTATAGGGACCTTGAATGATGTATGATGTATTCACATTTAGACTTGGAGGGTCTACATGTAATTAATTGGATCACTCATATATGTTCTATTAGTTATTAAATAAAGTGCAGGGACCAGTTTGCAATTTATCAGAAGTTGCAAATATGATACTTTGGGCATATCATTAAGGCTATTATAATAATATAAGTATCATATATACTTGGTAAAAGCTTATCATCATTTTTTGTATCATTGGAACACTTTAAAGTATTCAATTACAGTTGTTCTGGGACAAAATGAGTAACAGTATAAACACATATACACCTCTAACCTCTACACAATGGTTTCTTCTTTGAGATCTTGTTTATCTTCGGTTGCTTTCTTTTTAACCTCTTTGTTCTTTCCCCAAAGGACACAGAATAATCCTCCAATCAGTAGCATACTTCCACAAATACTGGATTAAGACAGAAAAGTTGACCCCTTCTTGATTATAAAATGTGTGCAAAATGCTCAATGGAAAATGAAAAGATGCATGTAACATTTTATATAACAAACAAGTGCAACAAGAATAATCAAAAGTTTGTCAGGCAACGTTTAAATGAAAACTTTTATAGAGTTCGAGGCTATTTTGTAGGGGTTGGGAGGATTGTTTTTGCTTGCACATGGATTACTTATTGGGATCAATTTGCTGAAAATAATTTAGGTTGCTTGGTACTTCTAGAGTTAACTAGCATTTACGTAATAAATGTGTTAAGCATTTTTATATAATAATAAAATTTATGATTGGAAAAAGAAAAAACCTTCAAAAATAAATGAACGAGAGAAAATCACGTTAACAAAATCAGAATTTCAACCCTACACATTCTATTAAAAACGTGACACATGTGCACACCAGATTCAAATTGAATAAGTATGACAAACATGCCAGATTTAAATTTAATTGAAAATTTAGTCACATTTTTTGCTTATTATGCTATACTACTCCGTCCGTCTTGCTAAGCTTGTTCCCTTTCTTTTCGGCATTGTTTTAAGACAATTGATAGTTTAGTATTTGTTGTAATAGAGATAAATGAAAAATAATGAGAAAAAAGTATGAGAAGTAGGAGAGAGAAACGATAAAACATGAAAAAATATCATTTTTAAAAGATGAGTTGTACGGACTTGTACAAACTTCGCTCTCGTTAGTGCGGGTGATTTAAATGGATAGCTTACACATGGTGTGTGGTGGTCGTAAAACGAAAAACAAGGTGGGGGCTCCACCGCATGTAGTGGCTGGGGTATTAGGTATTTGGGATTCTTCTGTATGTGATAGCGGTGGTGATGATGGCATTTCTTGGTTGGGCAATCGATCAGATTTAGGTTTACAGCACCAGCGACTGCAATTCAAGCTACTTGGCATCCGAATAAAGTTGTTGATGTTGTTGAGCTGGAGAATTGAGCGGAGAGTCGTTAGATGTTGCTACTACTGGGGTCAACTTGGAGATTCTGTGGCAATTAATGAACCAACTGAGGGCCAACCATGGGTTGATGTCATTCGTGGGAATCAGCTCTCGTCCCATGGAAAACTTATGGAGTTCTCTGCTCCTCTGGCGGTGGACGGTGAGATTGAAGTTGAGATTCAAACGACAAACATCAAATCTGAGTTGGATTGTTGGGACAACTTGATTATGTTTGCCTTGGGAGAGGACCTATCAATGAACGCTGCGAAACAATTTATGACTACGGTATGGAACTTTGTATCTCTGGTGAAGTTATATCATCATGACGAGGGCTATTTCATTGTGAGGTTTAAGTCTGCTAAGGATAGGGATGAAGCAATTATGGCAAAATGCCCTTATACTATTTATATTATGCCAATGTTTTTGAGACAACGGACGCGTGATTTTGTGCTTAAAGAGGATTTGTTGAGGGATGTGCCTCTATGGGTAACTATCCCTAGTCTTTCTTTGTATTTATGTGGGGATTCAAGTTTGGGGAAAATTTCCAGTGCAGTTGGTAAGCATCTGATCTTATGCTAGAGTGCTCATAGAAGTTGATTTTACACAACCTCTAAGGGATCATGTGATGATTAGAACTGGTGTGGATGCCATGTTCAAGCAGAATGTGGAATATGAATGGAGGCCTTTGTACTGTAATGCTGGTCTTAAGATGGTCCATGACTGTTCTTTGAAGAATAAAACTGTTGTTGTGAATAGATGTCCTGCATCTAAACCTAAGGGTACACAATGGCAGGCTAAACATACTAATGATACTGGAAAGAAAGCCTCAAGTTCAGGGAGTGTGCACCTTACTACCCTTGTTACTACTGTAGTACTTGTGGTACTGGTGCAATATCAAAAACTAATAAAGGGGAAGAACATGTGGTTTGCAATGATTATGTTCAAAATGGTGAAGTTCTATGTAATAGTGCCTCAAAGGCTCTGCACATTAAGAGTGATGTTGCAGTTTCTTATGATAAGGTTCCATGATAATCACATGGAATGTTCGGGGGCTAAATAAAGCTACAAGGTGTAATGAGATAAGCTCGCATCTCAAATTAAACTGTGCATGTGTAGCTTTATTATAAACTAGAGTAAAAAGATTAGTCGGGCTAGTAGAATTAAGAAGAAGTTGGGAAAGTGGAATAGTGCAGATAACTATTCCTCTCATGCTAATGGATGCATTTGGTTGTTATGGGATGCTGCTAGAATTGATTTTAAATTTGTTTGCTCTTCTACTCACTATATACATGGGAGTTTATATTTATTATATGGAATTATTTTGGTCCTGGTTTACTATCATATATGTTTTCAATCAGTTGGAGTTGAGGAGGCATCTATGGAGATATTTGGCTACTCTAGCAGCGGGCATTCAGGATGTTTGGTGTATTTCAGGTGATTTTAACAATGTACTATATGTGAATGATAGATTGGTGGTTATGGGGTTAATGCAACTGTGTTTAGTGATTTAGCTTGTATGATGGATAGTGTAGGGATTTTTTAATGTCCAACTGTTGGGGACCATTTTACATGGTCCAAAAGGCATAGATGATGTGACAATGAAATGTGCAAAATAGCGTCTTTTAGGCCGCCGTTTTTTAGATTGATATTTGTATCGTTTTATAATGATTACCAACTTTGTGTGTATTTTGTAGGTCATGATCGTGTTCTTGAGGAATTCCACGATTTCAGGCACGAAAACGACATAATTGTGCGAAATCGAGAAAGTTAAGCAAATATGCCGGATTGGCCATTGCACGGAGTTCGAGGAGCCAAAACATATCATGCGACCAACCAATGCGAAGATAATTGAAGATGCAACAACTTTGTAGAAGACCACTTTTCTAGGAAACGAAGTTACAAAGCCCGAAATCGAAGAACGAAGAAAACAAAGTCGAATCTGCAGGAATCCAAGTCGGCGGCCACCAGGGGACCGCAGAAGGCCTCTCTACGGTCACCAGTCATGCTTCTGATATTCTCGAGCTTTTCATGGCTGTCGACTAAAGCCTTCCAGTAAACCTTCCTTACTGATCAATGGCGGCCAGAGCTTGGATTCTTCAGTATAAATAAGACCTCAGGGTCTCATAATTCTATACCGCTCACAAAGCAGCTCTCCTGAGAGAGAACCAGTCCTCGGGGAAGTGAAACCCAAAACCGCTGGCCGTCAGGCACCAGAAGGAGGAAACCCTAGAAGCAGCACGAAGACATCAGAGACTAAGCTGCTGCTTCTTCTTCTTCTTCTTTCTTTCTTTCTTTTCTTGTTCTTTTCGATTTCTATCTTTAGATATGAGTAGCTAACTTTCTCTTGTAAAGGCGAACCGCCGTAACTCTGCTTTTTGCTACTTCTTTATATACCGTGATATATTAATGGAATAGTTATAAACGTAAATCGTGGTTATGCAACCCTATACATCCTTCGTGGTGTGATGTTCTGCTGAGTGACACAGTTTTATTGAGCGAGTAGGGTATTGCCGTCTTGTGTGCCTTAACCGATAGTATTATGCCCTGCTGTCGTTAGAGGTAATCGCGTAGGATTTTAGCTAGGAAGTTGGGAGTAGCATAGCAGAGGGAGGTTGGGGATCCTTTACACCTTTCCCATCATCGATTACATCTGATCAATTTAGGGTTACTGCGATTTAATTAATCTGGCTGCGATCAATCTGTTTACTTTTCTGCATACAATTTACAAACGATATTTGCTTGTTCCTATGCTAAGTGTTCATGGAGAAAGACTTCCCGAGTCAGCTTTCCGCTATAAACTGTGGATTTGAGAACTTCCGACTTATAAATTTAATCTTGATTGTATTTAGGGATTAGAGTTTCTACAACGAAAATCGAAATCTCTGAGTGCACATCAAAATTTGGCGCCGCTGCTGGGGACACTTGACCGCTCAAGCAAGTTTCGATCGTCCGAGATAAGTTGAAATCTTTATTTTGCTTTATAATTTATGCACTGTCTTTTAATTCGTATATCATAAACCCAAAAAAATTATAAAAACGTCTGGAAATCATCCTCCATAGCAAAAACCCAAAAATATTTTCTTTTTCCTATTAGTTTACTTTCTTATTAAAAAAAAATCCAAAAACACGTAATTTTAGATTTCTGTTTATTTTCCTTTTAGTATTATCTATACATATCTGCAAAAGTTTGTCTGTTAGTCTTTATGCAAGGCAGGAGAAGTGCGGGAACACCAGTAGTACCATTTAAAGACGACATAGATAAGCTCGAAAGGCGGAAATTTCCTACTACCATCATGGAGTCATCTAGCAATATGGGTGGAGAAGAAAACAGTAACGACAATCCATCTAGGAATGCCGCAACTTCTGAACTTGAGCAACTGCTTAAGATTCGACTTGAAATTCAAGCTGAGAGAGAAGAACTGGAACAGGAAAGGCTAAGGATAGATGAGGAAAGATTAAGGTTAGATGAGAACCGAAGAAGGGATAACTATGCAAGGGTAGAACTAGTGGACGAAGACGGCAGACCCATGCGCGACTACGTTGTGCCAAGGCTTACACCGCATGCCTCGAGCTTCTATCTGGAGAGGATTGCGAGAGAATATGATCTGAAAGGAACTCATCTGAATGAACTACCACACTTCTACGGGAACCCAACTGAGGACCCGATGCACTTTATGAGGGAATTCTACACAATAGTTGGAGGTATACCATTGAATGGGCTCACGAAATGTCAACTTAGAAGAAGGGTTTTCCCTAGCTTCCTTAAGGACAAGGCAAAGAACTGGCTCATCTCACTACAGCCGGGCAGCTTGACTACATGGGACGAGGTTTTCAACAAGTTTATGCTCAGATACTTCCCATTGAAGAAGACATCCGACACAAGAGCGGATCCAAAACTTCAACCAATTTGACAGAGAAACCTTTCACGAAGCATGGGAAAGATATAAGGATCTACTTGACAGATGCCCAATGCACTCTTACGCGCTCTTTGACAAAGTCAACAACTTTTACAACGGAATTGACTCTATCAGACAAGCACTCATCGATGGAGCATGTCAAGGAAACCTGCTAGCTAGACGCACCCCCAAGAAGGATTTGGGAAGTGTGCGAGAACCTTAGTGAGAACTCTATGCAGAAAGGACAAGGAAGAAGGGTGGTTACTAAGGAGGTTAGGGCAATCGAGGAAACCCCTTGGAAACAGATTAACAGGAGAATTGAAGCCATAGAGATAAGGATGGGAAGGAAGGATGTTGTGAATGAAGAACCGGAGGAATCGACACAATTGGAAGAAGCACACTACGTGCAAGAGTCAAGTAAATGGAGATCGAGAAACCAACCGGTAAACAGCTTTATTCCCCAACACCCTCTTTTATCATAACGTACTGGATCGAGCTTGAACCCACCTGAAATACCACCTAAACCACCCACTGTGGCACCTGTCCCCACACCACCACCGAAGCCGTCACAAAGCCTACTCAAACCATCCTCCATGGAAGAAAAAATAGATACTATAATGAAGGAGATGGGAGATACCAGGAAATTTGTGAAGCAACAGGGTGAATTTACCGCGAGAACCAATTCCTTTATCGCCAAGGCTGAGGATAACTTCAGGATAACCGACAACACCTTGAGAAGAATGAAACTGAAGATTGGTCAAATCGCCAAGGAAGTAGGGGAACTGCAACAGAACAAAGACAAGCTGCCGGGTCACACCGAGAAAGCCATGATGATCATTGAAGCTGCCAAGGTAACAGGAACCGGAGGACAGAACTGTTGGGGTATAAACCGCTCAACACCAACACTACCACTGCAAGCAACCTAATCCAAGCTCCGCCTCCAACTTGAAGTCCGACAAGAGAACGTCAGAAAGAGCACAGAAAGGATTTTGGGAAGTTAGAATGGGTTGCCGGATTAGGTCAATCCGGTGAAACTTCACTCGAAGGAGAGGTGGTAGCTCAATGCAATAGTAATGGGAAAGGTATTATGCTTGAACACTTAGGGATTGTTGCTTACCTTAAGGTCTTGGACCTTGTCTTTGTATTTATAGTTATCATATACTCATGAGGTAGCTCATAAGATGATGCAGTGTACGATCGATTTGGACACCAATGCTACCTTTGGCCCATGGCCCATTAGTGAAAATGGTCAATACCGATAAGTGGGCACAGGAGGGTAGTTTGGACCTTTTCCTCTGAGTCTTATTCACTTTGTTGGGTCCGTGTAAGTCCCTCGGACGGATCTGCTGCTTGGTTGATCGCGCCTTGGGTAACTCTGGATGTCCGAGCTAGAGTTTCACGAAGTATCTCGATGGTTACATTATACGTTTGGGCTTATCGTGATGGTGGCGTCGAGATTCTCTCGTGCGGTTCGTTAACATCTCTGTCTTGACATGGTCGTTTGGAAGTCCTTTCCTTAGCCATTTCGGACTAGCTGTGGGGATGTAGTGACCTCAACTTTGGTCAATTCACTTTAGGCGGACCATGTGAGGTCGGACCCGATCTTGGATTGGCTAGTTAAGCCGTGATGCGCTTTAGGACACGCTCTATGGCGCCCTTAACGGATTGGAAATATTTCCGTATCAACATATGTCCCCCCCAGTTTCCAAGTATCTTAGTAGAAGATAGTTGGTAACTATGAGGATCGATCGTGTACGTGGGCGTGTCCAATCGTTAATTAAGAGAAAAGAAAGAAATCCTTTTTGTCGTGATCCGTCGTCGTGTCCTCGAGGATTATATCTCTTCCCCCCTTTAGTCTACGATCAGTTATCGCATAAGCGGCAGTAGAGGAAAAAGGTATATCCGAGATATATGTGTCCGAAATGCAGTTAGGATCGGCGTAGCTATCTGAAGTCCGTTGGGCCGATTGTTGAATTTGTCCACTTCGTAAGCCCAAGAGGCCCAATAGGTTGTCCGTTCGGCCTACGGGAGAAAGATCCCGAGTAAAGAGACGCGGCCGTTGGATCAGGACGACATCAACGGTTGGGGTTCAAATTCAAGCGACGTGACTCTTGGCTATCCCATATTGCCCTTATAAATAGTCAGCCCCTCAGTCATTTTCACACTTTTAGCAATCTCGAAACTCAGAGCAATCTTTAAGCAATTCAAACCACGCAAGGTCGATCCGAGCAACTGGGAAATGTAAGACTTTTGGGCCATCAAGCTGAGATCTGTAACCTCAGTGCATTACCCAAGTTCGATCATCCGTGGAACTTCCCTGTTTGGATATTAGCAAGTAAGTACACTTCTTTGGCCTCGTTTAAGTTGCCTGTATTCGCTATACGCCTATCGCATGTCTAGTGTAGCTTCCTTGCGCTTGTAATTGTGCTGTCTTGATGGTGACTCTTGCGATGCCTTTGGTTTAGACGATAGTTGATGTGTTTCTTCTGCATGCTCATAATATGCCAATTTTCCTCATTGATGTCTTGTACTTTCATTTGATAAGTCCCGTCCGACACAACCTGTCTTGACAATGCATGTTTACTTGTAAATCAGTGTGGGTTGTGGTATTTGCCCATAAATTTTTTCTTTTGTCATCGTGCCACAAGAGGCAGATCGCGGTGCCAGTGGCACAGCTGCGTGTGCCGGTGTCTTGGGGTCCCTGTCCTTCTGTGTATAGAAAATCTTAGGGTTTAAACTTTTTCGCGGACCTCTGGACTTAATAAGACATGTAAATGAACTCTCGGACAATAACAATCATCGTTTCTGATCCGTTTCCTTCTGCCCTAGGATGTCCGGGAGCGATAGTCAAAACGTCCACGAGGCGCGGGATTACCAGGATGGAGTAGGTTTGGGCGATGAATCCGTGGACGTGAACGTGTCCGTAGGAGACTATCTCGTGGATGTCCTTTCTTCCAGAGATTCGGCGCTAAACACGGACCCGTAAACGATTAATCCTCAGCGGCAGACGGGCCCGATGGTGGCAGTGTTGATGAGTCTCGAACGTTGGTCCAATCTCGGACTATAGGCGGTGTGGGAGGGCCTATAGATCCGAATGCGCTTCAACTTGAACGGGCAGGCGACAGCGGGCATGAGGCTGATGACGTGGAGATGTTCGAGGCCGGAGTGGAGGACCGTGTTCTGGTAGAAGCAGGTCCGTCCAAGCCGAGCACGTCCGGAAGACCCGAAGGTGTCCTCGAGGACGAAGAAGGTGAGGAAGAGGAAGGTGAGGGCGAGGAGGAAGAAGAAGAGGATCTCCATCACTCGTCCCTCTAGGCGATCGATCGGCGGATTGCATTACACCTGCTGCGCCTCGGTCAATCTTCAATTAATCGAGGTCGTGGTGCAAAAAGGCTTGAGTCGAGTTCTGCGTCTGCATCCATTGTTACCATAGTGGATCAATTTGGAGAATTAAATGCGGACGGGCTTCTTCCCTCGTGTCCATCCGGGGTTAGGCGGAGGACATCCCCGAGTGGAGGCGGAAGTGGAGATCCACGATTAGTAGAAATCATGATTCCGAGCAGTCCGCCTTCTACAATCCGCCCGCCGGGTATATGTGCGTGCATGAGGTGGCCTTCTCCTGCGGATGGAAGATCCCCATTGCTACGGAGCTGAAAAACATCCTGAACCATATTGGTATAGGTCCGAGTCAGGTTATCCCCAAGTCCCTGGGTAACCTTATTTGCTTTGTAGTTTTTTGTAAGAAGAAAGGGCAGCCTGTAAACTTTGAGAATTTTAGGCAGCTCTTCCATGTCTCGTTCAGTCCAGGGAATCCACTATTCTATACTTTCATGAATAGGAAACCTTACAACTTTATCTCGGACTCCATCTCGTCGTTGGGGTCGAAGTGGTGGGACAAGTACGTTTTCGTTCGCATGGCTCTGAAACCAGGAGAGTCCGAGAGGCAGCGAGAAAAGTGGGGACTGCCCACAAAGTTTCTGAGGGAGAGCATCCCGGACTGGCGCCCTCTTCCAAAGAATGTGGCTCCGTGGGTGGCGGCAATCCACAAAAAGTATGACCCACCTACTTATCCGTTTCACGGATTAATCTGTCAGCCACTTCCCTACCTTTGCGGACTAACCGGTGAAGTAGATGTGGGAGGGAAGACGGACTTGATGAAATCCGTTGACTGGAGACTTGGCATTTTTTCTTCTTAATTATACTCTATTTTGATCACAAGTTTCCGCAATTCCGATAATCCTTCTTTAACCCGCCTGTTTCTAACGCCCTTGGTTTATTGTGCAGCTCACTGGTTTAACTACATCATGTCGACTCTCGGAGAGAAGAAGAGGTTGCAGAGGGAACAACAAGCTTTGGAAGTCGCGGCTAGTCAAAGGACCAAGATCATTAACACTTCCGCGGGTCTGCCCATGTTGGATTCGAAAAATGCTGCTGTGTTCGCCGCCGAAGAAGAAAGGCGAACAAATTTGGTGAAGACTCGAGACCTGGCGGTGCACGATAAGGTAAGGCTCTCACCGCGGAGCGCCACTGCCAACACTCGAGCTCCACCCCGAGACGTGCTTATGCGGGACGCCATCGTCTCGGGACAAAAGAGGGCGGCAAGCTCGGAGGCTCCTGCTGCTGCGAAGAGGCAGCAGTTGTCCGCTGTCCTTCCTGTGGACCAAGCTGCTCTGGACAAGGAGTACGAGCATGCTTGCGGACTCCCAGAAATGGAGCGAGTCGGAGGGTTGGATGCTCTATACCAGCAGGTAAATAATCTGTCTTTAGTTTACTCGTTTTGTTCTTAATGTGATACAAATATAACTTGTATCTACTCGGGTGTTTCCCCAGCTTGGGTGTTTCATCAAGGCCATGCAGTGGAAGGCCAGTGAACGGGCCACCATCGAAGAGGATCTTCATAATCTTTGTGTCGCATCCAGCGAATGAAGCGGAACAATGACGGTGGAGATAAAGCTGAAGGAGAAAGAGGTGAACTTCCACAAGCTTAAGACCAGTTGTGAGAAATTTAAGGCGGAAATCGACCACCAGGAGAGATTAAATCGATAAAGCGATCTGAGCTTTCACGAATTTAAGAACTTCTGGTGGTGGCCTCAATATGTCCGTCTTTACGCCGGCCGTGACTTCTTGAGGTCTGCTTCTTTCAAGTTCCTGACGTCGGACAAGTCGGATGCCGCCCGACTGGATGGGTTTGTGTCCGCGATCGGACGGTGCGATCGAGGACTTATTACGCTGGATTTTGGAAGGCGGAGGATTAATCCTTGCGGATCGAACAGTGTCGAAGTGCCCGTCGATAGTGTCTCAGACGGCGATTGGTACATGTGAGTTACGTGGGCGGTCACCGAGGAAGGCGAGATTGAGATCCAGAACGGCGGGCCTTTCCTTCCTAGGTTCGTCCCGGAAGCTCTCCTGAAAGTGGGCCTTGTACCCTTTAACGATTATCGAGCTTTCCTGCAAAAGTGGTTTGCCCTACCTGCCCGCGTTCTCGATCTTCCCGCTGATTTCGACTTGTTTGCCCACGCTCAAGCTCTTGCTGCGGAAGCCACCAATTGGTGAGGAAGCTGTCGAAGCGGTGGGGCCGAATGAGAAGTCCGGGGTATGCCCCGTTAGAAATTCTGTATTTGCTAACTTTTTCTGTTGTATTTGCATATTTTGATAACTCGGAATATCCTTCCACATTATGACAATGTTCCGTATTCTATCCGAGGAGATGAACCTCCTATGCTTCCGAACGTTTACTTTCTCTCTTCTTCGTTCCTTTCTTTATCCGTCGTTTATAAGCTGAGTTATTATAAATTACCCATCTCTTAAGAGCATGGACCGCTGGAGATGGTATCTGATGTAGAAATAAGACCATCATCTCTCCGATACCCGGACGGTTCGTCCCTTGGGATGCGAGATTCTTCTAGAGGGAGGAAGGTGAAATAGTGAAATAGTCATTATGACTACGTCTTTTCATCTTCTTAGTCGTCGGATGATTGACAGATGTCGAGATCTGAAAGACCCGTTGCCACTATAAATAAGGGTGTGGTAATTTTCCTTTTTCACTGTTGTACCTTCCCTCACTCTTTCTTGCATTTTACCTACTTTAGTATCCAGCGGAAGTCGGTGTTCTTCAGAATGTCAGAATCGGGCGATGAAGAGTATAGTCACTGGGTGAACTGCGCCTGCGGGAACATGCATCCGCCCATTTATCCGGGTAGAGGCACATGAAGACCTATCGTCTGGATTTGGCGATCCCCTCGATGTCGAGGATAGCTAGGAGATTGGTGAGGAGAGGAGCGGACGAGGCTGATCCGTATAAGGATCTGTCTTGCAATGAGCTCGTCGGGCCGAGTGGAGGCTCGGAATCCCAAGGCTCGACTTCCGGGGTTTGGTGAGGGAGCAAGGCGGGGTATGCCCCGTGAATGCGTGTACTGCTCTTCAGGCCTTTTCATATTGTTCTTCTATTATGTAAATGTTCGGATAATTTTGTTTATAAAATTCGAACTATTTTTCCTTGGATGGGATCTCCGTCTTTTCCTTCTTGCAGACCTCGTCGGGTGACACTGACGCATATATTTCTTGTAAAAACTTGGCTAAGAAACTCGGACGTAGTTGATGGGCTTGTTTGGGCTTGATTGGATAAACCCGTCTGGCCCAACACTGTTCAACCCAAATAAATAGTTTAAGCCCATTGTCGACATCGAAGTTCTGACGTGTCGGACGCCCATTGGTTCGCCACTTCTATAAATACTGCGGATCCCGCTTGGCCTTAGTCGTGCAAATCCAACTTCCACTTTCCAAATCTACTCAATAGCAAAAGGACGGTTTCTTGAATAGTTTCCCCCTCTTGACTCCCGTCCACTCTCAAATCGGCATTTATCCTGAGTTTGAGAGTGGAGTGGTCTAGAGGAAAATCGTTGAAGATCAGTTCACCTAAGAGCATAGATCTCAGTTTGAATGTATATCTACCCGTCTTCTCTACTTTCTTCCAACCCTACTTTAGTGGTTCAAATCTGTCTTACATTGGAAATGGTTTCTGAATTTCAAGAGAGTTTGAATTTCTAAAGCCGGTGAGGCGGAAATCTCTTCCTGTCTGCACTTTGTTTTCCCTGGATATAGGACTTGCATTCCATGTTTCGGTGGTGTCCTGAAGGATTCCGGCATGCTTAACCGTTCTCTTGTGTGCAGGTAGATCGAATTCCTGGCCTCCGCGGAAACAAGACTTTTCCGCTTTGACACGGAGGAAGCTTTTTCCTACGGGGAACGATCTTTGCTGGGAGATGACGTATCTCCAGAGACATTTTCTGCCTTTTTCTTGTAGCGTCTGGATATCGATCCGTGATTGTAAATTGTACAGACAACATTAAGTGTAATTCGTCTATGTATGAACGAGATCTCTTGCTTTCTTTGTAGCTAATCGAACATTAGAAATCGAAAGATAGAGGTTGTATTGATTTGACGGAAATTCAATTACAACTTGGGGGCGCTATGGCCAATGACAAAAGGTTCAAAAAAGCGAAGCGGCCAGAGTTCCGTATGAGATGGTTGATATTGAAATGATCAATCGACATGATGGAGCTCCGCAATTTTCTTCAAGCATAGAACTTGGAGGTTTCTAGCATTCCACGGGCCTTTGAGGAGATGTCCGTTCTCATCTTCTAATACATAAGCGCCATTTACTTTGCCCCGACAATCTTGTAGGGTCCTTCCCACTTGAGCTTGAGTTTTCCAACATTGCTCGAGATGTCGGCCCGTCAGACACTAGGTCCCCGACTTGCAAGTTCTTTGCATGAGCGTTCTGTTGTAGGCTCGAGCGGCGGTTGCACGATACCTAAGGATGTTAGCGATTACATCGGACCTTTTCATTCAAACATGTCATTTCGAATATCCGAGCTTCTCGGTTTCCTTGTCTTCAAACTCTTGGATTCTCAAAGTCTCCACGATCTCGGATGGTATGGCCTCTGAACCATACACCGAGGAGAAAGGAGTTTCTTTGGTCGCGATCCGTGCGGTGCGATCGCCATATGCCTTCAATCGTCTTGACTTTCTTCGAAGTTCTCAATCGCTTCTCGAGGATCTTGACTATTGTTTTGTTTGTGGATTCACTGTCCATTGGCTTGCGGGTATCAGCAGATGTAAATCGTTGCTCGATTTTGAAGGGCCTTGACCATTCCTTGACTATGTCACGAGGCTGGGCACCATTGTCGAGGCGAGAATCTGGGCGAGCCAAAGCGACAGATGATATTCTTCAAATAAAGGTCCGCTTTTCGACTCTACGTAATGGTCTTATGACCTCGGCTTTTACCCATTTGGTAAAGTATTCCACAGCTACAATGAGAAACTTCTTCTGCTGGGTACCCCTCGGAAATGGTCCGACAATGTCGATACCCCACTGATCGAACGGACACGCTATGATTGACGGAATCATAGGGTTCGTCGGGCGATGTGGGATGTTTGCGTAATATTGGCAATCCTGATATCTCCGGGCGTGGTTGGCGGAATCTTTAGATGGTGGGCGATAATAGCCTTGTCGTATGATTTTCGGGCAAGGTCCTCCCGGAATGACTCCCGACTTAGTTGTGTATCTCTTCAAGCACGGTCTGTGCTTCTTGTGGGTTCAAGCATCTCAAGTGGGTCCCGGAAAAAGATCTTTTGTACAGATCATCACCCATTATAAAATATCTGTTTGCTCGGCACTGCACACTCCTTGATTCTTTCGGATCGGCCGGCAAAGATCCGTCCTTGAGATAGTTAAAAATGTCAGTCATCCAGTTTTTCCCCATGTCAAGTATCATGACCTTGATGGAACTCATGACGGATGAGTCGATAATGGTGAGTAAATTACTCTCCTTGTGTCCAAAGCATTATGTGATCGTATTTTGCGAAGGCATCTCTTTCGTTCAAACTCATCAAACTTTTCGGTGAATTCCTCGAGTGGTGGCCTCATTCTTGAGTAGCTCGGATACTTGATCATCGAAGGACCCTTTGTGGCAAAATTTCCTGAAAATTGGGCTTCGACAAGTTGTGAGTCCGTGTAAGCTTTGACCTTCCGGGCTTGGAGAGACTTGGCCAGTCGTAGCCCCATTAAAAGTGCCTCATACTCGGCCTCATAGTCGAGTTCCGCGCCCTACTTGGCTCTTATAGTAGATTCAATTCCTCCCACTCTTCGGTGGAAGAACCATCGACTTCAATGTCCGAATATCGGAAGGATGTTTTTTGATTTGGAGTTCTCCTGCGAGCTGCTGAGGTTCCGCTCTTGGTTCATTCCCTCCAGTGATTTTCGTTCTGATGCTATCCGAACTGGGATCTCTGGGATCATCATCAAGTAGAAACATTTGATTGAACCGAGTTTCCCCCTCTGACCAAGGGAAGGGCCGATTGATGAACTGGGCTTCCTCAGGGTTTTCTGGGTTGAACTGGAGAAATTTGGATTTGACTATATGTTTGGTGACTAAGCACTCGAACAACGGCTTGTCGGACTTTCTGAATCCTTCTGGGTAATCTGCTAAGAAGTCGGCGAGGACTGAGCCTTTTTGGGTGAACTGGTAGCAAATGTCGTATTCATGAGCTCGATCGCCACTTAGAGAGTCGTCCAGTTGGTTGGGCTTTCCTAGGACTGTTTCAAAGGTTCCGTGGTCGACTACTATTTTGTGAGACTTAAAGTAAGGTTTTAACTTGCGCGGTATAAACTAAAGCGTGTCTGAGTTTCTCGATCTTCACGTATCTTGTCTCCGCCCCAGCAAGGGCTTTGCTAAGATAGTAGATCGGCAAATGCTCGTTAGCTTGAATCCGTATTAGAACGGAACTCATTGCCTCTTCCGTAATTGCTAGGTAGAGGTAGAGTGGTTCTCCTTCGACGGGCTTGGAGAGCAGTGGAGGGGAATGGAGGTATTCTTTCAACTTTTCGAAAGCCTCAGAACATTCCGTGGTCCACAAAGTTCTCTCCTTTCAGGAGGGTTTTGAAGAACGGAAGATTTTTCTCGGCTGACCGGGAAATAAAACGACTTAAGGACATGAGACTTCCTATGAGCCGCTGTACCTCATTGAGGGTTTTCGGGTGTGGCAGATCTAGGATCGCCTTGATTTTCTCGGGATTGGCGCTGATTCCCCTTTCCGTGACCATGTATCCGAGGAATTTTCCTCCTTTCACTCGAAAGTGCATTTTCCGGATTGATTTCATCCCATACTTCGCGGGATGGAAAAGCAATTGTTGAGATGCTCAATATGCTCTTCCTCGATCTTACTTTTAACGAGCATGTCGTCTCGTAGACTTCCATCGTCTTCCGATCTCGTCCTTGAACATTTGGTTTACCGATCATTTGGTAGGTGGCTCCCGCGTTCTTGATCGACGGCATCACCTTGAAGCGATACTCCTCCCGCGAAGAAGGCCGTTTTCTTAACGTCCTCCTTGCCATCCGAATTTGGTAGAAGCCTTGGTATCGTCCATGAAGCTCGGCGGCGCATCCGGAGGTAAGTCGACTAGTTGATCTATCCGTGGCAATGAATCACGGATCCTTGGGGCAAAACTTGTTCAACCTTGTGAAGTCATTACATTCGCCACTTGCTTGGCGACTTTTCACCGAACAACATTGCAAACCGGTCGAGTGGCGGACTTCCTCGATGTATCACGCTTTAGAGTCGATCGACTTGGCGGATATGATGGCATCCTTGATGGGGCCAAAGTCTTTCCTTTTACTCGGATGTATTTGACCAAGGATCCATGTTCGACGGTGAACTATAACTCGTGGTCGATTCCCTTGGTCGGTACTCGGTGAACACATCATGTTTTCTGAGGCAAGCGATGAGCTTCATCTCTACTTCCACATTCATTTCGGTCCCGATCTTTGTTTTCTTCTCGGGATCGCTTGATAATCTCGATCTCTTTGAGGGTCTCATGGGGCTCGATTCGCATTGTTCTAGGAAATTTTTCCTTCTGGCTTCCTACGCCGACTTGTGAGTCCTCCTTTCTGGGAGGAGGGATAGTAGGTGCGTCGGGAGTCACGGTGATTATGCATAGCATGGGCGCCCTTCTTGTGGACATGATATAACATTCCCAAGCTTCTCGACATTCCAGAGCTCTTGTCCGACTCAAAGGCGTTGGGAACTTCATCTGTTGTGGAAGTAGATGAAACATTTCGGGCTGGTTGAGACACAGGCGTCCAGAAGATGGCCTTTGTAGTCGAAGTTTGTTCGACCACCACAAAGCGGACTTCTTGTGTCACCTCATTGAAAGGTACTGAGAGAACATGTAACATGATACTTAGAGGGTCGTCAGTTCCTCCTCGAATCCTAATATGGAGGTGTGCACTGCCATATCGGACTACTAATGCCATCTAATCCAGTGTCCTTTTAGAGATGATGTTCGAGGAACTTCCAGTGTCAACCAAGATCTTATTCACTCGGTAGGTTGCAATGGTCAAGGAGACCACTAGTGGGACATATGGGTTTTCGATGTCTTCTCCCCCTGCCGTAGGAGGAGAAATTTCACTGTCATCGAATGATATGGCGTTAGTTCCTAGAATTGCCGGACTAGCATATGCTTTCGTCGTTGTTTGGAGGTTTCTTGTGCACCCTTGCGTTCTGCTATCTCCCCGTTGGTCCTCCCGATAGTGTTGATCACCCATTGTATGGGGCATTTTCCATTCGATATCGTCGATATCGGTAAGAACGTTGGTCCAGATGGGGCGGATAGTTGGTTGGCGGAGGGGGCAAAGGCAAGGAGTGGGGCGGTGGTTCCGTCATCCTCTCATCTCTCCTTTGCTCTGTTCTATCTTGTCGTACTGGTTCGTCCTTATAGATATGCTCCTTCAATTTTCCATCCCTTATCAGGTGTTCCACTTCTGTCTTCAGCTGAATGCAATCGTCTGTTTCGTGTCCGCGACACTTGTGAAACTTCTGATAGCCTTTGCGTTCTTGCTCTTCTGGCCATTGTGAGGGGCTTAGGCCGTTGGGAGACGTCGACTTCTTCTCAACAATAGTTGCCAAGATGTCGGATCTTGTACATTGAGGGTATAATCCGCATATCGTCTTGGCGGACTTCTCCTGTGAAAACCTCATCTCTTTGATCCTTCTTGAATCGAACTTGTCGAGGCGTTGGTCTTGTTTTCACGGGCCTTTCTTGGTGGCCCTCCTTTGGAATTTCATAATCTTCTCCATACATCACTTCCTCACAGATGTCTTCTAAGTACTTTTAAGCGCTTACTTCTTGACTTGAGAGTTTTCTTGAGTTCCGTTGAGAGTATTAGCATACGGTGTCGGACCCGTTCTTTAATCTTGTGGCTCGGCTTGAAGAACCTCCGTGAAATCGATCCAAGAAAGTCCTTAGATCCTCGTGCTCTCCACTATAACGCTTGCTAGGTGCTCCACGATGCGTTTTCTCCTCTTGGATTTGCGAATCGAGCCGAGAATTTAGAAGAGCGAACCGCGTCTGTTATGTCGATCTATTCGGCAAAGAGGTGTACCGATCCATGGCGATCCGAAGAGAGTGGGCGAGAAAGTGAGGGCTTTAGTTGTCACTCATCCCTTGGAATCCATCTTCTTTGTTGAAGCGTGTCAGGTGACCCACGGGACAAGCGTCCCCATAGTAGTATTCCAAGTTTGGAATCACTTGGTCCGAGTTCCTGTTTCTCTCCTTCTCTCTCATGATACTGTCACATAGGGGATTTGGCGCGCTGGTAGTTATCTGCTCGTGATCTTTTACGAGACGTCCGAGGCTTAGAATTTGAGCTTCTAAAGCCTTTTGCTGGGCATAGATCTCGTCTGCCATCATGATCTCCCCTGTCCTCGGATGCATGGCCACATCCGCGGGAAGTTCGTTCATGCGGGCTCTTGGAATTGTTTCCGCCACTTGATCCCTGTCCCTCGGAGGCACTGGGAATGGAACTTCTGGATGTCTATTGTTCACGTCTTGGCGCTCTCTCCTTACTTGGTGGCTTCCTTCCCCTCGGATTTGTGAAGTTGAGGCCCGTCATCGATAGATCTCGTAAATCCTCCACAGGTTGCTGATCTCCTAATCTCTACTGGATTGGACGTTGTCCGTTCCTAGACAATGCTGGCTCTGCCTGAGGAGGCGTAACCACTGGCGGAGTGGCTTGTTGTGGAGGAGCATTGTTGGACCCCAGGCACCCTTGGATAATTGTTAGCGACAAAGCGCACCTCGCTCAATCGAGGTCGTTAGTTCGGACAATGCGGCCATCAGGCATCGTGAATTGTTGGGGTGCGGGTGGGCCTTGAGCTCCTCTCAGAGAAGCTCGGGCCGCACCTTCTTCCGAGGAAGGACTGGCTGTATGTCCCTCGCTTGGATATCTTCCTCTTACTGTTGCCGCCCTGCGTCCCCGGGCGGGAGGGCGTCCCCGAGGGCACGGTGGTGGAGTTCTTACTTCTGCAGTACTAACTCTCGTCGTTCGTCTTGTTCTTGCCATTGGTTCACTCGAAACACAGATGCTTTTTGTAAGCTTCCCACAGACGGCGCCAAAATGTTGGGGGTTAAACCGCTCAACACCAACACTACCACTGCAAGCAACCTAATCCAAGCTCCGCCTCCAACCTGAAGTCCGACAAGAGGGTTGTCCGAGAAAGAGCACACGAAAGAATTTTGGGGGGGTTAGAATGGTTACCGATTGCGAGTCGATCCATGAAACTTCACTCGAAAGGAGGTGGTAGCTCTCAATGCAATAGTAATGGGAAAGGTATTATGCTTCAGAACACTTAGGGATTGTTGCTTACCTTAAGGTCTTAGACCTTGTGCTGTATTTATAGTTATCATATACTCATGAGGTAGCTCATAAGATGATTCCAAGTGTACGATCCAGATTTGGACACCAATGCTACCTTTGGCCCATGGCCCATTAGTGAACAGTGTCAATCCGATAAGTGGGCACGAGGGTAGTTTGGACCTTTTCCCTCTGAGAATCTTATATACACTGTTGGGTCCGTGTAAGTCCCTCGGACGGTCTGTACCTTGGTTGATCGCCCTTGGGTAACTCTGGATGTCCGAACTAGAGTTCATGGAAGTATCTCGATGGTCTGTTATATCGTTTGGGCTTATCGTGATGGTGGCGTCAGAGATTCTCTCAATGCGGTCCGTTAAACATCTGTCTTGACATGGTCAGGTTTGGAAGTCCTTTCCTTAGCCAGCTCGGACTAGATGTGGGGATGTAGTGACCTCAGCGTACTGGTCGATTCACTTTGGGCGGACCATGTGAGGTCGGACCAGTACTGGATTGGCTAGTTAAGCCGTGATGCGCTTTAGGACACGCTCTATGGCGCCCTTAACGGATTGGAAATATTTCCGTATCAACAAGAACCGTACTGAATTCGAACGAAGGAACCCCGAAGGGAAGCAAGGTAAAAGCCTCAAACCTTCTCCTACAGCATTCGGGTGTGAAATGGACTCTCCTGCCAAAGAAGAAAGGGTCAAACCAGTCTTACCAAAGAAACCCGACTCTGGAGCTTTTAACATAAATGTTGTCATCAAGGGAAAAATAGCCACAAGAACCCTGGATCTAGGAGCCAGCAATAATATGATACCACTCGCCGTCTACAAGAAACTCAACTTAGCAGGAATAGTGGAAGCAAGCGGCATCTTGGTCGATGGCTCTACTACAGCGCTGGCAAGATACATAATGTGATTACTCAGCTGGAGGGGCTCGATATTCTTGTGGATTATCTCATTGTGGATTGTGAAGACCCGAACAATGATACCATTCTTCTGGGAAGGCCATTTAGGCCACCACCAATACCATAATCAACGTGGCAAGAAGGAGATTTCGATGAATATATCGAACCACCGGATAGTAATGGGGATTCGGCGAGACTTTGGAGGAAGCAAAGCGACGAAGGATCGATTTCGACCTGAGACTGGTTGATGGACATTGGAGAAGAATTGGTGGTTTCTTTTGAAGATTTACTAGCAGATGAATCTGTTCAAGACATCTTGGGGAGGCAGGAGAAGAATCAAATGAAAATACCTTTCCATCGATCCCCGACGAGTACTTTGGGTGGGAGGCAATAATCGAAATGCGAATCAGCGAGTGGCGGTGGCTGGAATAGTACAAAGGAAACCAGCGACTACTTAGAGTTCACTTTTCATGTCAGCGAAGATCCGAGCTAAATGAGATCGAGGAAGAAGAAATGAAACGTTGGATAGAAGATTGAGCTAAGAAACAAGGAATGGATGGACAAGTGCTTCAGCAGGATTGAGGCTCTAACCTCGACAAATAAGCCATCATGAAAGCGAGTCGAGCTATAAGACCTAAAATAAGCGGTTCTTGGGAGGCAACCCGAGGTCACGTTTAATTCGCACTTGCATTCACGTTTGTTTCGTTTTGTTTTTCTTGTTTTCCACACCAAAAATATTTTAAACTTTTCAAAATACTTTTCATTTTCCGGATTAGCCGTGTTTAGAATCTTATTTGCATTTAGAAACCAAAAGACCGAGCGATTGCAAAACCGCAAGAAAAGAGGAGGCTTGGACATAAGCCATACTGCGGTCAGTCGACCGCAGTAAGCTGCTTCCAGCCTACCCCTTCCCTTTTTAAACCCAAAAAACGGTTTTCTTCCCCCACTTCATTCTTCTTCAAATTCTTCACAAACTTCACATTTTCACTTACCCATTGCATTCTTAAGCTTGTACATCCATCAACAATATCAAGTAAGTGATCTCTACTCTTGTTCATCTCAATTTCATCCTCATTATCAAAGTTAAATCCTTAAACTCTTTGCTTGCACTTTCTTCATACTTCTTTGGTGCTTTGCAATTACATGCTTCATTTGATTGATATGGGTGTTAATTGTTGATGAGAATACATGCTTACTAGTAGAGCTTAACTTGTTATCACTTGTCTTGGTAAAGTTATGGCAATTTGTTAGAGAAATTGAGAGTTTTGTTCATACTCACCAAGTGTTTGATGAAATGCCTCATGGAAACAAATTCTCTTAATGACTTCTTTCTCTTTCGATTACATGCTCGTATGGTTTTTAGTTGATGATTTATGATTAGGAAACATACTTGCTAAGTCATATACTCTTAGGATGATTCTTCATATGCATTATGCTTTCTAACGATACTTAACACCTTATGAGAGTGAGTTTTGTGACTAGTTCTCGTATCATTTTAGAAGAGCAATTGATCTTGTTACAAGCTAAGATTTGATGTGCATGATGTGCGAACACTAGGTTTAGGCGAGAAGAAACCCATGGGATTTACATGCTAGCCTTAGAATTGATTTGGATCAAACATGCTATCTCACACACTTTTGAACCTAGGTATCATGAGGAAGACACAAGTGGGAGAATCAAGCAAGAAAAGAGGAAGGCCGGGAAGAGTGCTACTGCCCTTCACTCTCGAAGGAAGCCCAGCGTGGTTAGAAGTAAGCGGAAGCGAGGAGTAGCCTCGAAAGAAACATCCAAATCAATTTCCCTCGAGAGAATTTAACTTGGATGCTCACGCCATTAGGCGCAAGGATGGGGACCTTTCACCACTTGTCTTGATGGTTACAACCTCGACATAGTCAGGAAATTTTATCGGAGTTCTTCCAACTTGAAGTAGGCGACACGGATGATGAGAGCGAGCCTCTTATCACCATAAGGAGTCAAGTTCATGTTCGGACCTCGACTATCAACAAGTTCTATGAGATACCCGAGAAGGACAAGAAACTGAATCTTGTGGAGCACCCACACTCTGACTTGAGCTACGATGAAGTGAAAGATGAGATCACTCACCTGCTTTTAAGGAGTGATTATGAGGAGGAAGAAATGCAAAGGGAGATACGAAAAGCCCTCAACGACCGTGCGGAGTTACGGGTGCAATTTATGCTCACAAACCTCGGACCCGAGCAATTGGGAATCGATGCAGAGGAGGCATTGTTGGTCTACTCAATAATGACGAGACATTACGTTGATATTGGGCGGATCATTATGGAAGAAATGCTCTCACTTAGAGGAAACCACTGGAGGAATCTCCCATTCCCAGGATTGATAACAGGAATATGTAAAGAGCAGGGAGTGGAGATGAAAGAGGCAGGGAACGTGGCTCTTACTGAACTGTTCACTATAAAAAGGGTCGAACGGATGTTTACCAGACACCAGAAGCGATTAGGAAGCAAGGATAGGAGGAAAGAGCGTGAGGAGCCTTTGGGCGGATGAAGCTTTCTTAGACCAGTGCCAAGCTAATTGGCAAGAAGAGATAAGGCAGCAAGATGAGATGTACGCTAACTGTCAAAGGAGAGAATGTAATTCGTACCTGAGTTGCCTTCAAGCGAAACAAGAAACTTCCTTCTTGGAAGCAAGTTATGCGAACTACCCTCGGCATAATTACCCACCTTGCTACCCTCAGCCACCGTTCCATCCGCCACCTGGCACAGGACCGAGCCATTACTATGGTAGCCAGGATGATTTCTTTACTCCTCCAGCGGATGATCCTCCATCCTAGATGCATTTCTCCATGGAAGCATAGCCTTTGAAAGGAGTATCTTTTCTATTTTCTCTCTACTTTCCTAGTTTTCCTATCTGCTCTTAGCTAGGTTTGGGGGAGGAGTTTGATTGCTACTTGCTGATTTACTCGGTCTGTAATAACTTCTAAATACTCGCACTTAGTAGTTTGTAATTTAATTTATGCTTTAGTACTAGTTTCATTTTTATTTGTTACGTCTAAGGTCTTTCACTTTTTGAAAAAAGTTTTGATCGTAGAGACGATGCAGTGTGAACCATGACTAAGTTGAGGGGCTGTGGATTTGTTTTGCTGCTTCACTGCTTGCTGAATATATGCTCTGACCAAATCCGATCCATGCTACTTTGATGAGTGAGTTTACTTGCTACTCTAATTGAAGTCACTGTGCAACCGTGAACCTTTGCTACCCTTGAGTCTTTATTTGTCGATAGCATGAATATGATTAGTAGTACTCACCTTTACGATCCTTTTCTATACCTTTCACTTACCCTTTGAAAGCTTTTTGAGCCCTCATGAAACTCCACCATATATCCTATACATGCTTTACTTAGCGGTGACAACAACCATCTGCTTGAGCTTGAGCGTAGAAACAAAGCAGCGAGTTCCAAAGAATGGAGGAGAATCATGTTTTGGTCATGATCGAGAATTGGTTTGGGGAAAGTAGAGAAGAAAACCTAACCTAGTTAGAAATTGGTTTGGGGAGAAGTGGAAGATGAACATCATCGAAGGTAACCTTGTTGCCCTCTTGTATTAGGTGCTAAAATCACTAGCTCTTGCTCCGGAAAAAATAGAAAAGAAAGTACGAAAAAGCAAAGGTTAAAGTCTCGGAGTGGATCATGGTCCTTGTAATTACCGTTTCGTATTGGGCGTATTACGATACTACCCACATACCGCGTGTAAAAAGCTAACATGTTCATAATGGTTGATGGCATGAATACAACCGACGCACAAAGTGCGAATTGAACGAACCAAAAATGTAGAGACTAAAAGAGCCCAATGATGGCGAACAAAAGCATGCAGTCTCAGAAAGCATTGCCAAAAAAATAGTATGTCGAAAAGAAAAGAAAATAAAAAAAAAAATAAAGGAGCAAGTAGTCTATGTGAAGCAAACAGGTAAAGTAATTACGATGATAAAGGAGAAGTTGTGATTTGTCTTTGAGAGAGGATGAAGTCGAAGGAAGGAACTCGGTGTTGGAAGGATAAATCCCTGAAATACCCTTTGTTCTACCTCGTTGTCTTTTAATGATGTATGACGCATCTATATTATTATCCTACCTATTTTACTTACCAAGCACTGAGTACTACTTTGATTTGTGCCTTGACTTTTGGGAGTAGGATTGCATAACGTTACTGCGAGGTAATAATTTTAAAGTACACTAGAAGGACATTGGGTTACACTTGTAACCTTGGTAGTAGTGAGAGATGCTTACTTGTTACTTGTTTCGTGGAGTCATAAAGTTGGAGTTGAAACTAAGCGAGTCGAGAGTTTGAAACCCTAGAAACTAGGCTTGTCTATGTGGTGGTTTATGCTTGTTGCTCATTTCATGGTCACTTGTTGATTATCGTTTTCCTTTCGAGGATGAGCAAAGCTGGTTTGGGGTGTGATGTGACAATGAAATGTGCGATATGGCATTTTTAGACCCTCATTTTTCCTTAGATTGATATTTGTATCGTTTCGATCGATTACCAACCGTGTGTATTTTGTAGGTCATGATCGCGTTTTTGAGGAATTGCGATTTGAGCCACAACGACATAATTATCTAAATCGAGAAAGTTAAGCAAATACGGATTGGTGCGTTTACGGAGTTAGTCAAAACATATCATCACTGACCGATGCAAAGATAATTGAAGATCTGATTTTAGAAGACCACTTTTGAAGCGGAGTTAAGCCGAAATCGAAGAGCGAAGAAAGCAGTTGAATCTGCGAGGAATCGAAGTCGGCGGTCACTAGGGACCGAAGAGCCTCTCTGCGGTCACCGGGTGACCGATCATGCTTGATATTCTCCGGCTTTTTCCTAGCCATTCAGCTAAAGTCCTTCTAAACCTTCCTTATTGATCAATGGCGGCTAGAGCTCGGATTTTCGGTATAAATAAGACCTCGGGGTCTCATAATTCTACAGTTCACAAAAGCTCTCTGAGAGAACCGGTCCTCGGGAAGTGAAACCCCAAAACCGCTGGTCGTCAGGCACCAGAAGGAGGAAACCCTAGAAACAACACGAAGACATCAGAGACTAAGCTTCTTCTTCTTCTTCTTTCTTTTCTTGTTCTTTTTGATTTCTGTCTTTAGATATGAGTAGCTAACTTTCTCTTGTAAAGGTGAACCGCCGTAACTCTGCTTTTGCTACTTCTTTATATACCATGATATATTAATGGAATAGTTATTAGACGTAAATCGTGGTTATGCAACTCTATATATCCTTAGATGGTGTGATGTTACTATTTGGTGACGATGGTTTCATTAAACTGAGTAGGGGTACTCGTTCCAACTGCACCTTAGCACAGTAGTATTATGCCATGTTGTCGTTAGAGGTAATCGCGTAGGATTTTAGCTAGGAAGTTGAGATTAGTATAGGAGAGGGAGGTCGGGGATCCTTTACACTTTTCCCATCATCGATTACATCTCATCAATTTAAGGTTACTGTGATTTAATTAATGCATGCGATCAATCATTTACTATTGCATACAATTTACAAATGATATTTACTTGTTCTATGCTAAGTGTCCGTGGAGAACAACACCCAGTCGACTTTCCGCTAAAAGCGTGGATTTGAGGACTTCGAGTTATAAATTTAATCTTGATTGTATCTAGGGATTACAGATTTTACATCAAAAATCGAAATCTCTGAGTGCACATCAATAGACAAGGGCTAATCTACTCTAGGATAGACAATTTCCTGGGAAATGTAAAATGGTTCCGTTGACAAGTGCATTATAGAATTGCTTGATCCTCATATCTCTTATCACTCCCCCATTTTGATTCATTTGGAAGTTCCTCCTGTTCCTAGAAGATTTATGTCTTAATTTATAAACTGCTGGATTGAGTGTGCATATTTCTTTACTATAGTGTCTGCTAGCTAGAATAAGTGTACTTGGACATGGCGACCTTTATATGTTATATGGAGAAATTGCTATATCTTTAGACTGATCTTAACAACTGAGAATGAGTTTCTCTAATGTACCTCAAAGAGTCTCTATTGCTAGGAGTAAGTTGGATTGTGCTCAGAAACAACTTGTTGGTGATCGATTTAATCCTATTATCATTGATGAGGAGATCCATTGCAGGGCTGAGCTTGATAAATGACTAGAAATCATCAATGAGAAGATTATGTCAAAGATGTCAAAGATGTCAAAGATAGTTGGCTTCAACTGGGGGATGGAAACACTGCATATTTTCATGCCTCAGTTAAAGAGAAGAATAGAGCTGCTTGGATTCATAAGTTGTCCTCTGGTACCAGGGTTGTTCTTACTAATCATCAGGATATATCTGTAGAGGTTATGCATTTTATGGCCAACTTGTGGGGCAATGTTTAACTACTATCAGAGGGGTAGATTTGGTGGCTACTAGAGATGGGAAACAACTGAGAGCTGCATATGGTAGTTGGCTAATTAGACCTATTCTTGATGATGAGATTACTAAGGCCTTGAATAAGGCTGGAGATAGTAAGGCTCTTGGTATAGATGGATTTTCTTCTAAATTCTTTAAGCATGCTTGGAGAATTGCAGGATATGATGTTAAGAGAGGAGTTCATGATTTCTTTTATCATAAAATTGTATGTAGCAGTAAATTGCACATTAGTTACTTTGATACCTAAAACTAAGGATGCAAGAACTATGAAGGAAATGATACCAATATCTTGCGTCACCACCTTATACAAGATCATTTCCAAGATCCTGACCAATAGACTAAGTGATGTCATTAATAGTGTAATTGATGATAGTCAATCAAGTTTTTTGTCTGAGTGACTGATTCATGATAACATTCTTATAGCTCATGAGTTGGTCAAAGGTATGGCAGACAACATGTATCTCCAAGATGTATGCTCCAAATGGATATGCAAAAGGCTTATGACACTGTTGAATGGAGTGTCGTTTTTTTTTTTAACAATTTAAAAATTTATTAAGAAGCACCAGAGCATAAGAAATGCATCTGAGTTTCAAGACTAAATACACTGTCAAAATACAAGTAAAGCTTGTTGTCCACACCAAACAAAAGCCAAAACCAAAGTATAAAACTACACAGCCTGACCAAACTGCTACAGAACCACCTCCCCACTAATCACCAGCAATAAAGAAAGAGTACTCCCCAACCGAGCTCCCACAAATCCCAAGACGGATGAACATCTAGCCACCCCGTCGTCTAGTGGAATGGAGTGTCTTGAATTATATCTTGATAGAGTTGGGGTTTCCTGAATTGTTTGTTGATTGGATAGTGTTGAGACTGTTTAATATAGGTATTATTTTATGGTTGTCCAACATACATTTTCAAAGCTAAAAGGGCCTGAGGCAATATGAGAGATATGGTCTTTTACTCATATTCAGAAAATCGTGATTTGTACAAGAATTTACCGTTTTCCTCTTTACTTCTTCTTCTCATTATTATTTCTTAATTTTGATTCGATATGGTCTTTGCTTATATTTAGAAAAATGGTGGCGTAAAAGAATTTATCATTTTCATCTTTATTTCTTTTAAATTCTTCGTCGTTTAATTAATAAACTTCTAACTTTCTTTGACTTCTATTAGAAACTTCCTAACTTATAAATGAAATGTTTTACTCCACTAACTAATTATTTATTATTTTTCTCTTTAACCTCACTTTATTCAATCTATTTCTTGCTTTATCACCCTCACAACTTTCAATATATATCTCTCACAAACTATTTTTTATTATTACCATTCCATAATTGAAGTGAAAGTGAGAGCTTAAAATGTTTTAATGGACTGGAGGAGTAAGATATAATTGTTTTCTTGTCATCTTAGATTTTTTTCTCCTTCCTATAGCTTTCATTTGATGCCTATCATTGTCATGCATTTCTTATTCTTTCTAAATATAAATTTTGAATTCCTAATCTCTTGAACTCAATTTATAAATACCCATTTATAAAAATTATATATTCAAAATCAACATAATTTGCCACTCATTCAAAAAATTGTACCGCATATATATATATATATATATATATATATATATATATATATATAAATGAATTAGCCCTAGGTTTTCTTTTTCCGAGTCCGCCCTAACGGAAGTGTGTTATTGATATAATAGTATTCTATTGTTATCAAATCGGTTTGATTTGTAATCTTCGGGTATGCAATATAATCAAACCCAATCCAAAATACCAGTTTCAAGTGGATTTTGGATTGTTTTCAAGATTCGATTTATATGCACACTCAGGTATCGGGGTATGTGTTCAACATATAATAGATTAGCTACATACCTTCCCAGATGAAGTATCTCATTCCATATGAATGCTGAGAAGATAACAGTAATGATTAATGTGAGTGGAGTGAATGCGGATGTAAATATCGGCCCTTTGTCTTCCACAGCTATTAGTTGCAGCCAATATGATATTCCCGTCACCACGATGCCCTGTCATTTATCAATATGTTACATCTACAGTAATTATACTCCCATATATTAATAATCGCATTATAATTTTATAGAATTCTTTTTACGTGTTTCATTTACCTGAAATTTAAGATACAAAATAATTATTCAAAGTTGTATGTGATGGCGATGTAGACTTTTGAGTTGTAATTTTTACAGTGGTGGTGCTAGCTATGCATGCTGAGCCCAACCTCTTTAATATTGAATATAGCCCTATTCAATAATTTTTTACATGAGTGTACAAATAGTATGATTCGATATAACTAGTCTATTTTATTCATAAATTTATTAATAATTTATCCTTCCAAATAAAAAAATTGTTAACTTTCATATGTACGTACCAATTTTATTTTTTTAATTTAGCACCACGCATTGGCGATTTGTATGTAAACTTTATTGAAGAGTAAAAAAACATTTTTAACTTGTCAATTAAGTTCAAATCTTATTGACATTAATCTTTTTATACTACTGCAATACCATCTAAAAGTATTTCCATCTACTGATCTACTTATTGTTTGAATGAAACACTACTATGATGCTAGTAGGATTTTTTTTACATAAAATCTAACACTTAATCTATGGATATGTTCCTTTCAGAAAATATATTTTTGACATAAAATTCGATTTAGTAATAATTTTTTATAAGAGTTTTTTTTAGTCATGACAATAATATATATTACGGCATTGAGGTTTTACTGTAATTTAGTTCTTCTTTTTCACTTAAAATCTGCTTCTAATTATTAATTCATTAAACTTACACAATATGCCACGGCAAATAGATTGAGATCCCATTGAAGTTTCCATGAAGATAGGTTCCTTTCCATGGCAATAGCCCACAAGAATGACTGTATGCAGCTAAAAAAACACTGGAACATTGTTAGACGAATCTTTGATGGATACTGCTTCACTAGAGGCACCTGAAATCAAAACGATATGGATAAGAATAGGGGCATTCATATAGTCCAAAATCCAAAAGTTGAACCGAACTGGTGTGTTCGTATCGGATTAGCAATTTGGATAGCGGTCCCTATTTGGATATGACCTTGTTAAGATTTTTAATTGCAAGAGTTAAAGGTTGATGGTTATTAGCTGTGTAATTGTTAATTTTTTCCAATTTTGAGCAGTTAAAATGATTTATTGCTCAACTAGCTAGGTTTATTTGCATAAGATATGCAGCAAAACCCAAATCAAATACAGCAAGATAGGCAAATGAGCTTGACCAACAAAAGCATGACTTAATCCCCTGGACTATTAGCTTTACAAAACAATCCACAAAAAATGTCCACTCCTCGATCTCTTTAGACTCTATTATCTTGTTGAAAACTCATTCGATTCGATTCGATTCTAGGTTATATTTTATCTACAATTGATTCGATTCAATTCATTCGATAAATTTGATTTGAAAAAGAGCGAGCCGCTCATTCTTCAACCAAAACTCATTCGATTCGATTGTTCCGTTTAGTTGATTCGATTCGATTCTACTTAGTTATATTTTATACTACAATTCAGTTCAGTTTAGTAAATTTCAGTTGAAAATAACATAGCCTTAGTGTTTTATTTTGTTCCCTCTCTTTGCACCTCCCCTTTCAATATTCCTTTTAATTTGATAAATACGATATCCTATCCAATTTTTCTCAAACTTTCATACTATCACTTTTCAAAATAAAATTATCTTGATAGATCAAATAAAACTCAGTTTTTTTCCAACCTCTTAAATTTACTTTCTCACCCTCTTTCCTGATTTCTTTTTATTTTAATAAATTACTTTTACTTAATTCAATTTTATTTTTCTCTCTAATTCTCTCAAGTTTCCCTATTAGCTTTCAAAATTCCTTTCTTCAGATAAAATTTCTAACCTGGAAGACTGTTCGTGAGGCCCAAGTAGCGTTGGCTAAAAGCATGATCAGACAACCTTCGATCCATTTCTTATGGCTACTGTGATTGACTGTGCTAGAATTTGTCTTATGAACAGAACCATTAGCCCAATTCAAGAAATTGAATTGCGGCCCTTTTACAAAAGAAAACACCATTGCTCCGGATAAAGTAATCACACAGCCCGAAATCTTAAGAAGTCCACCAATATTTCTGAAGGAAACGCTTTCAATCCTGTGATTTTATAAATATACAATAATTTCGTTAAAATTCGATCTTGTGTGTAATTTTTTTTTAAGCGGCAAAAAATCACAATAATCTATTAATCATATATGTTGATATATGACATCGATCAAGTTGTACGTACCGAAAATAACCGCGATTAGGAATGTAAATTGCAGGAACTGTGGTGATGCTTGCAGAAGCAAATGTTGCAGATACATAATTAAGTGCATATGTGAGATTCAGGCTCAAGTAATCCTAAAAATCAGAGTAGGTAGAATAATTATTTTCCAAATTTCATAATTAAGCTATATTAGACATAATTCTTAGACTTTAGATAGAGTCTTTTTTATTTTGTTCCAGATTCCATACCCGACCAAAGACAGTAGAAATATATTCAAGATTAAGCTACGTCAATGGATCATCTCTTTTCCTGGCAAAGAAGAATCAAGCATGTTATACAATTTGAGCCTGTAGGACGTATCAGGGGAAAAAAAAGTCTATATTACAACATGTTAATTGCTTCATATGTGATGTAGAGTGCAACTCTTGGTATATACATGTTTAGTCTACGGATTAAATGATTAAAACATGGTGAGCATGATATTAGAAAAAATAAATACACGGTTTACTTGAAAATTACACTATGAGACTTCATCCAACACCTCATGCTCGTACCTAGCTCCTGATTACTAAAAGTAGAGCCATGCACAAGTTTGATTGGAGCTTAATGTTTTCATGAGGTTGAAAATATCGGTGTTACACATAGAGACTGAGATAGAAGCATAAGCATGGTAAAATAACAAGAACATATGATTCTAGAAAATGAAGTAAATAAACCTGTCAATGAAGAAAGCAAACGGAGCCAAGAAAAGCGTGGCAAACGCTGGCGGTAGGCAACAAAAGACGTGGGGTTCATTCCTTCACAATCGCTGCTTTTGAGGAGCAACGACATACCTGCGAATGTCATCTGTACAAACACAATAGCTATATAAAGCCTTGTGTTTCTTCACAACATCACAACATGTTTTTCTCATAATTTTCAAGCTTTAATTTGTTCACAGGATAGAATTTAGAATGACTAGCAAGTTAACACACAACACAATACTATATAGCTGATCGATCACTTTATAAATAAAGAGATGATGTTCTTCCAGAGTCATATATTTTATACCATACATTAATATTACATCCAACTGCGAAAAGCTAGTCGGACAATAGGTAGGGTCGACTAGGGTTAAAAATGTAAATAAGAACGGGATGGATAGAAATTAAACAGGATATAATTGAGATACTAGCTACATCAATTGTTCAGTGATCTACCATCTCCATTAAAGATGCATCATGCACGCGACAAAGTATACTTTGAGTTTGAGGTCACAGGGCATTAAGCTAGTGTTAGGAAATTGGCTTTCTTTTATCTTTTATTTGAGAGGACCACACGCATCTTCTTTTTTTTAGTAAAGATTGCTTTATACATTACATTTGAAGGATAAAAGTGAAATCATCCAAGGTGATCATTCCATGATAATTTAGATTAATAGATGTTTTTGTCAATTACTACACAATAATTTTTCCGGTTCTCTTTATTAAATTTCTGTACGTTAAAGAACTCTTGATATATCTCGTTTAGTCCAGAATCGGCCTTTACGACGGCTTAAAGTCGGCTCAAGGCGTTCGGTTTATATCCTACTAGCGATCTCCTATGGTCAAAGGATTAGGTCTCGGCCTGGCTTGCGGTTGAGATACACACTAAATAGAAGGTGATATAGGGTATTGGGCGCTCACCCCATCACCCTACTCGGACCCGATTACAAGTGAGGGATAATTGCTCCACCTGACCTTGAATGTCTAAAGTCCGACCTCTAAGGTGTCAGATCCTAAAACTCTGGTGGGCCACCTCGGGAACAAATCGTCGGGTTTGGGCGTGACCACCAACTTTCAAAACCGCGTACATCATCACTTTCATGAAAACACCAAAGTGAGCTCCCGTATCTCAAAGTTCATCCCAGAGGCTCTCCACTATAAATAGGGCGCATTTTCACCTCATCACGGTGGCAACTACTTCTCCAATTAATATTCAACTCTCTAAATTTAGAATCCTATCCCTGTACCGACTGCCTCCTAAGCACTATGAATCTTAATCCGATTTATCTTAGGCAAACCAACCAAAAGTAATTCAACCCCTTCCTCTCATATTTCAGATAAAACGTAAGTTCATTACCGATGGAACATTCATTGTAGAGCGGATCTTCACTAGAGGCGGACCTAAGCTGTTAAGGACACTGACCTATATCATTGATTGAAGGACTTTGACGAATTACCACCTCATTCCTAAGCTCTAAGGCGAGATTCTGACCGTTACTACCACTGGACTATCGACGCAATCACTAATGGTTTTTATACTACATCACATACTTCCATTTGGCGGTCGGTAAAAAAGTGACACTTTCACAACTTAAAAATCCCAAAATCCATCTTCTCTCGATGAACAACTTCCATTAATGGATTACTAATACATTATCAAAAAAGATGGAGTAACGTTTCTAGATTGTCCGAGTCATTTAAATATGTGACAAATCCTCTATTCATCTTTGGTAAATATTTGTTA